>JAXQQM020089348.1:0-349758 GCA_034641835.2 Pinus albicaulis
AATTTTTCAAATCCCGCCACAAACCATCGCTATACCAACTTTTAGGGATATCGTTGCTTTTGCAACGTTTATGTTTGTCGTCAGAATTGTGACCTTTTAAACACTTCATCGATTTTACGACGTTTATGGGACGAAACGTCAGAATTGCGACGTCGCCTACACATTCGTCAGTCTTGCGACGCTTGGGAGAAACCATCGGAAGAGCAACGTTTCTCATATAGATTTCGGTCTTGCGATGTTGTGAAGCCAAACGTCGCAAGACCGACATCTATATGAGAACGTCGCCCTTCCGACGGTTTCTCCCAAGCGTTGCAAGACCGACGTTTAAACAACACAACATTTTAATATGAAAAGCATTGTATTATTTAAAATTTTATTAATATAAATATGATTTATTTGGATATAATAAATATTGCATCATTGGATAACATTTGTTTGGTTGGACAACAAACTTGGACATGAAAAACAATTACATGCATGGACATGTAAAGTATTACTTTATTAACAATTGTTCAACATTTGAATATGAAAACATTATATTATTTAACATTTTGTTTATATGAATATGATTTATTTGGATATAATGAGTATTACAATATTGGATAATTTTTTTTTGTTGGAAAACATGCTTATACATCAAAAAATTTACATTACACAAGTATACATGAAAACTTAGACCTTTTGGTATATTATTCCAAAAGCTAGGACATGCTTGGGATCTTTTAAATCCTTTATTACAACTTCGTGAGATGAAAACTCTACTATTCTACCTTTACTTGAATGAGTGATTTGATATTTTAATTGAAAGTTGCAACAAAGACTCGGAACACATAATAAATTATTGAAATGTGTGTTATATTCCTTAGTTGTTATAGACCCTACATCACCAACAACAGAAAAAAATTGGTGTTACAATCGTTACTGCAAGCAATAAAATTGCATTTATGCTTAACCATATAATAATATGCTCTAGAATAAATAAGCCACGTCTCATTGGAATAAGAAGTAGAGGATGCATTGAAATAGAAACCAAAAGAAAAAGTTTATTTCCAAAAGAGCTAAGCTTGGGTGAAGTATTTTGTGGAAACAAAAAACATGATAAGCATATCTCAGCGTAGGTTTGACCTTTTGACATTTGGTGTGCAAGATGAGCATGAGAACCAACTATACAAGTCAAACATAAGTTACTAAAATACTCCATGGTTAGGGACTAATAAACAACCAAATTTACCATCCTTTCAAAAGTATTACATCTATATGAATACATTGTCCAAGGGACCTCACAAGTATATGAGAAAAAATATACTAGCATACCCTCAAAATAGAAAGTGAATGCAAAAGTGAATTAGGGTTTTTATGTTGTTCAAAGATCAATGGATATTTATTTTAAATAGAAAATGAATAATTCAAAAGGTATTCATGCAAGGGTAAGTATGAGTGGACATATGATGGAAGGATGTGATGTCAAAGGTCATGAAATATCAATTCCTCACTAAATCTACTTCAATTGTTGTTTTTAATATCCCCAGTGCTATGGGAATATAAGGAATGAAGGATTGTTGTTATGTGTTAGGTAATTTTTGTTACAATTAAATTAAAGATCATGAATCATTGTTTTATATGAGATACATAGTCCAAAGTGTACAATAGGGTCATTGTGATAGCCCGAACGAATTTCATCTTATTGTAAATATTATCTCTATTTTGTAAAACTAAGATCACCGATAAATTAGGAAACATATTCCATATTTTGGGGAATGAGATTTGATTAAGGGGGCTTGGTTGATATTAATGTCAGATTGTGCACTTTAATGAACTGGATGCATAATAAATTCGACTAGAAAAGGAATGGTTGGGAACCATACTAATATATGTATAGAGAGAATCAAAACTAAATGAACTCTAGTTGTGTTGACAGCCAACTAATAGGGGTGACGAAGAGGGTATTCCCACATAACCAAAGGAAGTGGCTAAAACATTTATTGGGAGAAAATTCATGACTCTACACATATTGAAGAGGCAAGCATTGGAATTAGAAGGCACGAGAAGAGAATTATTTAAGGGGTATTTTTTTTTCAAGGCGGTTCTAGGGGGCAGGAATATTTTATTTTGAAAGAGATACTTCACTCTATAGGAGCACAACTAATGAAAATGAATTTACAGAGTAGTGGCTTGGATTGAGGCTTATGAACCCATTGTTAGTGTCTTGCTCAAGGGTTGATGAACCCATTGGGAAGCTTTCAAATTGATATTATAACAAATGAAATATGAAAAGGATATTAAGAAGAATCTTAGTTTTGTAGATATTTCGTATGTTTATAAAATTGATCCAAATATATTATTATTGACGTTGTTTTGTAACATTGATAAATTGACCAATTTATTAACCATATATTTATATGAAAGATACTTATTTCAGATATTAACACGATGAGAATCAACTTGAAATATCAACCTGCATATTTTTCTATGAAAGACACAAAAATTTCAAGTCACGCCTTGTGATCACGTCGCTCGATCGGGCGCATTCAGGTCGGGTCGTTTCGTTTGAGGGTGCCCGTATCAGTTTTGCTAAGTTGTGACCGCTCGGGTGCCTTGTGCACGTTTGGGTGGCCCGTTTTCCATTTTCTCCCATGTGGCATCATTCGGTCGGGCACGCCGTGTCACGCCCCGTGAGGTCGCCCGACCGAGCGCATTCGGGTCGGGCCGTTTCGTTCGAGGACGCTCGTATCAGTTTTACTAAGTTGTGACCGCCCGGGTGCCTTATGCATGTTGGAGCGGCCCATTTTCCATTTTCTCCCATGTGGCATCATTTGGTCAGGCGTGTCATGTCACGCAGTGTGAGGTCACCCGACCGGGCGCATTCAGTTCAGGCCATTTTGTTCGAGGGCGCCCGTATCAGTTTTGCTAACTTGTCACCACCCAGGTGCCTTGTGCACTTTTGGGTGGCCTGTTTGCCATTTTCTCCCTTGTAGCATATTCGTTCGGTCAGGCACATCATGTCGTGCCATGTGAGGACGCCCAAACAGGCGCATTTGGGTCATGTCATTTCATTCGAGGGTGCCCATATCAGTTTTTCTAAGTTGTGACCACCCGGGTGCCTTGTGCACATAATTTGGGCTGCCCATTTGCCATTTACTCCATTGTGGCATCGTTTGGTTGGGTGCGCCGTGTCGCGCCATGCAAGGGTGCCCGACCGGGTGCGTTCGGTTCATGCCATTTTGTTTGAGGGTACCCATTTCAGTTTTTCTAAGTTGTGACCGCCTGAGTGCCTTCTGCACATTCAGGCATCTCGTTTGCTATTTTCTCCCTTTTGGCATCATTCGGTCATTTAGCTATCCATTTCTGGTCGGGGGTAGGGGTTAGGTCAGGCCATTTCATTCGAGCGTGTTTCCTTGAGTGCCATCAGTACACAGGTATGGTTTATGGACTATTCATGAGGTGCAGTCTGGTTATTAAGACTTCATCAGATGGCCATTCTCTGGACTTAAATTGTGTGACAACACGGTGGATGAGTTTGAAACTATAGATTGAACATACATTTAGCTGTTTGATTGCAATAGACATTTTATGCATCAATAAATGTAAAGCAATGGCAAACAAATACTATAAATTAATAAATAAAGAAGACATGGAAACAAGCAACAATACTTACAAAATTGTTACATTGAGACGCAAAGAATAAGCAACTAATTTAACCCCTAACCCATTTAACCCCAAAACCATAAACCTCTAAACCC
The DNA here is from genome assembly GCA_034641835.2 of Pinus albicaulis. Taxonomy (NCBI): domain Eukaryota; kingdom Viridiplantae; phylum Streptophyta; class Pinopsida; order Pinales; family Pinaceae; genus Pinus; species Pinus albicaulis. The sequence goes on from JAXQQM020089348.1 coordinate 3,741, forward strand.
TTAACCCCTAACTCGATCTAAACCCTTAACCCCTAACCCATTTAACCCCCTAAACCCCTAGTAAACCCCTAACCCATTGAACCCCCTAAACCCTTAACCCCTAACCGCTTAAACCCTAAACCATTAAACCCTTAACCCTAACCCCTTAAACCGTAATTCCTGACCCCTAACCCATATAACCCCCTAAAACCTAACCCCATTATCCCCTAACTTCTAACCCCTAAAATCCTTAACTGCTAAATCCCCTAACCCCCTAAACCTCTAACCCATTTAACCCCCTAAACCCTAAACCTATAACCCCTTAACCCTTAACCCATTTAACCCCCTAAACCTCTAAACCCCTAACCCATTTAACCCCTAAACCATAAACCTTTAAACCCTTAACTTCTAATCCCTAAACCCTTAACCCCTAACCCATTTAACCCTTAAACCCTAAACCTATAACCCCTTAACCCCTAACCCATTTAACCTGCTAAACCATAAACCTCTAAACCCCTAACCGGGCGCGTTCAGGTCAGGCCGTTTCGTTCGAGGGCGCCATATCAGTTTTTCTAGGTTGTGACCACTCAGGTACATTGTGTAAGTTCGGGAGGCCTATTTTCCATTTTCTCCCTTATGGCATCATTTGGTCGGGCGCACCATGTCGCGCCGTGTGAGGTCGCCCGACCGGGTGCGTTCGGGTCGGGCCGTTTCGTTCGAGGCTTCCCGTATCAGTTTTTCTAATTTGTGATCGCCCGGGTGGCTTGTGCACGTTCAGGTAGCCCGTTTGTCGTTTTCTCCCTTGTGGCATCCTTCAGTCAGGCACACCGTGTCGTGCAATGTGAGGCCACCCGACTGGGTGCGTTCGGGTCGGGCCATTTTGTTCGAGGGCGCCCGTATTAGTTTTGCTAAGTTGTGATTGCCAGGGTTCCTTGTTCATGTTCGGGTGGCCCGTTTTCCATTTTCTCCCTTGTGGCATCGTTCGGTCGGGCAAGCCGTGTCGCATCATGTGAGGTCGCCCAACCAGGCACGTTCGGGTCGGGTCGTTTCTTTCGAGGGCGCCCATATCAGTTTTGCTAAGTTGTGACCGCTCGAGTGCCTTGTGTACGTTTGGGCGGCCCGTTTTCCATTTGATCCCCGATGGCATCATTTTCACGCTATGTGAGGTTGCCCGATCGGGCATGTTCGGGCTGTTCCGTTTCGTTCGAGGGTGCCCATATCAGTTTTGCTAAGTTGTGACTGCCTGGGTGCCTTGTGCACATTCGAACGGCCCGTTTGTCATTTTCTCCCTTCTAGCATCGTTTGGTCAGGCACGCCGTGTGAGGTCACCCGACTGGGTGCATTTGGGTAGGGTCATTTCATTCAAGGGTGCCCGTATCAGTTTTTCTAAGTTGTGACCGCCCGGGTGCCTTGTGCACATTCGAGCGGTCTGTTTGCCGTTCTCTCCCTTGTGGCATCATTCGGTCAAGTGTGCCATGTCGTGCCATGTGAGGTCACTCGACCGGGTGCATTTGGGTCGGGCCATTTCATTCGAGGGCGCCCGTATCAGTTTTGCTAAGTTGTGACCGCCCGAGTGCCTTGTGCATGTTCAGGTGGCCCGTTTGCCGTTTGCTCCCCTGTGGCATCGTTCGCCTGATTATCCTTACTAAACCAAAAATTTCATTGAAAATAATCATTCATACCATAACATTACTACTTCCTTTTTAACCACATAAAACTTATTTTTAAGTTACCATAATTCATCTTTAATATCACATAATTAGATTAAAAAATTAGCCAAAATCCCTAGTTTATGAAATAAAAATTCAACAATTTTACATAATTAATAATTTAAATAAATGTCTTAGATCTAATCTCATTAATAATTATTTATAATCAATAGTACCACTTATTTACACAAACCCCTTATTAACCCCAAGAAAAGTCTCACATATTTTATTTAATGGAATTTGAGTGGCCTTAAAAAACACGCGTATTTCATTTCAAAATGTCAAAAAATTTCAAATATCAAAAGTTTTAATTTCCCTTGTTCATTTCCCTCCGGTTGCATGGTTTGTCCAAGGAAGGAGGGAGGATGTGGCAAATCCTATTTGGAGGGGCAGTTCAGGGTTAAAACAAAGTCGCTCTATCTATTAGCTCTGCGGCCAAAGGTTCTCAAATAAGCAGAAGTTGCAAAAGGGTTTTTGAGCCATATTTGATATTGGGGTTTCATTGTTCTTTGGGTTTGGTTTATGTGGGTTTCATTGAGTTTTCTTCCAGGTTCTGAAGACTGAGGCATTGAGCAATATTCTACAACAATTCTTGATGTATTGAGCGGTGACAGAGGGTCAGTTCAGATCTGATCCAAATCTAAGTTGGGTTGATAGAAAAAAATGTGAGAGATCCTTCACATTCACGGGGGCCAATGTGGCAACCATTTCGGCTCCAAGTTCTGGGAAGCGATCTGTGAAGAACACGGGATCGATCCTATTGGGAGATATCAGGGCACTTCAGATCTATAGCTTGCAGGTTTTAAGTATAGCCTGTTGTGTTTTCTACAACCATTGTGGCAATTGAGCTTCCTTGAGAAGTAAGTGGTTCAGAAGGAGACATTCTGGTCATTTAGTTGTAGATTCATTGAATAAACCAGATGATGCTACCTGGTACTCTGGGTTGACTCATATGCATGAGCTGAAAGAGCAAGTTTGCTTTACTTGGTTTGCTCCTATTGGGTCTGCAAGTGATTATCATGTATTTTCCAAGTCGGTTATCTATGGTGAGGTAAGTTTTTATCACTTATAAGTTTTCTTTATTCTTTGTTTCTAGAATTTGTCCCCTTGTATACAACTTTGTATAGTGGTCGACTTGAATTTTGACTATAAATTTTAGCTAAATCCTAAGTTCTCAAAAATGATAGGATGCAATTATTTTTATTTTAAGTTGAACTGCTTCACATAATCAGTTGGAAGTAAACTCTGACCCAGATACAATCATGTCCTCTGATCCAGAAACAATCATCTCATCTGATCCAGAAATGACTCAATCTACGAAATATCAATCCCGAGAAATGCCAATAGTGCCATAGTTTGTATCACCGAACGAGGAACAACAAACTCTATTAAGAAAGGAGGCATTCACTTGTATAATTGAAACCTACAGGCAAGCTAATGGTGCAGGGGGCAGGGATTTGCGATGTTCACTGCTTGCACGATTAATTGCTCAGGTATATGCTCATAAATTTTTTTATCGATACTCTGTATGAACTGCTTTAGAGATACTGGAATCTGACTTTGCCTCGTCATCAATGTTTGGCTTTAATGATTGCATTCTAAACTTTGAAAAGCCTCTTTATAAAGGCATTTTTTTATCAAGTCAAGATATCATTTCCCCATTACTGTTTTATATTAAATTTCTTCTATGATTGAGAAAATTTGCAAGGTTGAATGTTATAATTTATTATTCATAAGTGTCAAAAAGTTGTTATTTTATGTGCAGACAACATAAAGCTTAGATATGATACACAAAACACTCACAACAGATGAATATAGAAATTTTGACAAAAAATATTTCCAGAAATAGTGTTCAGACATATTTCCATTCAAATATGGAATCCTTGGAAATGTTTCCTGTGCAACATCCATCACATATTAATTGAGTTGATTTGTGTGCATGATTTTTCATTTTTTCTTTTTCACATTGGATTCTTGTGACTTGAAATATTTATGCTCTGCATACAACCATGATGATTTTTTCTAATGTGGTTTGAGCTGGGTATAGAGAGTCATGTCCTACTGCAAAAAAAGTTTAATTGTTTAATATGTTACAATAATCTGATCAAATATTAGCCCATCAAATTCAAATTTTCTAGTGTGTAGTTCAAGATGTAGGAAACACAAGTGTTTACTTGCCTGGATGTGGTAATTTTTTGGGCTCCTTTTTCAAATTCAGGACAATAAAATGTGACAAATTTTGTTATTGAAGCATACTAAGGAAAACACTAATATGGTAATACCTCCTCTACAAATGAAAAGCGATTCTTCAACAAATTAGTGTCTACACTAAATACTTGTATAGAAGATTCTTACTGAAGTGCCTGCTTTCACCTTTAATGATTCTAGCACCTCACTCAAAATAATGTCACCTTATTATATGACATCTGCAACCAACCACCTTTCATCATCAATTTTCAAATTCCATTCTAATAAGGCTTAGAAGCTAGAAAACTTAAAAGACAAATTCCTTAAAAATACTCTGACCATATTACCTATTCATATTGCAGACCTTTTGCTTTATATAGTCTCTTCTAGCCTTACCCCCGATGAAGTTTCTTAAATAAATCATCTTTGTAAATATGATGATCAAAATGAATCAATTAATTGCGAGACTATCATGCTAGGATACACCATGTTCAAACTCTTTGCTAGAAGAGCAGACAAATTCATCTCCATATGGGCAGAGAGGAAGAAATTGCAGGTCTAAGGTTTAGTCATTGCAAATGGAATCACCACACTTTTGACTATTTTTCAATCCACCCAAATGCTATTGAGGAAGCAAAATTAAGCATATTGTTGATCCATGGACACTTGTTAAGCCTTTCAGATAGTTGGAAGAAACCTACTATTTGAGAGGATGAAGGTATACCTCTCCTATGCTTGGTGATCTCTATAATTATGACCCTATATGAGATTCAAATGATCATCTCTGGGGTCTATTATATACATTAACATAGTAGTTAAGCAAGGGTGTCGACTGCCTCACATTCTTTTGACTTCACATTTATGGATAAGAGTTTCTCATTTCAAAATCCATGGGTGGTAAAGGTGGAGGCCCTCTATGGGATCTCCATTTCACTATTATTTGACAACACTGTCCTTCTATTTCACGAATCCAAAAACAAAAGTACATTTTGAGCTCATTCTGGGATGAACATGGTCTTCAAGTCCACCTTGAAAACACAAAATCATGTAAGTAATCTCACCTTCTTTTCAGGCATGGAAGGTAGAAATGGTGACATCCTAGTCTTTCCTTTGAATGCTATTATTTGGTTCATCTTTTAACTTGTTTTCGACAATTGTATCAATGTTGAACAGAGGATTGTAACATTAACAACCTTGGAGAGATGATGTTTTAAACTTCAGTTTTAGGATATTCAGGCTAAGTTCTAGTTTCTTGACACCATGGTGATTCATTCTCTCCTTGTTTGCAAGGTTTTGAGTTTGGAGCCCATACCTAAAAAAAAGAAGTCACGAATCAATTAAGAGAGGTTACTCATCGCTATTCTCTCATTTATGGGAAACATTGTTGTAATATGGCCCACTTAAATTGCAAGGCCATTGCCTTTTCCTCGTGAAATCATCCTCCATATCATGAAGGTTGAAATAGAGTATTGCAACATACACTACTTCATTTTTCTTTTGTTACTTTTGTAGGAGAAAATCATAAAATAAAATGGCTATGCTAATATCATACTCCATACTTGAAGGTTGAAATAGAATGTTGTAACATACATTACTTACATTCCTGTAATTTGCTTTTATTTTTCTATTAGTGTCAGAGAATGTTAAGTTGTGTATTTGTAGTTGAATATGTTAATGTATAAACGACAGGAATAGGCTTGACATTCTTTGCTAGAGCACATCAATTTCAATAAATGTTAATGTTGGGAAAACTACTGAGAGGGGGGGGGTGAATCAGTATTTAGATCATACTAAAACCTTTTCACTTTTTCTTTCCTTAAAACCCTTACGCTACTTTTATGAAAAAACCTTGCGTATACACGCGGATATCCTTCATACAACTAGCGTATATACAGAGATCTATTTATGCATTTAATTCTTTACTTAGATCTATGCATCATTCATTCATCTGATGTTTAGTTAGCAGTAAACATGTGCAGTAATAACAGAATAACCATCACACATAAGCAACACACATGAACACCAGGATTTAAGGTGGAAACCCAAGTCCGAAGAAAACCACCACTGCCGTCGTATCTGTCTTCAATATTTTATTATAAAGAAAACATCTTACAACAATGTACTGGCGCAGACTCATATTAGCACGCAGGCACCCACCTGCAGAAGGCTACAACCTTCTCTCGTTTACCAGCCTCTCCTGGAAGGGAGCTACAACCCCCTGCTCTCATTTACCAGCCTCTCCTGGAAGGGAGCTACAACCCCTTGACTGAAGGCTTCGACCTTCAGCACCTCTGCGGACCACGTTTCATCAATTTTCATACTGGATCCAACCCACACAATTAAGCTCAAGGAACATTCATCAAACCAACAACTTGATCTATAGCAGCATAATCAAATTCGAACAACCCAGATCATCATTGACAGATAGCAGTAAAACAGCAGAACAGATCAGACATTTCATTCCACATACTTCAGAAAACCCTAGATTTCATAAGCGCTTTTACTTCTCTAAACCTGCGTATACATCTGCGTATACTTCAGCAACTATTCCAAGACAAACTTCACATTTCATACATGCTTTTGTTGAATCCAAACCGTGTATATATCTTCAAACATTGTAGGGCAGCGCAATTCTTCAGAACAGATATATAGCTCAGATTTTACCCTTCACTTCAGATACATGTTCGCCTCATCTCATTCCATAAATGATCTAGAAAATACAAATACATTTCAGATCTAGAGATCACTCTTCATCATTTTCTTCATTAATTCAGATCAATCATTCAACTGTTACCCATTCCATATAGATATACTTCAGAGTGAAGTATTTATAAAACCCAGACACTTGCACACCTTTGCACTATGATTTTCTTCTCCTTATATAGATTTTTCCTTTTTCAATCCCATGAGTCAAAACCATGAACCGTTAATGGTATTCCTGGACGGGGTCACAATAGATAATCCAGCGTATTAAAAATCGAGCCAATTTAAATTGAAAACCCCAACCTTCATTCTTCCATACATGAATCGTCCCAAAGGTAGTCTTTTATCTTCGTCAAATAATATTATTTCAATTCAGGGGCTTCCTTCATACTTCATAATAAAATGTTCGAATGTTATAACTATAACCCCTTTGGTTACTATAAAACTTCACACTACCCCGTAACATTAAATTTCAATAAAATTTTAATCAAATTTCATTCTTTGACCCCCGGCCCACATCGCAGTTGGTCATTTGCGATGTGCGATATGCAATGGCGCGATTAAACAAAAGTACGCAAATTTAACATTTGCGATCTACAATGGGATCACATCGCAAATTGGTGATCAATCATGTGGCGAAACACTTGAATGTGCGATATTGTGATCGTGCGATGGCGCAATGATCGCACATCACAAACAACGAAACTTGCGATGGCGGAGATAACAAATATGTGATATTGTGATAATCACATATCGCAACAATCAACAAACTCTGGCTTGGGCAGAGGGTGATTTTGCGACATTGCAATGTTGCGATGGTGCGATGGCGCGATGATCACACATTGCAAATATCCACATCAACAAGACACTTAAACTTCAAAACTTGCGATCTTGGGATTTGCGTTAAAGTGGTGGGAACCACTTGTCCTGCTGCTTTCAAAGATTTAAAGTCTTTCCACTGTTTAAACATACTTTCAAAAGTATTCTTCATACTTGGTTTTTGAGGGCTTAAATGCCCGAAATGAATATCTTGAATAACTTTGCTCCTCCATAAATTAGATTTACGGGAATAACTTCGTTCCACTGTAAAAACGACTCTGCCCATCACCATAATCAACTCTTTCTCTGCTACTTCTGAGCTGCTTGTAGATACATCAGATTTGCATCATTAATAAACTCATCAAGTCAGTTTCCATCAAGGACAACTTCATCAAGTAGGTTGCCATCAACTTCATCAAGTGGGTTGCCATCAAGGACAACACTCTGCATCATATTGCCAACAATCTCCCCCTTTGGACTTGATGGCAACCATGATGGTGTTTGATCACCACAATAGATAGATACATTGATTATAACCATTAAAAAATAACCATGTTACTCTCCCCTTATTCAAACACCATGTCACTCTCCCCCTTTGACATCAAGGGCAAAGGGCGGATCAAAGCCAACACAAGGTTTTTCTCCTCATGTCGAAAGAAGAGCGTTGTAGATCTGATGTGCACTGAAGTTACCATGCTCCCCCCGAGTTCATGCTGAATGTTCAAACATATTTTTCAATGACTCTAGGACCTTCCTGTCACCAAGAACTCATACTTACATCAAAGATCCAACCAAGTGGATTTACATATGAGACTCAAGTACCCAACCAAGTGGGTTTACACATTTTGACTCAACTACCCAACCAAGTGGGTTTACAAATTTGAACAAGTCCTTACATGACTGAATATTATAATTATACATCATAGGTCTCATCATGACCTTTTCATCAAATTACAAATATGATTTTTTATGACCACTACCAAAAAGACCTCAAGAAAGAGATCACATTTCAGAATCATCATAATGCCAACAATGCATTACACTCAGCAAGGCTAATGCTCCCCCTGAAACTGTGCACCTAATGCATCCTTTCCATATGACCAATGCTCCCCCTTAGCTTGTGCATCCTGAACACTTTCAACAACAAATCATCAAGGCATATTTACCCAATATCAGAGAAAGAAACAGAAATATAAGAGTTGAAACATCACCAGAGATATCAAACAGTACTACAGCTGTGCTGAAGAATGTTGACCCCAATCAAAATTTGTCAGCAACCAACCATACATGGTTTTCTGTGTATGAACTCGCGTATATACGTGACTGTCTTTCAGGAAAACCGCGTATCCAAATTAATCTTTAGAATTTTAATCAGATCTGATCCTCTACATGGCAGAGACTACTCCCAGCTTCTGTCTGAGATATTCAAACGCTTCCCTAGGCAGAGGTTTGGTAAATATATCAGCAACTTGTTCTTTGGAGGGAACATACTCCAACTTCACCTTTTGTTCAAGCACTTGTTCACATAAGAAGTGATACTTGATGGGAATGTGCTTGGTCTTCGAATGCATAACAGGATTCTTTGAGATATTGATGGCACTTGTATTATCACACATAATGGAAATAGGAGGTGAACATTTGATTTGAAAGTCTTGTAAGGTTTGCATCATCCAAAGAAGTTGAGTGCAACATGATGCGGCAGCCACATACTCTGCTTCTGTTGTAGATAAGGCAATAGAGCTTTGCTTCTTGTTGAACCAAGATACTAATCGGGGCCCCATATAGAATGCACCACCACTAGTGCTTTTCCGATCATCAACTTTTCCAGCCCAATCTGCATCAGTGTAAGCATGAAGAGTAAGATCAGCATTCTTTGGATACCATAGTCCAAATTCTTGAGTTCCTTGCAGATATTTGAATATTCTTTTGACAGCCTGAAGGCGAGACTCTTTTGGATTAGCTTGGAATCGCCCAACAATCCCAACGGCATGCATAATGTCTGGTCTAGTCCCAGTGAGATAAAGTAGACTTCCTATCATAGATCTGTAATCTGGTTGGTTCACCATGGGAGAATCATCATGAGAACTAAGATTACATCCAGTTATCATTGGTGTACTTATAGGTTTGCACTCTTCCATGCCATACTTCTTCAGAATTTTCTTAAGGTATTTTTCTTGTGATAAGAATATACCATCTGCAGTTTGATGCACTTGCAAGCCAAGAAAGAATGTTAGTTCCCAAAGTAAAGACATTTCAAATTCTTGCTGCATGACAGAAGCAAATTTCTGACTCATAGATTCTTCATTACTTCCAAAAATGATATCATCAACATATACAACCACAATCAATATTTTATCATTTTCAATTTTTGTGTATAAGTTGCTATCAGCAGACCCCTTTGAAAATCCTTGTTGATGAAGATATTTTTCAAGACGATAATACCATGCCCTTGGAGCTTGTTTGAGACCATATAGAGCCTTTTTAAGTCTACAAACAAGATTTATATCATTTCCCAAAATGAATCCTTTTGGTTGTTCTATATAAACCTCTTCTTCTAGATCACCATTGAGAAAAGCAGATTTAACATCCATTTGATAAACTTTTATTTGTTGAAAGCTTGAGAAGGCAAGAAACATTCTTATAGCTTCAAGTCTACCTACAGGAGCAAAAGTTTCTTCAAAGTCTATACCTTCTTGTTGAGTGTACCCCTTGCAAACAAGTCTAGCTTTGTTTCTTACAACATCCCCATTTTCATTTAACTTGTTTTTGAATATCCATTTAGTTCCAATGACATTTTTATCATGTGGTCTTGGAACTAACTCCCAAGTGTGATTATTTTCAATTTGATCAAGCTCTTCATTCATGGCTTGAATCCAACATTCATCTTTGCTAGCTTGATTGACATTGTGTGGTTCAATTGTGGATAAAAATGCCAGATAGCTAGAAGATCCCACAAGAGTCCTCCTTGTTTGTACACCTGATTTCTTGTCTCCCAAAATTTGAGATTCAGGATGATTCTTTTGAACATATCTGGATGGAGCCTTTTCAGATAAATCATCTTCAGGTTCTTCATTGGATCCACTGTCTATATCATTTCTATTTGATGTAGAAGGACAAAATTCACCATCGTCTTCTTCTGTTGTTTGTTTTTCTTCTTTAGGGGCTGCAGGAGACTCATCAATAACAACATCAATACATTCAACAATCTTTCGAAGCCTTTTATTGTAACATTTGTATGCTCTGCTTGTAGATGAGTAACCAAGAAGTATTCCTTCATCTGATCTAGGTTCAAACTTGCCAAGCTTTTCATCATTATTTTTTATAAAGCATTTACTTCCAAAAACTCTAAAATGCTTCACCGAGGGAGAATTACCATACCAGAGTTCATATGGATTTTTGTCACTATTTACCCGAACATGTGCCTTGTTGAGAATGTTTGTTGCTGTATGTGCTGCTTCTCCCCAGCAGGTGTCAGGTGTTCTAGAATCATCAAGCATAGCTCTAGCCATTTGTTGAATTGTTCTATTCATTCTTTCTGCTACGCCATTTTGTTGTGGAGTGCCAGCTACAGAGAACTGTCTTTTTATGCCATGTTGTTCACAAATTCAAGGAATTCATTTGATGTATATTCTCCTCCTCGATCAGATCTAAGACACTTGATTTTTAGATCTAATTCATTTTCCACCAGTGCTTTGAAGATCTGAAATTTTTCAAATGCTTCATCTTTGTGTTTAATCAACCCAATCCAACACATCCTAGAGAAATCATCAATAAATAAGATATAGTATTCTTCCCCATGTGGTGACTTTTTCCTCATAGGTCCACATATGTCAGTATGAATAAGTTCAAGAGGCTTACTTGATGATCCTTCTTTGGCATTAAATTGCACTCTGGTCTGCTTACCGAATTGGCAAGATTTGCATATGATACTCTCTGGTAGAGTAATATTGGGAAGACCATGAACAACTTTAAGTCTGCTTGATTTGTTGATTTGAGAGAAGCTCAGATGCCCCAGCCTTCTATGCCATAGCCAATTTTCTGAAGATTTGCTCAAGTAACATTGATCTTTGCAGTTCTTCAATACATACAGGTTGCTTGGAGTTCTTTTGCCTTTTATAATAGTTTTACTTGTATCAAGATCACGAACCACACATTCTTTTGAACTAAAGACAACTTCAGTTCCTTGATCACACATTTGACTTACACTTAACAGGTTATGCCTTAATCCATCCACATACATGACATCATTAGCCTTCACCTTTTCTTTTAGAAACACGGACCCTTTTCCTTTAATTACAACAGGGGTATCATTTCCAAATGTAACTTTCTTTTCCTTTTCTAGAGCATTATATGCAAGAAGTTTTCTTTTGTCACCTGTCATGTGTCTTGAGCATCCACTATCAATGTACCATTGATTTTCTTCACCTTCTGCAAATAATTCTATCCCACAATTTTCAACCTGTAATTCATTCTTTTTCCATACTTTGGAACTTGAAGGAAAATGTTGTTTTGGCTGGACTTTGCTCCTGCATTCAGATTCTTCATGGCCAAAGTTATTGGAATAAGCACATTCAACTTCATTTTGAAGAGGAGAAAAGTTGTTATAGGTGTTCTTCTTTGGTTCAATATCCATCCTTTTATTTCTTTCTTCTCTTGTCCTGATGGTTTTATATGCAACACATTGAAAAACTTTATGACCTAAATTGTGACATGAGAAACATTGTCCATTGAAGTAGAAATTTCTGCGATCATGAAATCTTTTATTTGAATTTACCTGTTGGTTGTAGCTTCTTTGAAAGATATCCCTGTTAGTGTTCCTTGAATTTTGATGATCATGATTTACCTGTAAAGATTCTTTATTCCCTTGCTGAGTGGCTGAATGTAGTAAACCAGCTGTAGCTGCTTTTAGATAATTTGGTGCTGAAGCCTGAGAAGATTCTTCGGTATATCCAAGACCTGTCTTTATAAGAGGAGAACGTTGTACCTTGATAATCTCATCTAAGGTTTCAGATCCTTTAGCAAATCTAAGATTTAGAGTCTTTACTTTCTCAAGTTCTTTTCTTAGAATTACTACTTCACATTCTAAATTCTCATTGTGTTTCTTTGCTTCTTCATTCTGCTTTTTCAGAGTCTCTATGATTATTTTACTTTCTTCCAAGCATATTTTGAGTTGATTGTTTTGATCAAGAAAATCATTGTCATCTAGAGCATCCATAAAATAATCCTTGTCTTCTCTAGAATATTTTTCAAATGCCATGAAAAGTCTAAAATCTTGTTCACATTCTTCCTCACTATCAGATAACCCATCACTGTCTTCATTAGTATAGTAAATTTTCTTAGTGCTAGATCGGTTCTTATTCCTTCTTGCTACTTCTTTACCTTTAGCAGATGTTTCTTTATAAGGACACTTTGCAGCATAATGACCAACTCTTCCACAATCAAAACATTTGAAAGGAAGCTTACCTTTGAATCTTTTGGTTCCTAGTTGGAGTCTTCTCACAAAGTTTGCCTCATCTTCTTCTGAGATATATCCTGATCCTTCTACTTTTTGAACTTCTTTTCCTTTTGTAGAAGCTTTAAAAACAGCTTTTTTGACTTCAGATGGTCCTCCTCTCCTCATTTCATATGCATTCATTATGCCATGAAGTTGCACCACAGTAAGAGTTTGAAGATCCTGTTTTTCTTCAAGAGCAGAGACTTTTGATTCAAATTTTGCCGTTAGCGATCTTAAGATTTTCTCAACCAAAGTAGATTTTTCTATTGTTTCTCCCAGGTTTCTCATACAATTTACAATATCATCAAGACGTAAAAAGAAACTAGCAATACTCTCATCATTATGCATTCTCAAATTTTCATATTCAATTATGAGAGTTTGGAGTTTTGCACTTTTTACCTTTGCATCACCTTCATAACTTAGGATGATTTTGTCCCATATTTCCTTTGCTATATTTAGCTGCATAACCTTGACAAATTTTGATTTATTTAGACTTCCCAATAGTGCATTGACCGCCTTTGCATTTGTTTCATAATTCTTCTTTTCCATCGGATCCGTTGGTACTGCGACTGGATATTGATATCCTTGTTCAACAATGGCCCATATATCTGCTCCCATAGACTGAAGATAGGATCTCATCCTTATTTTATAGAAGATTAAATTACTTCCGTTGAAGAGCGGAGGCTTGATAGATGTTGTTCCCTCTTGATTGCTCATCTTGCTTGATCTTCCTTCTAGCGGTTAAGCCTTTTCAGAAGGACCTGCTCTGATACCAATTGTTGGGAAAAATACTGAGAGGGGGTGGTGAATTAGTATTTAGAGCATACTAAAACCTTTTCACTTTTTCTTTCCTTAAAACCCTTACACTACTTTTTTGAACAAACCTTGCGTATACATGCGGATATCCTTCATACAACTAGCGTATATACAGATATCTATTTATGCATTTAATTATTTACTTAGATTTGTGCATCATTCATTCATCTGATGTTTATTTAGTAGTAAACATGTGCAGTAATAACAGAATAAACCATCACACATAAGCAACACACATGAACACCAGGATTTAAGGTGGAAACCCAAGTCGGGAGAAAACCACCGCTGCCGTCGTCTCTGTCTTCAATATTTTATTATAAAGAAAACATCTTACAACAATGTACTAGCGCAGACTCATACCAGCATGCAGGCACCCACCTGCAGAAGGCTACAACCTTCTCTCGTTTACCAGCCTCTCCTGGAAGGGGGCTACAACCCCCTGCTCTTGTTTACCAGCCTCTTCTGGAAGGGAGATACAACCCCCTGACTGAAGGCTTCGACCTTCAGCACCTCTACGGACCACGTTTCATCAATTTTCATACTGGATCCAACCCACACAATTAAGCTCAAGGAACATTCATCAAACCAACAACTTGATCTATAGCAGCATAATCAGTATTCGAACAACCCAGATCATCATTGACAGATAGCAGTAAAACAACAGAACAGATCACACATTTTATTCCACATACTTCAGCAAACCCTAGATTTCATAAGCACTTTTACTTCTCTGAACCTGCGTATACATCTGCGTATACTTCAGCAACTATTCCAAGACAAACTTCACATCTCATACATACTTTTGCTGAATCCAAACCGCGTATATATCTTTAAACATTGTAGGGCAGCGCAATTCTTCAGAACAGATATATAGATCAGATTTTACCCTTCACTTCAGATACATGTTCGCCTCATATCATTCCATAAATAGATCTAGAAAATACAAATACATTTCAGATCTAGAGATCCCTCTTCATCATTTTCTTCATTAATTCAGATCAATCATTCAACTGTTACCCATTCCATATAGATATACTTCAGAGTGAAGTATTTATTAAAACCCAGACACTTGCACACCTTTGCACTATGATTTTCTTCTCCTTATATAGATTTTGCCTTTTTCAATCCCATGAGTCAAAACCATGAACCGTTAATGGTATTCCTGGACGGGGTCACAATAGATAATCCAGCGTATTAAAAATTGAGCCAATTTAAATTGAAAACCCCAACCTTCGTTCTTCCATACATGAATCATCCCAAAGGTAGTCTTTTATCTCCACCAAATAAAATTATTTCAATTCGCGGGCTTCCTTCATACTTCATAATAAAATGTTCGAATTTTATAACTATAACCCCTTTGGTTAATATAAAACTTCACACTGCCCCGTAACATTAAATTTCAATAAAATTTTAATCAAATTTCATTTTTTGACCCCAGGCCCACATCGCAGTTGGTCATTTGCAATGTGCGATATACAATGGCGCGATCAAACAAAAGTGCGCAAATTTAACATTTGCGATCTGCGATGGGATCGCATCGCAAATTGGCGATCAATAATGTGGCGGAACACTTGAATGTGCGATATTGCGATCGTGCGATGGCGCGATGATCGTACATCGCAAACAACGGAACTTGCGATGGCGGAGATAACAAATATGCGATATTGCGATAATCGCATATCGCAACAATCAACAAATTCTGGCTTGGGCGGAGGGTGATTTTGAGACATTGCAATGTTGCGATGGTGCGATGGTGCGATGATCGCACATCGCAAATATCCACATCAACAAGACACTTAAACTTCAAAACTTGTGATCTTGTGATTTGCGCTAAAGTGGTGGGAACCACTTGTCCTGCCGCTTTCAAAGATTTAAAGTCTTTCCGCTATTTAAACATACTTTCATAAGTTTTCTTCATACTTGGTTGTTGAGGGCTTAAATTCCCGAAATGACTGTCTTGAATAACTCTGCTCCTCCGTAAATTAGATTTATGGGAATAACTTCGTTCCACTGTAAAAACGGCTCTGCCCATCACCATAATCAACTCTTTCTTTGCTACTTATGAGCTGCTTGTAGATACATCAGATTTACATCATTAATAAACTCATCAAGTCAGTTTCCATCAAGGACAACTTCATCAAGTAGGTTTCCATCAACTTCATCAAGTGGGTTGCCATCAAGGACAACACTCTGCATCATATTGCCAACAGTTAAAATACTAAAGTATTTGCGAAACTTGAAAGTTTCCATTTACAATTTTAGGGGCTTGCGTCAGAGTGATTGATGGAGGTGCCTCAAAATGTCGCAAGCTTTCAACTAAGAATGTCCTCCAAAATTATAGGTTATTCAAGTTCACTGTTTTCTTTCCTATTTATCTTATGCTGCTTCTTGTAAGAAGGAAAAAAGTATCTGGATAGTTTTAGAAAAATGTTTTGGCCAATATATCAATAGATTTCTTTCAAGTGTTAATTAAAACTTTCGCAATTCCTCTAGCCCACTAGGGTCTGGAATTGAGATCCACAAAAAATTTCTAAACAGAGGAGACTCTCTTTTTTCTAATGCAATTGATCCAGTAGCTTTGATGTGCTCACTTCGACATTTTAGAAGCTTAGTCTGCGTTTGATGACCAAATAATATATTTTGATTCTCTTCTTGACTCCCTGTGATGAAAGAGTAGTAGGACTGAGGATTGTCAAAGCACATGCATCTTGTTTACCATCTAGCAATGAGTTACTCAGCCATGAAAGACCTATGAGCTAGTCACATGATATTCCCCTTTTATCTATTCAGAGCCTACAAAACATACTAGTAGTGCCTGTTGTAACCTTTTTACAATACACATTGAAGTGGCTGCTTGAATATTTGGGCACTTGGAGTTTACCAGGCCAATCAGAAGTTCAAAAACTACAGAGATATTCAGGGTGTCTTCAATTTGAATTGTAGTGAGGGAAATTCGACTTTATCTATTTAGCACTCATGATTTCATGTTTGGTGCTTTATCACTCATGTCTACACATAATTCACTGTTTGTGTAATTTCCTCCCTCTAATCTCAAATTGCAATGAAAGAAATCTGCAGAATGAGAGAGAAAAGAAAACAGAGGACAGATATGCATACAATGACAAAATGATTTACATGGAGAAAACACTCTTGGGGGGAATACTCCACAGCAAAATACGGTATACAGTGTTCCCAACTAAATTACACAGTAGCCACTCAAAAACAGAGTGCATTCTTTTATTGTATCTTCATTCTAAAAGGATAGAATTGTCTGCTGCTATTACACAAACTCTCTACTGTTAAAGAATCATTACTAGTACAGAATCACTGGCTCTCCATCCATCATGTCTCTTCCTCTTCCAACAAAAGAGAAACTCCTACCATCCCTGAACCATAACCTCTAGATGGTAAAGTACTTTTTTTTTTTTCAGTTGCAAACTCACATCTTTTATAGAAGAGGTAAAATAGTAAACACATGCATCATCCATATAGATCACTATGTGAATCACAGATAGGACTTGAAGTCTATGGTACATACCTGTACGAGACTGATGGGGGTAAATAGTCATCAGAATGGGTTTTTCCACACAGGGTAAACAGTCATGAGAGACTGCTGGGGGTAAACAATCATCAGAAAAATGAATAAATGAAAATTTCCACACAAACAAATGGATAAACCAACAAAAGGATGAACAAACCAAATAGATGGACAAATTTTGTCAAATCCCCATGAAATCAAGGATCTAGTATGACAAAACACCATTAAATCAAGGATTTTTCTGGCAAGGGAGAAGTACCTTGTGTACAAACAATGAAAAATCAATCAAGCAATAGGGATGGACAACACCTTCGCTTAGGAAGAATCGGTGGCATTACTAGTTCTAAACGAACTTAAATTAACTCGGAAGAAGAGCTCTGATGGTCGACACCTTCACTCAGGGCATATTGAAAGTGTTCCTACTTCTGATACTAGGTTCAAGTAACTTGGAGGAAGAACTCCTTGTTGATAGCTATAAAAGTAGTCAACCCCTTGATCTCAAACAAGATTTAGATAACTAGGAAGAAGAGCTCCTTTTGGATAACCAGATAACTAGGAAGAAGAGCGTCCAGTTTAAATTTTCATTTTTTTTTTTTAAATTTAAATAGTCGTCAGTATTGCAACACTTTATAAGCATCAGTCTTTCGATGCTTTGAACATTTCCCCTTTTTTTCGGTATTGTGACATTTCTACATAGGCGTCGGTCTTCCGACGCTTTGAGCGATTTCCCCTTTTCATCGGTATTGCGACATTTCTTCATAAGTGTCGGTCTTCCCACGCTTTGAACGATTTCCTCTTTTCGTTCGTATTGCGACGTTTCATTTTTTTTTTAATTTTAAATGTTTGTCGGTATTGTGACGTTTTAACATAACGTCGGAATTGCGACGTTAGTTTGAAAAATTGACAAACGTCGGAAGACTGACCGTTCAGTATCGTTGGAAGACTGATAGTTTGGTAACATCGGAAGACCGACGCTTATAAAATTTCGGAATAGCGACAGTTGGCATATCGTTGGAAGAGGGACGGATGCCTAGAAACGTCGGAAGAAGTGTCGCTCTTTCGACGCTTTTTTGAAGTGTCGAAATTGCGACGTAATGGCTAACCATGTTTTGTCCGGCCTCAAACTGTCGCTCTTGCAATGACTATGTGTCAGAAAAACAACGAAGTGGCTGTCAGAAATTGGGCCGAATTTACTAGTGATATATATATATATATATATATATATATACCTTGTGATTCAATTTCTTCACTTGAATTTCTTTCATCATTTTCACCATCTTCAATCATTCGTTCAATATCTCTTTCACTTTCTGTTTCAAAATTTTGTATCTCATCATCAATGTTTTGAGGAATATCTCTCTCTGTTTACATTGCAAAATATTTTTCAAATTAGTTCATCAAACAAAAATTAAGCTTCGCATTTTACACTAGGAAAATTTTAAATATATCAAAATCATAATATTTATATTTACATAGTTGTTTCAACTTCTAGTTGAGGTTGATTTTCCCCTTCAATATTTGAGAGTGCTTCTATCTTTCTTTTGCGAGATTGTCTCGTCTCTTCTCTACGTTCCTCAGGGTCTCTTTTTCGATCATATTTTCTTGTACAATTTATTCAATTTCCCATGATAATAGAGTATGAAGTTCAAAAACTTTCCTTCAAAAATTTAGACAAAAACTCAATTAAAAAAAACATCACAAAAGATTTAATTTAAAAAAAACTCATTTTAAAATTTTCGCAGAAAATACATACTCCAATCCAAAACACTTACTTTAAAAAATTAAAGAAAAAAATGTCTTATAAAAATGAAACGAAGTTCAAAATATTTCCTTCCAAGTCCCACAAAAAAATTTCATTTAAAAAGTTACACAAAAACTCATTTTAAAAATCATTATAAAATATTTACTTCTACCCAAAACCAAAAAATGTCCTTTCGAAACTAAGCCCAAATTCATACTTTAAAAAAAAATGAAGCCCAAAAGATTGTATCACATACCTTCAAGAAATGTCTTTTGAATGTTCCTCCAAGAAATTTTGAATGTACCTCCAAGAAATTCTTTAAACCCAAAAAAATTCCTTGCAAAATCAGATCAAATGTACGAAAATAATGTGTCAAAGAAAATTCCTTTGAATGTACCTCCAAGAAAAGTCCTTAAACCCAAAACAATTCTTCACAAAATCAGATCAAGACTTTTGTAAAATCAGACCAAACGTGCAAAAATATGCGAAAATAATGAATGGTTTCACGGCAATTTATATTGCCGCGAAATGTTTTTTTGGAGGGGCTCGATGGTACTTTCCGGTCGACGGAAAGTACCGTAAAAGTTCAGCTGAAATTATAATAAATAGTTCGGTCAAACTACTTTTTCACTTGATTTAACGTGTCGTTGGCGCAAAAAACAGTTCGACCGAAATTTGTTTAAGAGTTCGGCTGAATTAACGCGTCACCAGTTACACAGAGCCAAGCCCTGAATATGTTTCTGTAACTTTGGACTGATTAAACTCCATGAAACATTCTGAATTAACTGTCGGAGCCAAGACAAGCATTTTCAGAATTGAATCTACTTTTAGGAAATATAACTTTCATGGAATTTCATAAATATTTACTAATTTTAATTAATTTTGTAATAAAACGGATGCAAACAATTTCTGAAGGTCATTGTGATTCAGTCAAATCAAAATTTTATATCTTTCAAAATACATTGTAAAAAAAATTGAAAAAATTATCGTACATTTCATTGGTCCGTTGTCTCTAATGGGTAGCTTTTATATTTTTAGTTTATAACTTATATGTTAAAAAATTTCTTGCGTCGCGAAACATATTCTAAATATGTAGTTTTTCATATTGGACCAGTTCAAAAAATTCTAGTGATTACGATATGCATCCATTGGCTTTGTAAATGTGATGAAACCGAAGTAGACTCTATATATATTGTTGTAACAGATTTTGTTTCTCAAAAACACAAATCTTCAAAGAATACAACATTGTGTATTAACATGACTTCTTATGAATCCGTTGATTGTTGAAAAACACACACTCAAAGAAACAATAAGTTGACATAACAAATGTGTATAAAAAATTTCCAAAAAATAAGTAATAGAAAGCTAACAAAATTTCTGACAACTTTTTTTTATCACAAAATGAAATTCTAAACAGAAAAATGGTTTTAGCTTGCAGAAATTTGAAGAACTGAAAAAAATGAAAGTTTTTTCTCAAAAAAGGGCAAAAAGTGTAACCCAACTTCACATTTTCACCCAAAACAAATAACTCAATTTATGAAGAGGGAACTCCTAAACATCATATTTCAAGCTATTGGGAACTATGGAACAAGCTGGTAAGCATGGACAAAGGGCAAGATTGAACAAGACCTCTTTGACTTAACCTAACAATCAATATTCCACAAAAAGGCTTGAAGATAGGGTTTTGAAAGCTTCAAATAAAGAGGGCATACCGTGAATCATACTTGTAAGCTGGCATACTAACCATACATGAAACAAAAACAAGTTTTGGTGGACCTAAGGAGTAATCAAGAATTCCTTAAGATGGCCAAAAGAGGAAAACATCAAAGCTATAAGAAACAGGAGGAATGAGGTGCCTCAAAGTGCATGTCTCAACCTATACTTTTATGATTTATAGCAGCCAAGAAGAATGAAACAAAATGAGAACAAGAAAACATTAACAAGTTAAGAAGACATCACTATTCACCAAGCTATGGAATCCTGCAAACAAGCTTCTCCTTTCATCAAGCCAAACAAACCATTCATCCACTTCACAAAACCAATTTCTTCTCCAAGATCATAAAACCATGTACATTGCTCTTCAAGCTCATAAAATGCCAAAAAAATACATAGGGGACTCATGCTCTATTTGTGGAGCAAAGGACTAAAACCCTAAATGTGGTAGGAAAAAGTCAAATATAACCATAAATGTCATTTATGGCCAAGAGACCATGCAAGGCCCAAGGCACATAATATCCTAAGAAATAAATGCTTAAATAACTATTTGCACCTAATTCTAGAGTAGTTTTCCTCAAAAAAATCAAAAATATTTATTTGCAATAAATGAGTGTGTTTTGTTGACTTTTGGTCCAAAACACACTAGGCAGCCTCTGTGCATAGCGTCACTTCAACAGAAAATAGGGTCTCTTGTGGTTGAGTTTTGGACCCCTTCCCGACACTGGATTTGGCTCCGTGATGGCTCGTTGGAATGCCTGATGTGTCTAATTTCTAGAAATGATTGAGTTGTGCTGAGTGGATTACATTTAGCTATTCAAAACCCAATTTTCCCAACACTACTCTGTGCGCAGCGCCTGGTCTGAAAATGAGGCAGAAAGGTCAAAATTTTGATGTTCTTTGACCTTTTGGGGGGTAAAAAATGATCCAAATGATCTGAAAATTGGTGGTCAGACTGCTAGTGATGTGAGGAATCCAAAAATGCAAAATTTTTTAGTTGAGGATGCACCAATTTTGTGCGTAGCGCCTAGGGTGCTACGCACAGAGGGGTCAAAATTTCAAAAAAACAAAATTTTGTTCAAATTTCCCCAAAATTGGTGGAGAGCTCCCTCAAGAGGTCTTGGACACCTGTTGAGAAGCATCAGCCAAAAATCCAAGGCTGTCATGCACTTTTTCCCTTTTTAGGTTTTCTAGCTCTATGAGGGCCTCCTTCAGTTTGGCACAAGAAAACATTATTTTCCTTGCATAGTGCTTGGTCATTTTCTTTTGGAGAGCAAGGTCCCTTTTCACCTTCTTGAAATGTTTGTGCTCCTCCTTGTAATACTGAATGACACCTTCTTCCATGTCAAAATCTCTTTCCCACTCCCGAAGCTGTACATCTTTTTCCAAAAGTAGCAATCTTGTGGTCATCTCTTTGTCCTCATTGTCATTGTCTAGATAAACAAATTGAGGGTCTTGAGAAGTTTTCTTGATTCTTTTGCTTCTCCTTACCTTTAACTGCTACTCACTTTTTTCTATCTTCTCCTTTCCTTTGTCCTTGGGCTTGATAGCTATAGGAGAGATGGCCCTTTTCCTTTTTGAGGCAGCAAACACATCTCTTTTTCCTCTGTGGTATGTGCATGTGAGAGGGGTGATGATGGTTTTGGAGGTGTTTCCATCATTGCCTTGGTATTTTGTGATGTCACAAACCTTTTCATTTTTGCTATGGCTTTCGTGAGTTACCTTATGCCCCATTAGGTCACTGATTTCTTGACCTTGAGCTTCATTATCATATTAATTTCCCTTACTATTTTCTATACTGTCATTTTTGCCTTCAAATGAGTCATTACCTTCTTCAATTGCTTCACTTTGGCTCTGTCCTTCACTAAGGTCCTCTGCTTTGTCATTTCCTGCACTATGACTTTGATTTTCTTGGTCATTTAGAGGCTGATTAGTGTCAAGACAGTCATGACAGCTGTCATGACTGTCATGACTATTTCCTTACTCATCATTGACTGTTTCATTTGTGATATTGCCTTGGTCAATGCCTTCCTCTTCAAACTCTGTTTTAGCCTGATAATCTGCCTTCTCTTGGTCTTCTATTTCTTCATCATCTGCCTCTGTTTCCTCAATTTTCTCATCTTCATTCATTTCATCACTGTTTGCACTGTTAATGTGCTCACCGTCATGCTCCTACACATTTTTCTCTTGGCTGTCTTATGCATCCTCTTGCTGACTGTCATCCTCATTATTTTCTTCATTTTCCTCTATGTTTTTATCTTATTCACTATCAAAACTTTTTCTGCACTTGGAAGTGATTCCTTTTTGTTATCATGATCACTGTCTTGTTCCAATTCATCATTGTCTTTGTTTTCAAGACTGTCACGTTCACCTTCCTCCTCATGGTCATCATCACCCCTGTCATCATCTTCGCTTGATGCATCAAGAGAAGAGATAGGAGGTAAGTTTCCTTATGGAGAAGGCATATGTGGAGATGATGGAGGAGTGGAGGTAAGTGGGTGTGAAGTGGAAGGAAAATTTTGCTGAATGAAGGCTTGGGGATTTTCAAATACATCATGTGAGATGAAAAATTCCGAAGGGATTCCCTGTTGCTCCAATTGGTGCAAAAAAATCATCTTAACCAAGGAGTGGTGAAAAAGGCTCTGCATTTGGTGGGCATAACTCCTCTTCTTGACCACTGAATTTATTTTGTCAATGCTTCAATAGAGATAGTATGGTAGGTTTAGCAATTTAACCCTGGTGAAGTGCATTATTAGCCTTATGTGATATGAATAAACCCTGGAATACCTCCCCTCACAATTGAAGTACTTGATAATTTGCCTCATTAGTAAGGAATATCTCTCTAGCAGGTGGGATAAGAGGAAAACAACCTTGCAACCTTGTTGACAGCTAGGTTTGAGGAAAGGCTCATAGTAGCTCAAATCCAATTTCTTCTGTTTAAACCATCTCTCACCAAAATTTGGTATTCCTATAGCTTTAGAAATGGATTCAGATGATAATTCAAATTTTACTCCTGCTAGGTTGACTTGGTGGTTTTGTAGGCTAAGAATGAAAAAACTAGTCAAGTCTGAGTGGCTTTTGACCTTCTAACCCTCTCACAAAACTGATAGCATCCAACATCTTGAAAACATGCCAGGATCATGGGAGAAGAGGTGATTTGAATGGTATCTAAAGGTTCAAACCTATTAACCCTTCCTCCCTTGTGTTTTGGCTTGATAGGCCTTTTTCCTTCATCACTGTTGGTATTGTTTTCTTCCTCAAACATGGTGACTGGTTAAGAACAAAAGGCTTTTTAGCTTGTTTGAGAGCATTTAGGTATAGGGAGGGAAAATAACTAATGTGAGGGAAAATTTTAGCAAATGAGGGCAAGATGAAGTATTCAAGGAGTGTTTTCAGAGTTTTAGAAGTAGATTTGTTTGCAATAAGTGTCTTTACCCCTATGAAAACTCTCAAATTTGCAAACCCTGCACTAGAAGGTCAATAAATTTATTTTTATGCAGATTAGGGTTTGGTCACATTAGGTATTTAAAATTCTCCTTGATTATGAAAAATACCACTTGGAAAGCAAGGAAGAAAGACCACCAACCTTTCTTGACTAATGCAGGAGCTTTGGAGGCAAAAAGTTTGAATTTAGGTGTTTTTTGAACAATTTTGACCAAAGATCCCTGGTACATAGTGCCTGAGGCTTTTTTGTGGGTGGGTCAGGTTGGTCTGAGCTTGTGCATAGTGCCCTGGTTGGTGCGTAGTGCCACCCTTCCGGTGCATAGCACAGTGTAAATTTGAACTACGGCCGCTCCCTCTCTGCGTAGCACCAACGACTAGGTGCATAGCGCCTGAAAATTTTCAATGGTTTTGCAAAAAACCCTTAAAAACTTCTTTCAACAGCTTTCTTCTTATTTGCAATGAAAAATGAGGTGGGGAAGAGGTCAAGGAGACCTTTATAGCCTTTTTGAAAAATAATTTCATGAGCCAAAACCCACTTTCTAAAGTTTGTTTTCTCTTTATTTTTTCACTGTCTTTTTGGCTCTTTTTGGTCCTGTAGGTGGAAGTTTGACATAGAAAAATGGCTTTTTTCTTTGCTGGAGGATCTTGATGTTCTCCTTTGTACTCAAAAACCCTTCAAATATTTCAAACAATGCTCTTTACCATCATTTGTAAATCTAAAACTTTTCATGATCTTTAACCCTTGTAAACAACATGCATGTGATCATTTTGGCATTTTTACCTTTGGCTGACACTCTGTCATGTGTCTCACTATGAATCAGTGGAAAAAATTATTAATATGAAAAAACCCTAGCAAGTGATTTCAATAAATCCTTTAGTTTTCATGTGTGACACCATTATGAGATACAATTAGTTTTGTTTGTCCTTACCAATTTTCCTGTAGGTAACCTTTTGTGACAGTCCTACAGAAATGTCACTCAGGGTTAATCTATCTCTTGCAGAATATTCTCTTGATAAGGAAACCATTTTGGAGGCTTCACTTCTCTTATACCAGCTATATGTTTGTTTCTTTGACCATGTTGACAGTGATATATCTCTGGTTGGAAAAATAAGCAGTTTTAAACCATTTTGTGTTTCCCCTTGGCCACTTCTATTCTTGCAGGTGCCTATACAACCTTCTTGCCTTGGATCACTATCTTTTTCGATTTTAACACCTCATTTTATCAATAATGAACCTATTCTTGTCATAATTACCTCTTTGGGAAATTTTTCCTCATGTTTTCCTCCTTTGATCATTTGAAAATTCCTCTGACTGTTCCTTTGAGAAGTCAAACCCTTGCACTGATATTTCTAGCCTTTTTTGTCCCTGTGGTGAAGTGGGATACAGTGCTTCTTGTCTGCCTCCTTCGATCCCTTTTAGACCTCTGATTTTACCTTTTGATGAGGTGGAATCAGTGCCTCTTTGCCAAACCCTAAAGGGCATCTTAAAACCCTTTGAAGCCATCTGCTATTAATCAGGAGGCTCTTTGTCATCATTTGACCTATTTTACATTCTTCCCAAACTCCTAGGTTTTAGGGCTACTTAGAAAAAAGTAAATAGTGTTGTCTTATAAGTTCTCAAAAACTTCTCAAACTCATTAATTATTTCTAAATAATCTTCAATGTGTACTTAAAGGAGTTGAGGTGACCTTTGTCCTTGTAGCCCTAGTATTGATTCCTTGTTTGATCAAAGCTATCACAAACCCTGATTTGTTTCAAACATATACTTGCTGCTTTTCTTCTTTGCTGTGAATGGTCTTCTTATGATGATTTTCTTATTACCTAGCCTTTTTCCAGGCTGATGGCCATTTGTTCCCTTTACAGAAATGTGAGAAAGGGGTAGTTGTGGCCCTGCAAGATTTGTGCTTTAGACCAAAGGGCTTTCTTTGAATGACCTCTTTGATGAGTTTTGGACAAAGTCACTTTTTCCTTTCTTTTTTGAATGCAACTACTTTATGCAGGACAAACAGAGTTGTTAGGATACCAAATCCACCCTACGACCTTGTGAAACCCTAGGTGACCTAGAGGAAGCTTTATTGGACTTGGCTTTTGGATTGAGACCTAGAATTTGGGATTATCAAGTGTAAGATAGAGTTTATGATAAACTAATGTATTGAAGATCCAAAATCCAATGTAATTGATTTATATAAAGAGTCTATAGAGATAGTTTGAGACCATCATTGTTTGGGAGTATTTTGGGAGACACAACAAATTTGTTTGATTGGTGGGCTTAGGTAGCAGTGGGGGGTCTTAGGCAAAACAAAACAGAGGATTTAGGCCAAAGGTGAATACATAAAGGCAGAAAGAGTGAAATAAGCCTCAAATGGGTTTTCTGGGACTGGTAAGCAGAGCTGAACATGATGGAATGTTGAAATAGTAAGAAATCATCTTAAGGATGATGAAGGCAGTGAGATTTCTAGAACTCACAATGTTTATGAACCTTGTTTCTAGAAATCCTAGGATAATAATTTATTCATCAACAAAGGCAAAAATTGCTAATGACTATTAACACAAATGAACTAAATTGAGCCATATTCGTCTATATGTCGCCTTTTTCGGTAAATTTGGTGGACCATACCGAGAGCTCAGAAGGCCCAATTACAGGACCAAAAGTAGCACCATGATCAAGACTCCATAGCGACCAAAGGTGGTGCCACACATTTGCACCCCCGAAAGAATAAATTTTCAGTGCCGACAGGTATGCCCTCTCTCATCTTCTTTTTTAAAGAACATGTATTTCAATAATATTTGAATAAAGAATATTCTTTCACTTAGGGTATTTGTTTTTGCAGATAGTGTGTAAACCATCCACCACTCCATCCACTGAAAGTTCTAGAGTAGGTATCATTCTACCCTCAACATGATAGATTCCCAGAAAAACTCTGCATATCCTGACATCATTTCTCCATCAGAAATTAACCATAGGTTCCAAAAACCTGACCATGTTTATCATCACCCCACTTTGCACATGATAAACATTCTCGTTGGTAGGTAGAGCCTCCCCTCCATGGAACCCGTAACCCAAAGTAGACCATATATCACAAAACATAGTGACGCCATGGCCATACCACTTTAGTCCGAGAAGTACCTCAGACCCATTCACCTGCCATGCATCAGGTCAAGTTTTACCATATCAAAATAAAACCCCTTTCCCAGACTACTAGTTTTTTCAAGCAGATCGAAAGTGCACTACCGTGCCTCACATTTGTTCTACCATACCTCCATCATCATATCCCATCTGTGACATTTTCCATCCACTTCAGCAAACCCACACATGAGACCAACCAATGGGGCCCCCACCCTCAGCAAAACCACCTTCCTCACATCATCAGTGAGTTAACACTTTCATGTTTTGGGGCACCCATCTCTATTTTTTGTACAAACCAAACCTCATTATTTTATTCTTTTGGTAAGTGTACAAAGACCGCAAATGGTGCACTATGTCCCCCACCCACCCATCCATTTTTTCTCCCATGGCAGTAGTCCCTGGTCACCCTTGGTCGGAGTATCACACCCTTCATGCATAAGCCACCGTGACATTTATAACCAATATATACCCACCCTGGATATCCTACTGACTCCAGGGATTTACCCATCATAAATAGTTATGACTGTCGACAAGCTACGTTTTATACTCCATCCTTGGGCCACTGAATCACCATCATCAATTTTCAATCACCCCTCGCCATCATGCCTATGTTAAACCCATCACATCCAGGATCCTGACCCTTTGTATCAGCAACTCTCTCGTTCGGTTGAGGCTTCCTTTTTGTCCACATCAACACCTATTTTCCAAAAAGAAAGCGGTATCTTGGATCACCCCTCTCCATAAAAGGACATCCTCGAGTCGCACTATGGGAGGCATCATTGCCCATAGGTGTCATCGATCCTCACAACACAAGATTTCATGTCAAGATGGTATCGTACCTTATAACCATTGCACTTTGATCAAATTCGTTGACGACCCATGCCTTTATAAGCATATCTTTCAACAATGCTTACATGGGAAGGTCCCAGTCAGACACCCATGCGTACAATGCGCATTTATATGCCATGCCAATCTTACGCATGTGGGTACCACATTCCACCTATTTTCAAATAAAAAAAGCCCTTGAGGGCATCAGCAATCATTGTCATCAACCAGTAGATCACTACCATACTAGTGACATTGATAGAATCTGTATCTTTCAAATAGATTTGTTTAGCTAGCCAAAGCATCATGAGCATGGGACATGCTTGCCTCGTAGAAAAGTTGTATTTATTGTATTATACCATTGCTTTTAGGGTTCCCATAGGACATGGTCGCTCTTTGACCCGGTGCATGGTGTCTCCAACTCTGTGCTACACGTAGGTCTCTCTCTCTCTCTGCACAGTACACAAAATAGAAACTATAATGTATTTTGGTTATACAGTTCTTCCTAGACCTCACACATTAGGGGGAAACTGTTATCACTAGAAAATCGAATAAGTAAATATGACATTATTAAATGTCAGGAAGAAGGATTTACAGGGATAAGGCACATTGGAGAATCTTAAATATTTAAAATTCTCTAAGGTCTAGAAGGAAAATCAAGTTGTGCACTAAAGGAACTAGCAAAATGCGCCTTTCGCGCACTTTTTTTCGATAAGCGTGCCTTTGCGTGGTCTTTCCCCAAAAAGCTGCACAAACCTGAGAGTGGCAGAAGTCACTTTCCGTGACCACAAGGCACACTCCAGGACATTGATACCACACTTGAGGCCACCTAATCATAGCCGCCTAAGCCTCCTTAGGACCTCAAGGGAGCACACAATGGAATAAATGTGGCATACAATGGAATCACCCTCCTCTCTTGGGTCACCATCCATCAATGTACCAAGAGAGGGAAGGAGAGTTTGAATTCTCCTATAAAAGGCCACCAAGAGATGAAAAATATGAGAACACATTGTTATGCTAGCTAGAATTTCCCTAATAAATCCATTAGTGTGTGATCCAGAGCAGAGATAGAGGGAACTTAGTCATTGGCCATCCAACAACTCTAGTCCACCAGAGTAGAGAGAGGGAAACTTTGCGACAAGGTAGCTCAGAATTAAAGACACCCTTGCATTGGGTCTTATAAATCCCTAGTTCTAAGGGCCCCTTGCCATGTGGGTAATTGTTTCATCCTTTATTCCTACCAACACTCAATAAGAGGGGATGTAAGCGCCACCGTTTGGATTATTGAAGTTGTTTGACTCTATTTAGTGATTTTGTATTATTTTTTTTACTTTAGTTTTTATGTTGGAATATGCATGCTATTTCACTATTTAGTATATTTATGTCTTAGCATGTTCCCTAACCTGCTTGACTCCCTTTATTTTCTGCCTTTGACCAAGAACTTAAGAAGGAAAAGCCACTCCTCTTAAGCAGGTGTGATTTGGTACATTCTTGCAACAAACATACATACACACCTGGAATGTAAAGATGGAGGACATAGTCAACTATCGAAATCTGTCCATTGAGGATACCAAATACGACCCAAGGAATGTTAGCATCCCTGAATCAAAAGGTGAGTGTGTGGCGGCAGGACCGAAATTAAGGACGGTGGACGTAACTAAGCCTCTGAAGTTGAAGGAAGTCAACATTGGAACAAGGAGCAACCTAAGTTGGCTAAAATTGGGGGTTGCTGGGA
The DNA here is from genome assembly GCA_034641835.2 of Pinus albicaulis. Classification (NCBI taxonomy): domain Eukaryota; kingdom Viridiplantae; phylum Streptophyta; class Pinopsida; order Pinales; family Pinaceae; genus Pinus; species Pinus albicaulis. The sequence continues at coordinate 33,571 of JAXQQM020089348.1, forward strand.
CGATGATACTATTGGAAAGATTGTGGAGTTGCTGACTGAATATCAAGATCTATTTCCTAGGAATTTCTCTCAGCTCAAGGGAATTGTAGGAGATTTGGGTGTTATGAGAATCACCTTGAATCCAGATACATGTCCTGTCAAGCAGCGACCCTATCGGTTGAACCCTAAATATAAGTAGAAATTCAAGGAGGAGCTAGATAAGATGGTGGCTGAAGGTATCATTGATCCCATGGAACAGTCAGATTCAGTAAGCCCAATGGTGGTTCAGGAGAAAAATACCAAGGGTGAAATCAGGGTTTGTGTTGATCTGCGCAAATTGAATAATGCCTATGTACATGACCCCTTTTATACCTCATTCTTATATGAGATTTTGGATAATGTGGGAGGGAAAGAAGCTTATTCGTTCACATATGGGTTCTCAGGTTATCATCAAATACACATTGCACCGAAGGACTGCAGCAATACCACTTTTTCCATTGAATGGGGTTCCTTTCAATATACGGTCATGTCATTTCGATTAAAAAATGCACCTGCAAAATTCTCATGTGTGGTCGTGGTTGTATTCAAGGAATTTATGCATAATTTATTGGAAGTCTACTTTGATGACAGGATAGTATTTGGGTTAGTAAATAACCATGTCTCAAACATGCGCTTGATGCTGGATGCCTGTCGAAAGCACAAGATTTCTCTCAATCTGAAGAAATGTATATTTTTCTTACCTTTTGGGATTCTTCTAGGGCATATTGTATGTCAGCAGGGATTGATGTTGGACCCACCAAGATCGTGGCAATCATTAACTTAGAATTTCCTTCCATTGAGAATCAATTGCGCCCAATCCTAGGGCATACTGGTTATTACACGAATTTTATCCAGGGGTATGCACTGATCATGGTGCTAATGGAGAAGTTGTTAAAGATATATGTAGCATTATTTTGGTATGAGGAGTGTCAGAAGAGATTTGAACTGCTAAAAGAGAGAATGGTCTCTGCATCTATTTTGATATTCCCAGATTGGGCCAAGGTGTTCCACGTGCATGTGGATGCATCGAGCATACCCTGAGGAGATTTTTTAGCGCAACCAGGAGATGATGACATTGATCACCCCATATCCTTTTCTAGTCGAAATCTCTCAGGTGCCGAGCACAAATACTCCACTACAAAAAGGGAAGGACTAGACATGGTATATTCACTACAAAAATATAAACACTAATTATTGGGCAACCACTTCAAGATGTTCAGTGATCATTCTGCTTTAAAATACCTGGTCAATAAGCCTATGTTGGGGGAGGAGATCTGCCGATGGCTATTTCTTTTTGAAGAGTACGACCTCGATATCATTATAAAGCTAGGAAGACTGAATGTGGGACTTGATCATCTGTCACAAATTGAGAATGCGGAGGAACCAACCAACCTGGAGGAAGGATTACCAGATGCACAACTCTTTGCTATTAAGGTGGTCGATGAGAAATTCGTGGACATTATCCATTTTCTGACTACTGATACAGTGCCTATGGAATATTCGGTCCAGCATAAGAAGGATTGTTTGCACGCGAAGTGGATTTCACCCTTATTGCAGGTCAGCTGTACAAATTAGGAGCAGATGAAGTATTAAGGTGATACGTATTGGAACATGAAATATGAGCTATATCGACTGAAGCTCACAAAGGAGTAGCAGGTGACCACTATACTATGAAAGCCACTGTGCAGAAGGTGTTGCATGCTGGGTTATGGTGGCCCACACTACGTAATGATGTGCAGACATACTACCGGGCCTGTGATACTTGTCAACAAACTAGGAAGCTGTTGCGTAGAGAAAAAATGTCCCTGCACCCACAAATGGCCTTGCAGGCATTTGAAAAATGGGCTATAAATTTTTTAGGGCCAATTATCCCTTGTGGGAAGAAGATTGGGGCACGGTATATTATTATTGCAACTGATTAGCTGACTAGATGAGTAGAGGTGAATGTGGTTAAGGATTTTACTGCAGACACTGTTGGACACTTCATCTTTGAGCGTATTTTAACTAACTTTGGGTTCCCAAGGATTTTAATGAGTGATGGAGGTACTCATTTTGTGAAGGAGACAATTGAAGCCTTGACTGAGGAGTTTCAGATCCATCAAAAGAAGAGTACCCCATATCACTCGTAAGAAAATGGCGCAGTAGAAGCGTTCAACAAAATTTTGGAGCACACCCATACAAAGGTCTGCAATACCAACTAGGACGATTGGGACGTGCGCATCCCTTCTATACTATGGGCTTACTGGACAACATGTAAAAAGTTGACAGGAAAGAAACCATTCAGGATGGTCTATGTGTTGGAAGCTATCATGCCCAAGGAGTATACTGCCCCTAATCTACGTATTGCAGCCTTCACTAACATGATCGAGCCTGACATCATGGATGAACATTTGGCGCAATTCATTTCCCTGGAGGAAGATCTCTCTATTTCTAACTTCCATCAGCAGGTACAGAAGGCACGTGAGAAAGCTTGGCATGATAGGCACATCATGCAAAAAGTATTAAACTAAGAGGATTTGGTGTCACTCTATGATAGTCAGTTTTTGCGCCACCCAGGTATGTTCAAAAAGCATTGGTTGAGACCATATGTTGTAAAGGAGATCATCGATGGCGGTGCAGTACACTTGGCCACGTTGCGAAGGGATGACCTTCCTGGGTACTTCAATGGATGCCACTTGAAGCCGTATAGAGACAATCCAGCGCCTACCAAATGACTATATGGCCGGAGTATCGAAATCATAGGATTTGTGCGCAGAAGGAAGAACGAGTGTAGGTAGGTGCCCCAAAAGCACAAGAGTAATGCACAAGTCAGAAACTAGCAGTTGGAACGTACAATAAGGGGAAAAAACAAAATTTCCATTGGGAGGAGCGGACTGGCTGCATTTAATGAGGAAATCTCAGAAGATTTTTTATCGTTGCATTAGCAGTAAATGGAAATTAATGGCAATCCGATTGTTTTTATTATGGGTGGGCTATAATAAGGAGGGTGTGGGTCTTAGTTGTTCCCCTTACTATTTTAACAATTGGCGCCCTGTGATCATCTATAAGCTTTGTCCTCCTACCACATGTGTGATCTCCATGTATGGTTGCGAATCCATTTCCAACAGTAGTAACCCTGAGTTCATATTTCGATCCAGGATGATGGCCACAACCTTGCAAAGGAGCTTTCGATCCTCCTCATGGTGTCTATAGAGGAGGAATCAGACAAGGTCCGAGAAGTAGTTCCAGAGATGGAGGAGGTTGCATCCACCGGGGTGAAGGTGAAGGGTAAGGGAAAAGTGTCGAAGTGGGATACTTCTAAGCCCCTCACCTCTCTGAGGAATGTTCTGTCTCCCAGAAAAAATTCTAAGGAGTGGTCCACAAAGGGTGGCCCGTTGAAATGATCGATGACTGATGAACCACTGCAAGTAGATCCAGTTTCTTGGCAGCCACTATATGTTAAGCCATGGAAGCACTCGACACATTAGCCATGGAAATTGATGTTGTACGAGACCGCTTGCAAATTCCATTATGACCCTAAGATTTCCCCGTGATCGGCGAAATGCACATCATGCTCCCTCAAATGAATTTTTATGATTACGATCTCGCCAATGAAGTAACATTACTTGAGCTTGCCCCATAAAATTACTTGGAACACGTCATGTATGATAATGTCCTGAAGGTAGATCCGATGCCATGGGCGTGTGGATTTCACAACATGGGAGTCCTCAATCTACAGAGGATCCCATATTTTGGGCAGTACCCCATCGCCAAACTATATGTTCACCAATTTTTGACCTTGGTCCATGATGGCGCACTCTGGATTCAAGGAAGAATCCCAATTGATGCAGCACTGATCTAGCGGATCATCGGCCTGCCTATGAGGGGGCGTTGTCCGATGAAAGGATTTAGTAAGAGTACTGAGTTGAAGGTCGAAACTAGGTAAAGGAAACATACATGGTCGAGCTGGACAAGTAGGGCTTTCTGGTCCAGACTATCAATGACTAGGCAGTGTGTGTGGGTACCCTGATCCTAGCATGTAAGCTTATGCAGAAATTCTGACCGAAGACAGTCCCGACGCATGTCATTTCCTTGGTGGTGAAGTGCAAAAAAGGGGTGTTATATAAGTGGTCACAATTTCTCTGTAAGCAACTTTTGGAGAATGTGCATGGGTCACAAGAAATGGGGAAGCTATTCTAACATTCATGGCTTCTATTGCTAATTTCTCTGGTCACATAGGAAAGCCCAGAGGATACAGTCCTTCCCGACATTGAGCCTTTTGTATGCAAGGGGGCATGCTACACAAATTTATGGGACTCGACGAACGAAAAGTGGGTCGAAGAAAAAAAAAAATTATGGGTTCTATTTTCCAGCACATTGACGCAAGCTATTAATTCCCAACCACAATTATCGCCAGTCGTATATGAGAAGTATAAGAACGTGGAGATGTTTTAGGTAAAAATGCACCACATCATGATCAAGGTGTGTAAGTGCCCCAATTGGTATCCCTTACCGTACATGGTTACAGAAGAAAAGGTTGACCAGGTCATCACCTAGTTGTCGAAGTCGTGGAATATTGAGCTGGGCTTTGCAAATCCTGTCACACAATCCACATCCGGGAAAGAAGTAGCCTCGAAAGAAACAACCTGGAAGGAAACAACCCCAAAAGGGACAACCCTGAATCCACAAGACACAGTGCCAAAATATACCATTGAGCGGCACTCAGAGATAGGTGGAAAATGATCAAGATGCCAACGAAGACTTGGATGCCGACGACAATGAAGGAATAGAAAATGATCAGGAATTAAGCAGTGACCACGTGGAGGTAAACCCCGGTGGGTTGGATGGGTTTCATGGAGATGGTTCAAAATCCTCATGTGGCATCAAGTGCAGCAGAGAAACTTCTAAAGGACCGCACAAGAAAAGGAAAGGGTCTAAGATGGGCGGAGAAGAGGTGGTTACTCTGACTGAAGAGGACCTCAAAAAAATTTCCGATGTAGTCACCTTGGCGTCTGAGGACCGATGGAACAACATAGAGGCTATACACAAGGCTGTTGTGGAAGCCTTGCAGTCCAGCTTATAGGTTCTTCAACTGAAGGCAAATACCTTGCAAGTGAGTGTAGATCAAGCGAGGCCAGTTCAAGGTAGCGCAGATCATGGGAGGCTGGTACAAAGGAGCCTGCCCTATACAACAATCGTCTCAGCCACAGGAAGTAGAGATTACACCCTCCCGAGAGCTGTAGTATCCCTGGATCTAAAAAATTTATGTGCCCAAGTCCATGCCTACTCTGAGGTCGGCCTTGACCTAGCTAGGTTTCCAAGCGGGCAACTCCACGCATTGCACATCTTCATTTCAGCGGAACTTCAGGACAGGGAGGTGCATGCCCAGCAGTAGGTCAGCAAGGTCGAGCAAGTTGCAACAGCAAGACAGAAGTGTCTCATCAAGCTTTGACAGTGAAACAGGCAGCCTTAGCTCAATGAGTGGAATTGGAAAGTGTCATCGACAGGCTATGCGGCGAAAACTCTGATATTGCTATCCCAGCCTCTGTCGCACCACAAGCTAAAGTAGAAGTCCTAGTCACAGCTCTCAAAGCCTTGAGGTCGGAAGTTCAGTTAGTAAAGGCAGAGTTTGAACAACAAATTGTTGTGTTGCAGGTGCAGCTATAACCTGAGACTCCCCTCGAAGTGCGCACACAGCGAGAGACTACTATCCATAACGTTGTGGCTGACATTTTGGCATTCATCATGTATGGCTCCTCCCTGCTCGACAAAGCCATGGGGATATGGAATTTTGCGCAGACAGATCCTTTAGTCAAGAAAATCAATTAGGAACTGTGTGCAAAGGAGCAGGTGTTCGATGACTTACAAGAAGTTCTCCCTACCCTTATCCCAGCTTGGAGAATGTCACGCCTTCATACTAGCCAGGTACTGTAGGGAAAAGTAGAGGCATTCCGTCATCGGAAGAAAATCATCGCTGATCACATAAAGCCTTGGGCGAAGGATGCCATGCAACTCTCTTAGAACCTTGATGCTGTCATCTGCAGCCTGAACCAGAAAATGAAACAGGTCGCTTCGACCATTGAAGGGCACCCATCAAAATAATTGGTTGAGACCATGCAGAGTGTCGCAGACTAAAGTGCAAGTATCTTGCCCTGTTTGTTGCTGCTATCGAAGCGCTCGAACTCAAAATGAAGACCCCACTACCAGTGTGGCTCAAGACGAGTCACAAGATTGTGTTGGGGGCCTGTTGGAGAAGGGTCCCCTAACGCCGACAACTTTACCATATTTTGTAATAACTTAGTCTTGCGCAAGGGTTTCGGGGTGGGTTAAAATCCCTCAAGAATTGTAATGGGTCAAAAGGGTAGACCAAGGGTCCGCAAACCATGATTTGCAGACTGTAGGATAACGCAAGGTAAATAGTATAAATAAGTGAATATATCGAGTCTAGAAAGTGAGTTTTTGGATAAGTATGAACGTGGATGATAGAATTGGATATTTTATGATAGTTTTGTGTGGATTGTCTGGGTAGAAGGCTCATGCTGGCTATGTGCGTGGAGATCTTAGTCCTTTTGTGCGCGGACCCCACTGGCTCTGTGCGCGGTTGTTGAAGTGCTTTGTAAGAAGGTCTGGAACTGGTAGTAATAAAGGGAGATTATTGCGAATATCTGAGTTATATATCCATATGTTGGTTATAGTATGAATGTTCCTGCATCTTGTTTCCATTTCATGTATTGTCTGAAACTAGATCTCTTGCGCAACTGTGATTAGGTTTATATGAATGCTTATTGGATGGGTTCGATGATATAAGGCTCTGATATGATATGTTGAAGGTTATTACTTGATTTATGATTGATGTGTTAACTTGTGCAAGATCTTCTGCATATTTGACCTAAATATGTCTAAAAAGGGTTTACTAGTTAGGGTTGATGTTGTGAAGGTCTGTTTATGATTGGTTGGACCTTAAGGCACCCACATCATTGTGAATCTCTCTTAGGGTGTGGAAACTTGGTTCCAACACCCCCCCGCCCCCCCCCATACTGCTTTGGGTGAGACTTTGAATTGCGCAAGCAGGTCATTGCCAAAAGGGCCAGTAGTAAGAGGGTTTTGTTGGTTAATCTCAATTCTGAACCTGGGTCAAGACCCTTCAAGCCAACATTAAGCTAAAATTGATACATTAAGATCAAGGATAGGCTAGTGTTGACATGATTATTGAATTTCTAGTGGAAGGGGAACCAATTTGGCTGTACTTCATGGTTGATAAAACATCCCCGAGTTGTTTCTGCAAGCAAAAATATCATCCTTTTTTCATTGAATGAGTGTCCTATGATCAATTAACATCTACTTGAATGTAGGGAGGCTAGAAACCATTTGATTATATATAGTTTTTAATTCCGTGATTTTAGTCTACTATTGTTGTAGTTGTTGCTAACTATGTCCCCAAATTGTGCCATCATTTCCCTATGTGTTGGCCATCATTCCTCCCCATTGAAATTGGTTTTAATTGCAAAGAAATCCTCTATTAAGCCTATTATGGAGAGAATATGGTCGATCAGCGAATTTTGTATGCAATGTAATCTATAGGCCTCAATCTAAAGATCTCGTCGTAGTAACATATAGAGAGAAAGTAAAAGAAGTGATAAATGCATCATGCATGTCTTGAACAAAAACCATGAAATGAAACCTTCTAGCATGGCTTGTGACTAAATCTAAATTTAAAATAAGGTTTAATCCCACAACAACCTACGTGTATGATCATGAATCATCATTATCCATCAAGTAGATTACATGGGATAGAGCATCACCTAAACTCATAGATGAGATCATTGGCACAATAAAACATCTATCTTTCATATTAAATAATGATTCCAAGGAAATCAATAGCTAACATAGCCAACATTTGAAGCATCTCCCCACTATCCTCGTCGTTTTTCCACATTTTTATTAGATGAATCATTAATTTAGCTTTCATTCAAGCCCCTACCTTGATGCAATCTAACTTCAACATACTTTGTGACTCGTAATGAACTGCATGGTATATCTTGGCATGCTTATGTCAACTTCTATCAAAAGAAGCAAAGTTGTGTAATGACGAGTCCCACAACAATAAGCTTAGCTAGTACCTCCTCCTAATATGCATCATCATAGGGAAAAACCATGTCGCATCGACCTAGGGGAGATAAATTGCACGCTTTGCTTACATCATCATATATAACTTTTCCACCTATATCCAACATTTATGGTCACCTAAATATCTTAAATTTTTATTCAACATCCTTACGGGATAGAGAAATAAATATTTTTCCTAATGATTATCAAATTTCCAAGCACCAAATCAACTCCCTTATTGGTCTTATCTTGTTGTTTTGGGAACATGATACAGAGAAAAATACGTCTTATTAAAATAATTCTTATTTAGATAAGTATTTCCTACAATTTGATATCCCCAAATGCCAACTATTAGATGACTAATTAAATTCTTGGAATATTTTCCAATAAACCTTGAAAACTAACATATGATTCTCCATAATTGTCCATACCATTTCCAATGGCCCTATGCATATGAGTTTTCAACTTTTCCATATAGAAAAAGAAATGGGATAGTCTAACTTATACATGAAATAATTTTTTCACTAAAATTCACCAAAATCTGGCAATAGAATTTCAAGATTTTTTGTTGTTTAAAATACAATTTTGAATGCATAGATGTATTCAGCATCTTGAAAAACCCCTAAATGTAGCTTAAACAATTTAACTTAAATTTTTAAAAATCTCTATCATATTTTTTAGATAATCCTAATAATGTGATAAATCCATAAAACATTTATCCAAAAAATTTACTTTTAATTTTTAAATATTATTATTTTTTAAATTTCTTAATGCTTAACTATTAATTGTTGTCATTTGATAAGCAAATATCTGTATAAATGAAAACAAAAGTATATCCTTCTAAGATCAACTAAAAATACCATGATCCAAAAGTATATCATTTAAGGATCGACTAAAAATAGTATTTAAAAATAGCTAATATCTCAAATGCGTAGTATGATATCATCTGCCAAAATCAATCCATATTTTTCTGTAATCGATATCGAAAGAATCTCGTTATGTCGCGACAGAAGCTTAAATAGTCTATAATTAATTAATAAATAAATAATTTAATACTAGGGTTGGGCACACGTGTCGAAGAATAAAAAAGAAAAGAGCAGCGCCTTCAACGTATGGAATGCATTTATTTATACTCTGATACCATTCATGCTTTCTTGGATGGTGCTAACTTTTCATTGACAATGTGCTGATGTTATCAATGATTTCATTAAGCTGATTGAACGCTGATGTTACAATGATTATTGTAATTTTTGTTATTTAAAATATATTTTTAAATTATATAAATAGATTTAATATTTTGAAAAATATTTGATATATAAATTAAATAATTTATATTTATATTTAAAAAAATTGATTAAAATTAATTAGAAAAAATATTTAAAAATAATAATATTTATTAATTAGACTATTTTTATATATAATTTGGTATAATTATTATAAGTTTTGGAATTTTTGTTATAAAATAATTTTTTATTAAATTATGATTTTTGTTTTTTAAAATGTTTTACTATCACATTTGTTATTTAAAATGTTTTTTTAATTGTATATATGGATTTAGTGCTATAAAAAATTTTTGAAGTATTACAATTGTGAAAAGTCAACACTCAAATTAAATTTACTGTTTTAACAAATAATTGTGTGATCCCAAAGTAATTTGACCAAAAATATATCCTACAAAAAAATTCAAAATTTATAAGAATAAACCATTTTAGTTCGAATTTTCCACTAGTTTTATTCTACTAATGTTCCAATGATTTATATATAAAAAATTTTAGCTTTGTTTAATTTTTTTTTTTTTTTTTTTGTCAAGTTGTATGTGATCCTCTAGGCTTGACATGTGACCTAAAGAGCTGCCACCTAGGGGCATAAGGAGCTGCAACCCATGGGCATCTAAGTAGTGAAAGTCACCCTGGGATGACACTAGCCCTTTTACTAAGTGGAGTTTATGCCTGTCTTCTCCCCCTAGTAGATGGCATAACCACCCTCGCGATGTTTGATCTTGGGTTGCCTTGCTGACGAGGCCCATCCTTAACCGATTGTGCTAACAGGACTGGGACTTGACGAGGTCCATCCTCAACCAATTGTGCTAACGAAACTAGAACTTGAAGTTTAAAACATTTTTTTTATTACATATATAAATTATATAAATTCATCACTATGAAATCTCTATAATACTTTAGTTGTGAAAAGTTTATATCTCAACTCAAATTTATGAGTTACATTGAATTCTAAACACCAGTGTTCCACGTGGGGGACATACTTCTCCCCTCCCCCACGCTTTCGAGATGGAGAAACTTTTCCCAAGTCCCCTTTTTTGGAAAACTTGGGGAAACTTTAGGGGGACCTTTTTTTGGTGACTAAATGCGTTCCCCTTGTGGGGGGGCGGGGGCGAGGGGATGCAAGAGGGACACGTCCCCAAAATTTTTCGCTAATAATTAAAAAAAATATTTTTGTTTTTCACTCTTTTCTATGTTTATTTTTAGTTCAGTTTTCTATGACTATTTTAGACTACAAATGTCATTGTGATATAATTTTTGATGTGGTTTTAATTGTCAAATAATGAATTTAAATGGATCATTGTATAATGTGATAAATTCAATTTAGTAATTTATTGTTAGATTTATTTTTGTGATTGCAGAAATATCAAATGTTAATTTTACTTCACAATAGTCTAATACAAATGTTAATTTTACTTCACAATAGTCTAATACAAAATGATGATTATATTTAGATGTGCATTTCATAATTTTATTTTTTATTTTTATATTTAGATGTGAATTTTATTTTTTTATTTTTTATATTAAATTTTTAAAAATTTTAAAAATTTTATAACTCTGCTCTGAGTCCTGAAAATTTAATAGAACATTGTTCTAAACCAATTAAAAAAAAAAAAAAACCACACAAACTCACATCCTCGTTCAATTCTACACCAATTTATATGTATAAAAAAATCCACACAAACTCCCAAACCACAACCAGTTTGAGTAAAATAAGAAATCATAAAAAACCATTTCAAGTAAAACGAGAAATCATGAAGTATATATTGATATAAATGCAACGCAATACTACTGAAATCTCACTCACTGTGTAGAAGCAGAACGTGGAGAGCTGATTTGATTAAACACCTTTCACTCGGCTCCGACTCTTCGTTGCTTTATTGATTCATTTCAAGATTCAAATTCGGCTCCATCGCAACATGGCCATGGAAGGAAGAGGAAAATTATACGTAATAGCGTTACCCTTCAACGCATTCTTGCACCTCTCAAGAATGCTGGCGACCAGGGGCGTAACAATTATCTACGTTAGCCTCCCTTCAAACCTCCAAATTCTTCGACCCCAACTGCAGGAATTGAAATTAGATCTCCCCATCCATTTCCAGGATTTATCGGTGCCGGACTCTCCCCTGCCGCCGGGCCGCCAGAATACGAAAAACATTTCCCGCGACATGATGCCGCTGATATTCGGTCTCATACAGAAAATGCAGGAGCCGTTGGAGGCTCTCATGGCGGATCTGACGGGGCGTGAATATTACGAATCACGGGGTCTCCCGCCGCCTGATCGGGTGGTTCTCATATATGACATGTTTATGGGATTCTCGGCCGCCGTGGCGGCGAAGTTCGGCGTCCGTTCGTTCATGTTCTTGCAAATGAGCGCGCAGCTGTGGCTGTGCGCGGAAGCGCAATGCTGAGACCAGCAGGAGCCTCTTCCGACGGCGGCGGGCATGATGAGCAAATTGCAGTCCACTCCGGAGAGTTTGTTAACTCTCGTCTATAAGGACATGGAGCTGACGTGGCGATTGGCGGACGGGATTCTCCTTAATACATTTGCAGAGCTGGAGCCGAAATCGGTTCAACACCTGGAGAGCTTCGGCGCCGGAGGCAGAAATGGGGCCGGGAAGTCCTTCTGGGCAGTCGGGCCGGTGATTGATATCTCCGGCGCGAACGACAAAATCCCACGGCCCCGGGACACCGAGATTGTGGATTGGTTGGATCGGCAAACGGCGGGATCCGTCGTGTATGTCGCGATGGGTTCTGAGAATTCGCTTTCTCCGGCGCAGGTGACTGAGCTGGCGCTGGGTCTGGAGGCCAGCGGGCAGCCTTTCGTCTGGGTGCTGCGCCCGCCGCACTCAAAACTTGATGTCGACGTGGACTCCACGTCGATGGCGGCGGAGTGGAAAGCGGCGGTTCTACCCGATGGCTACGAGCGGCGGCTTGGGACTCGGTGCATTATTGAGTGCTTCTGGGCTCCACAGGTAACGATCCTTCGTCACCAGGCGACGGGGGCTTTTATTACGCACTGTGGATGGAATTCGGCTCTGGAGAGTGTGGCGGCCAGTGTTCCGATGATCGCGTTGCCGCTGCAAGACGACGGGCCGGCCAACGCTTTGATTTTGGCGGAGGCAAAAGTGGCGGTGGAGATTAATATGAGCGATGGGTTCGCTAAAAAGGAAGAGGTGGAGAGAGCTGTGCGAAGAGTAATGGCGGCGGACGAGGCGGCGGAGGAGCTGAAGCGGAGAGTGAAGTTGGTGAGTAAAGCCGCGACAGCGGCCATTTCTGATGAAGGGGGAGCAGCGTGGAAGAGTCTGGATGCGTTTATTCGGTACTCGTCTTAAATTATTAGAAAATTTAATAAGAATATATGCTTTAGCTTTGTTGGGGGTGTTGTGAAATTTTAGAAAATAAAACCGGAATGTAGTAATTTAATTCTTTTCGGTGTGAGGGATGAGTTATGAATGGTGGATTTTGAGATTGGACTCTCCATCAAAATAAAGGTTTTGTTTTCAGTGTGATCATGTAGCAAATTTCTAGGGGTATTAGATTTGGGTTATCCATTAGAGTGTGTTATGGATTTTTAATTTTAATTTATGATAATTTTACATGGAATTTGAAGTTTAATTGGAGCATTATGCGGATTTTTAATTTTAGTTTATGGTAGATTTATATTGAATTTGGATTTGAATTGATTTATAATTAGTTGAAATTTTTAAGATATTATCATATATAAAATTTAGGTTAAGATTGAAAGTTTATTTGAAATTGGATTTTATTTGTATTATATTTATTGAAATTTTGTTATAAAATTATTATATTAATTTATTAAAAAATAAATAAATGTTAAAAAAATTTATTAATGAATTTATAAAAATTAGAATTTAAATTGTTTAATTAATGAATTATTTAAATAAATAAATATTTTAATATTTTTATTAAGAACAATAAACTTTTTAAGGATTGTTATTAAAATTAAGTTTAAGGAAACATTTATGAGGTTTGTCTATACAAAAATGGGAACAGTGGGACTTACACTGACTATGTTTATCATTAAACTTTGATAACCCTTACTTCTACGTTATATTAGATAACTAGAAAAAAAACTTAAGTCCACATTAGAATGAAAGTTCATGTTTATGGAGGTTTTTTTCTCTATGTATTGTGTCTTAACTAGTTTTGCATGTCCTTTTGTTGTTATTACTCGGCCTAAATGGTTGTTCTTTGTTCAAAGAATGGGATTGGGCGATATGTCTTCAAATGCTTTTCTGGGTCTTAATTCAGTAAACCCTTACTATTAAAGAAATTGAAACCTTCATTCAAAGACCCAAATATATATGAGTTTAAAATTGGTTTCAAAGATTTTGTGAACCTACTTGCCTTTCTTTTGGGAATTCTAGCTTGTTCAAGATTTAGAGAGAGTTTTCTTCACAATTCACATTGTTTCATTTTTTTTGCCCCTTATTCGCATGTAAATGAGATTGTGACAAAATCTGACATCTCTTTCAAGATAATATCTAGAGAAATAATATATTTGTGTAATATTCCCAAATGGAGAAAGCAACAATATAACACACAATGATGGAAAATAACAGCAAATGTCAATACATCACATGTGAGCCAAAGATAGATCCATGGTATTATGTATATCAGCAATAAATAAGTACAAGATCTTGGGGATCAAGTTCCTCAATATAAGCAAAAGAAGCCTCTAATGCCCAAAAGCACCCAAAACATGTAATACACTGCTACACAAAATACTGAAGCAAGTACAACGCAATTTTAATGACTAATACTACAGCTAAGAAATATATATAAATGGATCTAATGATAACATGCTCATACAAGGCTGAAAATGGAGATCTATGCTCCCACAAACGTTTCCAAGACAACCGAGGAAGGATTTCCGGAAATACACAAAATATCAGAATGTCGGAATGTAGCCCTAGGGCTGAATATGCTCTGCAACTGGGCACCTAAAAGGAGGTGGCAGAAACTGATGTAGATCTGAAAGGAACTCCTCTAATGGACTCTTCAAGTGTAGGGTTGATCCCTCCACTGAAAACAAAACACTCCAAATGGAGCACTAAACTCACCCCTGCAACTGCTCACTGAAATAATGAAGTCATGGACTGAAACTATGTTGTAGGGGATGATAATGCCTTGGCCTGATGCCAAAATATGAAATGAAGCTCAGGGACCTTCCTTACTAATCTCCCAATGGAAAGAAACCTTCCTCCACTAAAACACAATCTCAAAAATGGTCCAAAGAAATCCTCCATTGCTGCACCCGGCAACTCAACACATCTCTGAACAGAAACTGCACTATAGAAGAAATTTGTAGCTTGGCCAAATGCCGGAATATGGAAATAATGCTAAAGAACTTCTTCTAAGTAGGCACTCGAAGTCCCCCGAGGATGAAGATGGGATTCCTGCTCGAAAACACCCTTGTGCTAAACAGCACTGCAATCTTAGCTAAACAGTTGAAGAGAGCCAAAAGTCATAACATACCATAAACAAATAATAATCCAAACATCCTTTCAATGGCTTCCATCACCTTCCTTATATTCTTGGTGAGCTTCCTCACCCTTGGCCCCACTCATTAAAGGCACTATACAAAGGATCTCCCTCCAAAACCGCATTGTCCCTCATTGAATGTCCACTCCCTCCATACCAGCGTTGTTGATTTGGTCAAAGTTGACCCAGTCCACATGCTTCATCCCTTGTTCACACATAAGGGTGCTTTATTCATCTCTTTAGATGTCCTCCATTCACATTTGGAGTGGTTTTATTCCTACTAAGAATATTTATGGGTCTCCCTACCCTCTTATTCTTCTAACTAAGAAGCAAAATAAAAAATTAATATTCCAATTAGTTGCATGCTAATTTAGGAATATTACAATCCTCCCCTCCCAAATGTTTCTTGTCCTCAAGAAAATCAAAGGATAGAACTAAAAGATATAGGGAACCTTCATTCCCATGTGAATCTCCAATCCCAAGCTATCATCCATATGAAATGAACCACCTTCCAGAATGGTAATCCATAGAAAAACTCCTCCCTCATGCTCATGGGAGATATCTCCCAAAGGCTCAAGTCAACCATATGACTCACCTCATAAGGAAAGATGTGATATACTGTAGCAACCATATATTGTCCCATGCTCCCCTTGAAGCATGAAGAAGTGTGGGAAGTTTCATTCCCAATGGAGACATCCAACCTATGTGTCATACCTCCAATCAAGTCACAACAATAATAAGAACATCATCAACATATGGGATCACAATCAAAGTCATACTAGCTACCATGTGTAGTACTGGAGAATCACAATGGTCCCTCAAGTGCAAACAACATAGTTTGACTCCTAACTGCATCATAATATGGTATGATGAGTGGTTTCCCAACCACTTGTTTGCTTCCCCAATCTTCTCACATGCTTGGGGAAGGTGTATGATGTATGGTGCAAATTGAGCACACCCTGAATAAGATATCATCTCCCTAAGATCTCCTAGGGAGTGACCATCATTATCATTGCTTATGGCCTCGAGTAGACCATGAAGTCTATAAGAAAAAGTGCCCCCTCTTAGAGCAATGCCCTGCACATGAATGGTAAGGAGATACAAATACATAGTAAGTGAATCATGATGTACAGAAATACAACCTTTACCATGTACTTGGTTCAAACTAGTGAGGTGGCTCATAGATGGGCCTCCTCTCACTCCCAATGACAAAGGAAGTGGTTGTGATAAATCTACCAAAGAGTTATGTCTCTCCTCATCCTCAAAACAATTCATGCATCTCCTCATATGATGGGGCACCTCCTCTTTGAAGCCTTCCCAAATGAATCCCTCCAAGATATTACGGTATGCCCTTATAAAAAAAGTGGGGTTTGAGAGCAAACCCTGATATGCTGCATGTAGTAGCTTCTCCTTGAGATTACAGGCTCTAGTCAAGAAGATCCTACTTTGAAAATACATGACCCCATCTCTCACTACACACCTTCCATCTGATAACTGGCCATTAAGAACTTTGCATGAAAAGAGATCCTTGGAGTATTCCACCAACAACTGGGATCTTCAATATGGGTCAATACTGAATAATGACAGCGTTGTTGATCTATCATGTAAAGAACCTGTCATTTTTATGCTCTCTTCTTTGACATCTCCATGCCAAAGTCATACACTGTGATGCTGCAATCTTGCCTCTGCTGCTCCTCCTGTAGCTGCTCATGCTCTAGTGAAGGTGGAAGTTTCTGGAGGCTAGCCTTCCTTGAGAAGCTATCACCTACCAAAAAATTTATGAGTTTGTCCACTGTAAGCATGAGTGGCCACCAACCTCTACCAAATATGGAAGATTCCTCCCTATGTGGAAGTATCTTCTAATTCTCCAAAGCCATGGAGTGGTCTCCTTACACCATGATGGTGTCATCCATCCCTGAAACATCTTCTCTCAGTGCAAAATGTTTGTTGAGAGTGGGTAATACTGATATTGGGAGAATAACTCCCTCATCCTTGAGCCTACCCAAGATTCTCCGTGTTGTGTCAAGTACTCGCAAGGTTCTCACCCCTTCGGGATCTATGAGTGGTGCAACCTTATGTGAAGCATCTCTCATCAACTATTGATCTGGTGGTCTCCCAGGTGGAATGTATCGATGCAATGAGACATCAATGTCAAGAGTAGACTGCATATATGAGTGGACTGCTTTGTCCCTATCCTCACTACGCAAATTATTCTGCCTCTTTTGTGTATCAACCTCTTGAAATAGATAGGAGTGTGTGCTCCTAATCACCTGATGTTGGCCATCCTCCCTATCTTCTCCTTTCATCTGCAATGTCTCACAATCCATCAAATATGGCACATGCTACTCATGGATTGTGCCCTAATCTCCATATGTGAGATTCTTTGGAACTCCTTACAAGGATACAAGGACACCTTTAATTGGAGCAATTTATCCATCTCCCTCTCCATGAGGTACTAGATCTGCTCCTAATGTGACGATGTTGTTACCTCTTGCCTGATCTTCCCCTTCATCATTAATGAAGGTTACCTCATCATCATTAAGAGGTTCTTTCTATTGATCCTCTTTTGAAAAAGAGATCTCCATGTCCTCCTTTTGAGAAGAGAGCTCTTCTTGAAGTGGGGATATTTCCTTTAGCAAGGTATTTTGCAAGTTTCTAACCCCCTCAATAGCATTCTCGAATGGAGTTGGGTTTATAGATCCTTCCAACTCATGTAAAGGTTTTGTTTGTTTGGATAGCTCAACCAAGGACAATGTCTAAGATCAAATATTTTCACTAACCTCCTACTGAACTTTGCATAAGTAGATACATTTACATGATTCAAGGAAGAAGTTTCATAAAACCCCCAGGCATAAGCCTTACCTTCAAGAAGCATCGATACTACTCTAATGGCTTCATCTTCTAAAACTTGGTCCTGCTGCAAATAGGTGTCTAACTCGTTCACCTAATCCCAAGCTGTGCATTTAGGTGACCCATCAAAAGTAGGTAGAAAGAATCTACCCAAAGCATGGTGCTTGCACCTCTTTCTTCTATTGTGATTACTAGGCCTTCTATCCTCTTTGATCTTGAAAAACCTTTGGAAGTTTAGATGATCTTTGAACCTCTAAGATTGAGATTCATACTATTAAAGATAGTCACCAAGAGTCTCCTCCTTTGATTCATCTCCTCCCTCCATCTCTCTTGTTGTGAATGTAGGCATGGTAGAGCGTTGTAGATCTGATTGTGTGGCTAAATGCTCACACCCATAATATAAAGAACTGGAGCTTTCTTCATGTGAAAATATTTTAGACGGATCTGCATGCCTTTCCCTCCTCATTCCCTTGATTTGTCTATTGATATCATGCACAGTTTGGAGAACAAGTCTTGAAAAATTCCTTCCCTCCATTTCTCCAAATAATGGAGTCTTTCCTTTGTCTCTTTTGTAAGCCTTCTCCTTTCTGTGAAGCTTCTTCTTCTTCTAATAACATCGATGCAATTTTTTCACAGGCTGAGCAAAGATTATCCTCTGATATCACTGTAATATTCCCAAATAGGGAAAGCAACAATATAGCACGCAATGATGAAAAATAGCAGCAAATGTCAATACATCATATGTGAGCCAAAGATATATCCATGGTATTATGTATATTAGCAATAAATAATTACAATATCTTGGGGATCAAGTCCCTCAATATAGGCAAAATAAGACTCCAATGCCCAAAAGCACCCAAAACATGTAATACAATGCTACAAAAAATAATGAGATGAAAACTTCCCAAGGGATTCCCTGCTACTCCAGCTGGTGAAAAAATATCATCTTAACCAAGGAGTGGTAAAAAAGGCTTTGCATTTGGTGGGCAGAAATCCTCTTCTTGACCACTGAAGCTATTTTGTCAATGTTGTGGTAGAGATAGTATGATAGGTTTAGCAATTTAACCCTGGTGAAGTGCATTAGTAGCCTTATGTGATATGAATAAACCCTGGAATACCTCCCCTCACAAGTGAAGTACTTGATAATCTGCCTCATCAATAAGGCATATCTATCTAGCAGGTGGGAAAAGGGGAAAACAGCTTTGCAGCCTTGTTGACAACTAGGTTTGAGGAAAGGCTCATAATAGCTCATATCTAGTTTCTTCTGTTTAAACCATCTCTCACCAACATCTGGTATTCTCGTGGCTTTAGAAATGGATTTGGATGATAATTAAAATTTCACTCCTACTAGGTTGACTTGGTGGTTTTGTAGGCTAAGAATGAACAACCTAGTCAAGTCTGAGTGGCTTTGGACCTTTTTAAACCTCTCACAAAACTGATAGCATCCAACATCTTGAAAACATACAAGGATCATGGGAGAAGAGGTGATTTGAATGGTATCTAAAGGTTCAAACCTATTAACCCTTCCTCCCTTGTGTTTTGGCTTGATAGGCCTTTGGCCTTCATCACTGCTGGTATTATTTTCTTCCTCAGACATGGTGACTGGTCAAGAACAAAAGGATTTTTAGCTTGTTTGAGAGCCTTTAGGTATAGGGAGGGAAAATGAGTGATGTGAGGGAAAATTTTAGTAAATGAGGGCAAGAGGAAGTATTCAAGGAGTGTTTTCAGAGTTTTAGAAGTAGGTTTGTTTGCACTGAGTGTCTTTACCCCTATGAAAACTCTCAAATTTGCAAACCCTGCCCTAGAAGGTCAATAAAGTTATTTTTATGCAGATTAGGGTTTTGTCACATTAGGTCTTTAAACTTCTCCTTGATTATGAAAAATACCACTTGGAAAGCAAGGAAGAAAGACCACCAACCTTGCAGGAAGAAAGACCACCAACCTTGCGTGACTGATGCAGGAGCTTTGGAGGCAAAAATTTTGAATTTAGGCCGTTTTTGAACAATTTTGACCAAAAATCCCCGATGCGTAGCACCTTAGGCTTTTCTGTGGCCGGGTCGGGTCAGTCTGAGCCTATGCGTAGCGCCCTGGCCGGCACGTAGTGCTGCCCTCCCGGTGCACAACACAATGAAAATTTGAACTGAGACCGCTCCCTCAGTGCGCAGTGCCAACGGCCAGGTGCATAGCGCCTGAAAATTTTCAACAGTTTTGCAAAAAACCCTTAAAAAATTCTTTCAACGGTTTTCTTCTTCTTTGGAATGAAAAATGAGGTGGGGAAGAGTTCAACGAGACCTTTATAGCCTTTTTGAAAAATAATTTCATGAGCCAAAACCCACTTTCTAAAGTTTTTTTTCTCTTTATTTTTTCACTGTCTTTATGGCTCTTTTTGGTCCTGTAGGTGGTGGTTTGACATAGAAAAATGGATTTTTTCTTTGTTGGAGCATATTGATGTTCTCCTTTGTACTCACAAACCCTTCAACCAGCTCAAACTATGCTCTTTACCCTCATTTGTAAATCTGAACCTTTTCATGATCTTTAACCCTTGTAAACATCATACATGTGACCATTTTGGCATTTTTACCTTTAGCTGACACTCTGTCATGTGTCTCACTGTGAATTAGTGGAAAAACATCTTAATGTGAAAAAACCCTAGCAGGTGATGTCAATAACTCCTTTAGTTTTCAAGTGTGCCACCATTATGAGATACATTTAGGTTTGTTTGTCCTTACCAATTTTCCTATAGGTAACCTTTTGTGACAGTCCTACATAAATGTCACTCAGGGTTAATCTATCTCTTGCAGAATATGCTCTTGATAAGGAAACCATTTTGGAGGCTTTACTACTCTTAGACCAGCGATTATTTGTTTCATTGACTAAGTTGACAGTGATATACCTCTGGTTGGAAAAATAAGCAGTTTTAAACCATTTTGCGTTTCCCCTTGGCCACTTCTATTCTTGCAGGTGCCTATACAACCTCTTTGCCTTGGATCACTATCTTTTCGGAGTTTAACACCTCATTTTATCAATAATGAACCTATGCTTGTCATAATTACCTCTTTGGGAGATTTTACCTCATGCTTGCCTCCTTTGACCATTCGAAAATTCCTCTGACTATTCCTTTGAGATGTCAAACCATTGCACTGATATTTCTGGCCCTTTTTGTCCCTGTGGTGAAGTGGGATACAGTGCTTCTTGTTTTCCTCCTTCGATCCCTTTAAGACCTCTGATTTTACCTTTTGATGAGGTGGAATCAGTGCCTCTTTGTCAAACCCTAGAGGGCAGCTTGAAACCATTTGAATCCATCTGTTGTTAAGAAGGAGGCTCTCTGTCATCATTTGACCTGTTTGTCATTCTTCCCAAACTCCTAGGTTTTAGGGCTGCTTAGAAAAAAGTAAATAGTGTTTTCTTCTAAGTTCTCATAAACTTCTCAAACTCATTAATTATTTCTAAAGAATATTTAATGTGTACTTAAAGGAGTTGAGGTGACCTTTGTCCTTGTAGCCCTAGTACTGATTCCTTGTTTGATCAAAGATGTCACATGGTCTCCCGCTGCCCGATCGGGTGGTTCTCATATATGACATGTTTATGGGATTCTTGGCTGCCGTGGCGGCGAATTTCAGCATCCATTCATTCATGTTCTTGCAAATGACTGTGAAACTGTCGCTGTGCGCGAAAGCACAATGTTGGGACCAGCAGGAGCCTCTTCTGATGGGGGCGGGCATGATGAGCAAATTGTAGTCCACGCCGAACAACTTGTTAGCTCTCGTCTATAAGGACATGGAGTTGACGCGACGATTGGCGGACAGGATTCTCCTTAATACATTTGCAGAGCTGGAGCCAAAATCGGTTCAACACCTGGAGAGCTTCGGCGCCGGAGGCAGAAGTGGGGTCGGAAGTCCTTCTAGGCAGTCGGGTTGGTGATTGATATCTTCGGCGGGAACGAAAAAATCCGACGGCCCCGAGACACTGAGATTGTGGAGTGGTTGGATCAGCAAACGTTGGGATTTGTCCTGTATGTCTCTATCAGTTCTAAGTTGTCTCTTTCGCTGACGCAGGTGACTAAGCTAGCGTTGGGTCTGGAGGCTAGTGGGTAGCCTTTTTTGTGGGTGTTGCGCCCGCCGTACTAAAAAATAAATGTTGACGTGGACTCCACGTCGATGGTGGCGGAGTGGAAAGCGACGGTTCTACCCGATGGCTACGAGCAGAAGCTTGGGACTCAGTGCATTACCGAGTGCATCTGGGCCCCACAAATAACGATCCTCGGTCACGAGGAAACAGGGGATTTTACTACGCACTGTGGATGGAATTCGGCTCTCGAGAGTGTGGCGGTCGGTGTTCCGATGATTGCATTGCCACTGCAAACCGACGGGCCAGCCAACGCTTTGATTTTGGCGGAGGCAAAAGTGGCGATGGAGATTAATATGAGCGATAGGTTCGCTAAAAAGGAAGAGTTGGAGATATCTATGCGAATATTAATGGCGGCGGACGAGGCGACGGAGGAGATGAAGTGAAGAGTGAAGGTGGTCAGTAAAGCTGTGACAACGGCCATTTCTGATGAAGGGGTAGCAACGTGGAAGAGTCTAGATGCATTTATTCAGTACTCGTCTTAAATTATTAGAAAATGTAATAAGAATATATGCTTTGGCTTTGTTGGGGGTGTTGTGAAATTTTAGAAAATGAAACAAGAATGTAGTATTTTAATTCTTTTCGGTGTGAGGGGTGGATTTTGAGATTGTACTCTCCATCAAAATAAAGGTTTTGTTTTCAGTGTGATCATGTAACAAATTTCTTGGGGTATTAGATTTGGGTTATCCATTAGAGTGATATAGATTTTTAATTTTAATTTATGATAATTTTACATGGAATTTGAAGCTTAATTGGAGAATTATATGGATTTTTAATTTTAGGTTATGGTAGATTTATATTGAATTTGGATTTGAATTGATTTATAATTAGTTGAAATTTTTAAGATATTATATAAAATTTAGATTAAGATTGAAAGTTTATTTGAATTTGGATTTTATTTGTATTATATTTGTAAGTTGAAAAATAAAATTTTGTTATAAAATTATTTTATTAATTTATTAAAAAAAAAGGTTAACAAAGAAATTATTAATAAATATATAAAAATTAGAATTTAATTTGTTTAATTAATGAATTATTTAAATAAGTAAATGTTTTTATATTTTTGTTAAGAACAATAAACTTTTCCTAAACTTTTGAAGAATTGTTTTTCAAATTAAGTTTAGGGAAACATTTATCAGGTTTCTCTATACCAAAATGAGAATAGTGGGATCAATAACTGCTATGTCTATCATTAAAATTTGATAATCCCTATGTTTTTTTGGGTGTGGTGTTGGAGAAGCAGGAGGTCTCTGGGCAAGACCCAAGTTCAGGGTTGGGGCCAACAAGGTTTCCATGATAGTCTAGAACAGCGCCGACATTTTCACCCTGCTCCAGGGAGTAAGGAGTCTCACCCGAGGCGTGCCGTGACCATAATAAGATTAGAAGCTAGATTACGTAGAAAGAATCTATCATTCATCAAGACATGTTCAGAACGCTGAATTAAAATTTAATTTAGGCATACATTCATTATAAGAAAATAACCATAAATCAACTCACGATATCACACATAGCAGCAAACTAATTTCATTATCAATAACAAAACAACATACATGTGCTCTGAAGAGTATATTACAATCTTAGTTCAGTACAAAATATTTTCCACAGAGCTCTCCTGAGGCTCTGCTTTCCCTCGCTGACTGACTGCCTATTTTTTTCTCTTTGAGTGACAATGTCAATCCTTCCTTTTACCCCGCTCCGCTACTTTCTGCTTCCTCTTTATTAATGGGAGTTATATTGATTGTTCTTGTCTCCCATTTCTACCATTTGCATTGTTCTCTGCTAATTCCATGCCACCTGTCTTCTGGATATCCGCAACCATGACAGCTCCATGTCTACCTTGATTGCATTTCGCCACCTGTCCTCCAACTCTCTACAACTAAAAATTTTTCTATCCCAAAACAAAGGCCCCAACAGGCCCCGACCACATGCTATTGACTCGTCCCGAGTCAATCTTTCCCTACTGTTGCGGCTTCCGGTGGTCTTTCGGCTTCTGAGTCTAGCCACGTTTCTCTCATTGCCTCGCCCTGTCCAAACAAAGGCTCCAACTCGAGAACCTTACTGAATGCTGATGTCTTGAGTTTTGTGAACTCAGCTATTGCCTATTGCCATTCCTTAAGAAAATGCTCCATTTGAGTGACGACCCTTTCAGCGTCTATTTCAGTTGCCACAGGAGGCAGCTTGCAGAACACCTCCTGTATCCTTAGCTCAGCATCGACTGCCATCTGATGTATTGCCTCAGCCTTTTATTTTACCTGCTGCCTTATCTCTCTGAGAAGTTGTTTTTTGGCCGCTGAGTGTTCTTCAATTTTCTGAATTTTGGTTTCAAGCGCATCTACCTGGTCATACAGTTGTGCTTTGCTGACCGGATCGCTGGCTTCTTTGATTTCCTGGAAAATTTTCTGAAGTTGGGCTGAGATTGGTTGTGATTTCATCATCAATGAGTTGGATCATTCATGTAGCTACTCCAACAGGCTAGAAGCCTCTTTAACCGTCATCCCATGCATTTCCCTTATGCCATTTATCTGCCTCTGTCTCTCTATGACCTTCTCATCATATACCATGGAAAGATTTGGAAATGTTGGCCTGGATGCGAGCGCCTCTTTGAGTTCCTGGCTTTCTTTTCTCAGACTCGTGCATGCCATCTTCACACGAATGGATCTTTCGACCGTTGAGCATGTCGAAATATCCTCTAGTGTTTTGTTGTCCTGGGCGATGATGGTTGGCCCTAGGTCTTCAAAGACCTCTGTCACCTATTCCAGCTACTTCTGTAGGGTATCATTTTCACTTCTAAGGTGGCTGCGTTCATCAGTAAGCACAATCACTTGCTATTGTTGTTGCTAGAACCTCTGTTGGAGGTCATTGTGCAGTCCTTCTGCTTGTTATGCTTCCATTTGGATAAAACTATACAGTTGGCTAGCTCCCCAACTCTGTAGGTTCTCAATGCCCAACATCTCCTGGGTCAACTGTCTTTCTCTGAGTCGTTTCCCACTGGCGAATGATTTCTATGAGTGTCCTTGTGGGGATGTTGTTTGATTCTGTTGCGATAGCTGGGGTTTGGGGACGTTCATACCAGTGGACGGTATAATTTGTTGCAATATTAGATTGGTTTGCTGGAAAGGGTTCAGCTCTGGTGGGGTGGGTGTTGTATCATAAGTGAAAGACCCTCCTTGAACTAATAGCTCTAGAAAAATGCCCCGTCCCACCGAGGTTTGGTCAAGCTCAGGTACTCCAACTGTACCCGAGTTAATTTCTGCCTCAGTATCAGCATTTTTTTTGGCCCCTCGTTTTATTGGATCTAAAATAGTCGGTGAGGTGGACGAAGTGTGGGTGGGGTGGTCCTTGGATGTGAATGAAGTGCGTGGTGACAAATTGTGTGTATGAAGTGGTGATGATGTCTGAATGTTTAGGACTAAGGATGGATCAAACACAGGTAGCGCAGAGGTTGTTTGGGTGGAAACCTATCGCTCTTCTTGAATTTGTATGCCTGTAACCATAGGCTAGGGCTAGTCCTCCCTTGTGAGAACAACTACTTGTTTGGGTGCCATAGTTCATTCTTTCTTTGGTTTGGGTGCAGGTACCAAAGGCTTGGGTGCCTTGGTCTTGCAGATTGGAGTGACTGTGGTTACTGGAGGGGAATTGGACATGGGAGATGGTAAAGAAGTAATGATGAGAGTAGTTGTGGATGGTGATGCAGAATTCAATGTTTGGAACTGAGAAAAAGTAGGAAATACAGTAGATGTGCTTGTAAGAGTTTCTATTACCAGGTTGAAGCTTTTTACCCACACGTCAAGCTAGTCCAGTAGGGGTCGTAGTTGCATTTGGGAACTCCTTTATGTTGCTTCTTCCAATGATTCCCATGGGAGTGCTTTTGGTAGCATCACCTCAAATGAGTAATGTGGGATCATAATTTTGACTTCCATCACTGCTCCTGGCCATGAATAAACTTCGGTGTGGAAGGCTTCTTCCTCTACTTGGAACTTCAGTGGTTGCATTTGGAAAGTGGTTTCGCCCACGCAACTTGGTCTGATGTAAGTCCTGTTATGGGTCACCCCAAAACCATATTTGTGGAGAATATCTATCCAATATGTCCCTTAGAACCCTTTGCTGGCTCCCAACCACGTCGACCATCTGTCTGTACTAGAATGTAAAAGCATTCTCATTGAATTTTTTAGTACTTAGATCTCCCGATACTCTCCAGGGTGTGAACCTTAAAGCCATTGGTTGGTCGTGAGTAATTTCTTCGAGCTGTCTAATCCCTGGGTGATTCCACTTCCACATTGCAAAGGCCATGATGAGATAACCATAGATGAAACTTGTGGCTCGCCTATAGTTGTCCTCACAGGCCTCAAATAGTTCATTCAACAGGAATGTGCACCAATTCAACTGTGCTCCTTGAATGCAATGTTCTGGGATTGAGATTGTGTCCAAGGTGCATTATCATTTAGTGTAGTGCCTCATTGTTTTCCTAGCTATTCTATAGCAGGAAAATTTAACCGCTGGGTTGTAGATGAGGTCGATTTTCGCTCCCTTTCCTCCTCTTCTCGTCTCATACTTTTTGTAGTAATCACAATCCCCTGTCTTTTTGGATCTCTTTGACACATTTTGGAAGGATGTTGAGACATCTCTTCCCTCAATTGATAATCCTGTAAGTCCATGGATGTCCTCTACATGAATTGGGATATCCCTCCCAAACCATAATGATCCGTTCTGAATTCTGCTCATTAGGAACTTTGTACACTGTGTTACTGCTCCCATCATTCCAAATACTAGGAGGCCCTTGAGCTTTAGTATAGTCGACCTCTGAATACCTATGAATTATGGGTTCATCCTTGTTACTTCACCTCCTCCCTCCATTGCATAATTCTCAATATAAACTTGCCTCTTCATGGCCGGGAATCAATACGAGTCCATGAAGTTTGTATCTATTAACGAGGTGTTATCGTACTTGCCGATCAATGACTCCATCCTTTGAATTCTTGCATCGAGCTCGGGCTCGATGAAAGATGTTGCTATCTTTGTCATCTTCTTTCTCCTGCTGTATAATTGAATTACTGTTGCTGGTCTATTGCTGCGAATTCTTGTTGCTGGTCCGCTTCTTTGAACTTTTGCTGCTAATTGGCTACTTTTAATTTTTGCTACTGAAATCGTGCTTGTTGTTGTAGCTATTTATGTTTCTGCTAACTCGAATTTTTTTGGCATTCTGGTGCTTTCTTCTTTCATGCGGGTTAAATAATGTTACCGACACGAATGAGGTTGATATGACCCCATAACTAATTAATTCTTGATGTCTTTCCCACGGCTATAATCGTGCAATTAGTTACCGTGGTGAGGTGTATTCTAACATTGTTGATGGTGGTTTCGGGATTTGGGTAGACGTGATGGGTAATAATTATGGCTTAATATGGAAACTTTATTACGGTATGGGGCTTACTAATTACGAAAATTATTTTTCAAATTTGGGTGATCCTACAGATTGACAACAGTATGATGGGTCCTTATGAGTGAATGATATTGCGATGCGGCCTTTGCATCGTAATAGGTCTGATTGATGTTCTGCGCCACTGTGTGGTATTTTTATTGGGGATTCCTATTCTAATGGGTTTAAAAAGCTTAAAATATGATAATTATATGCCTCATCTCAGTTGTGAGAGAGTTATTGACTCTATATATGCTACTCTACCCTACTGACTACTCTCGGGTGCTAGAGTTATTAAAAAAAAAAAATTATGGAGCTTACTCATGATAGGGTTTCAGGCGTGCACCATTCACCCATCCTTGCAATATTTGTATGTCAAGTTGTGCCAGTCTGACCACGCCTGAGTCTCTAATATCTATGATGTGGTACAATCCCATCCAGTGCGTTATGAGTTTCCCTGGGAACTTTTGGAATTTGTTGTCGTATAGCAGGAATTTTCCGCCAATAGTGAATGTTTTGTGCTTGATATGACGGTCATGCAAAGATTTTTTGTCTTTCCTTTTGTACTGATTGATGGAAAGCCACCATAAATATATCTTCTTCAAGCTCTTGCAATTCATGGAGGCATTCAATGATAGAGTCTTCATCTTTCATATGTATTGTTGAACTAATTAAGAGACTGGGTATGATAAACTCAGCTGGTATTACTACCTCTCTTCCGTATACCAGCTGGAATGGAGTTTGATTGTGCAATATATTTATGGTTGTCGTGTATGCCCATAATGTGGCTAGCATCCTTTCATCCCAATCATCACGGTTGGCATTGCATATCTTTGTTAGTGCTTTCTCCAAGATTTTGTTGAATTCCTCAACGATTCCATTCACCTGAGGGTGGTATGGGCTGCTTTTGTGGTGTTGTACCATAAATTTATCTAGCAGAGATTTAACTGTTGTATTAATGAAATGTGTGCCTTGATCACTTGTTAGGCTCCCGGGACAGCTAAATCTGCTAATGATGTTCTCGAAGATAAATCTGGATGATGTGTCAACTATGTAGTCTCTTATAGGTGTCACCTTTGCCCATATTGTAAGATAATCGGTTGCGGTGATTATATATATTGTCTGTGAATTTCATGCCATTAGTGAAATTGGTCCTATGAAGTCGACAACCCATTTTTCAAATGCCTTCATTTCCCTCACAGGTTGCAGTGGTAACTCATCACAGTGTGATGGTCCTCCTGTTCTTTGGAAGACATCGCATTTATTCACATATGCTTTGCTATATTTGGGAAATGTGGGCCACCATAACCTTGCATGTAGTATTTTACTTGTGGTGGGTTTTGCACCAACGTGGCTTCCTGCAACTCCACTGTGACACTCCCATCGGATATCTTCTCTTTCATGGTCCAAGACACATCTTTGTAAGATATGATCCAATCCCATTTTATATAATTGTCCTGCTATCAGTTGGGTAGGAAAATTATATAAATAAATAATTGGGCAATCCCATGTATTCTGTTGGGCATTTCCCTGTGGCCAGATACACCGTTACTTGCTCTAGATAATCTGGGATGGGTTCCCCTCTAAAGATATTAGCATCCGGTAGCTGGTCATCAAGGGACCCCCCGTTTTCCCCGTTCTCCAATCTTGATAAGTGGTCAAGACCCATGTTTAGCCTTCCTAGTTTTACTATTAGTTCAAAAGTGAACTCCTGGAATAGCAAGAGCCATATAAAAATTCTTCCTTCAAGAGAAGGTTTGTTTACTAGATATTTCAATGCTAAGTGATATGTGAAGAACTTAAATGTACCTCCCAATAAGTAATGATGAAATTTCTATAGAGAGTATACCATAGCAATAGCCTCTCTTTTTGTGGTTGTATAATTTCTTTCAGCTGTGGACAACTTCCTGCTTATGAAGTACACTGGATGATCTATGGAGGTTTCTCCTGGCTGAGCTAACACCGCTCCCAAAGCAATACTTGAGGCATCAATGTGAACATGGAATTTTTTGTCCCAGTTAGGATGGACCAAAATGGGTGCTCTTGCTAGTTTTTCTTATGACGTCTCTAGTGCGTTAGTGCATTCATCATTCCACATAAATTGTTCTGATGCCCGCAACAATTTTTCTAATGGTGTTGTAATATTTGCATAGTTGCGGATGAACCTCCTGTAGTACCCTATGTGTCCCAGTAGTGACCTCAATTGTTTTATAGTTTTTGGTGCTTCTATATTCAGAATGTCTGCTAGCTTCTATGGATCCACACATACTCCCTTCTTACAAATGACATGTCCGAAAAGTGTTCCAAAAATTACTGCAAAGATTTACTTCTTAAGGTTGAGAGGAATTTGAAGTTGTCTGCGCCTATCAAAAATTATTATGAGAAAATTTGCATGGTTCTTCAGTAGACTGTAAAATGTTCAATCATTTATGTATACTTCTAGGAACTTATGGATATAGTCTTTGAATATTGCAATCACTATCCGTGAAAACACAACTGGTGCATTCTTTAGTCCAAAAGGCATGACATGGTATGAAAATGATCCCCACTCTATTGTGAAAGTAGTCTTATTTTTTTCTTCTTCCGCTATTCTCACTTGATGATATCCTGAGAAGCCATCTGCGAATGAGTATGTGTCGTTTCTCGCTACATTGTCTATAACCTCATCGCTAAATGGAGTTGGAAACAGATCATGAATGCATGTGTTGTTGAGACTTGTAGTCTACACATACTCTAATTTCTGATTTCTCCTTTTTACTTTGTATTACAATGGGACTGACCCATTCTAATTTCTCAACTTGAAAAATCAAGCCCACCTTCAACATTTTATCTATCTCTGCTTTAACTTTTTCTTTTAATCTTAGATTCAGGCGGTAAGGCCTATGCTTTACTAGTCTCGCGTATGGTTTTAAGACTATGCACATTTCTCCCAGATCTCCTTTGATCTCTTTGAGCTCTGCCACTGAAGATGGGAACAAGTCTTCGTATTCCTGTAACAGGTCAAAGATTTCCTTTGTTGTCGCTATATCCTAATAATCTCTGATAAATGAAATCTTGGGATTTTTTGTGCTTCCAATATTTTTCTTCTTTGTTCTCAATGGTAACATGTGTGATCCCTCTATAGTTGGTTCTTCTTGTAATTCCCGCTCTCCCACCTTCTCTTCAAAGCGTAGATGTCGAATATTATCTAAGTCATCATCATCTATTTCCCGATCTATCATTTTACATGCTACTGATTCTTTGAATTTATGTTTTGATAAACATATCTCTTCATATACCTGAAGCTCTGGAAATAATAATACTCTTTTGATTGCTTGAAGGGCATCTGTAACTTGTTTTGTATCTCTTTTGAAAGAAAAGCATTACCTGAACATTTCTGAAACTTCTTCCCAAGTTCCAGTTCCTCTCTTCTTTTCTTCTGTCAGATACCATGCTTGTCGAATGGTGTCCAGTGAATGTATGAAGTTGTGCACCCACAAAGATTCTGGATACCCTTCTTTCTTCCAGTTATATTTGCAACTATTTAGATGTTCTATGCGGTCAGAATCCCCTTGGTACTTCTCTCTGAAATGTGGTCCTGAAGCTTCATGGAATCTAGTTCTTAATTCTTTGGCAATATCTTAAAAACCGTAAGATTTTCAACTATCACGTCGTAAAACATTGAACGATAAATTCTTAAAACCATGCTCCAGATTTTCAAGTGATCGCAATGAACTACAAGGGAAGACAACGCCTTAAAAATCCCGAACAAAAGGTCTAGAGGAAAATGAGTATCCTTCAAACCAATGAGATCCAGGAGCCTGCACACTTCATTGCACACTTCCCTGCACACTTGTTTCAAAGCATCACATAAAGAGATGTGCCAATAGCATAAATAACCAAACCATTCATTTAACACCGGCAACAAGTATTGGTATCCTCCTATTGAACAAAACACAACCCTGTTTTCAGGTTGGTATTGGCAACAGAGGCGGAGAAGATTAAATTTTTGCCATAAGACTTTCCAATAATTATAACTCTCTTCCGGCACGGCTGCATTTTTCCTCTCAGTATCTATAAGACATTTATAATGCGAAATCAATCCCTCCATGAAATTTTTTATGTTTTCTTCACTCAATATTTGAGTATAGTCGGAAATGACATCTAGCTTTAGGGTTAGGCTTCAGCTGTTGAGTATATATCGTTGCATTTCTTGTCTCAGTTCAGTCTGGGGAATAACATTGCTAATGTCAAAGGGCTGACGGTAAATGGGTTAACTGCTTCATGCTTCTCATCCCAAATATTCTCCAATGTCGTTAGGTTGTATAGAACCTGAGCCGAGTCTTCTGTGAGCGGCAGTCTAACAGGCTCATACGCAAATTCTTGCAGCAACACATCTAAATACTTTTCAGGAATTTCAAAACCCATTTTTGGCCTTACCGATCAGCAAGATTTTTCTTATGTCACAAAATGGTTCTTTCTATTTTGTAAGATAAAGATATGCCGTAGTCTAACTAGCCAGAGGAATCGCTCTGAAAATCATGAAAATTCCGATAAGATTTTCAGAAAATCCGGCAGGAAATTTTCTAAATCCATGTTATAACTATCAAAGTTTAATATTTTGGGTGTCCTACAGGTTTTTGATGGTGCTGAATCCATTTCCAATGTCAAAATCAGGATTCAAACACTGTTTCTGCAAGATTTTTTAAATTTTTTTGGCCCAGATTCCGACCAATTTTGACCGTTCGGGCAATTCCTCCAGCTCGTTAGACGGCTCCTAAAGATATTATAAATCTTCCCTCAAATGTGGCTTATATCTAAGGATGCATCGGTTTAGCATAATTATTTTTTAATGATGGTGTTGTATTAATTACTGACTGAAAATTATTATTTCTATTTTCTTTTGAATTATAATTAAGTGAGTTTGGACTATAGTTAGTACATTGATTATATCTAGTTATCTTTATTTTTTATCGATTATTGTTCATAGTTTTAATTTTGGTTAAATTATTTCGAATAAGTTTGATTTAGGTTAATTTTTTTATTTAATTATGTGAGATTGACTATGGTTATATATGACCTATTACGGTTGATGATGGGTGCTTGTAGTTGAAGTTTGATATGTGTTTGACAATGTTTCATTATAGTTTGCTATATTTAACAACTAGATTCCATAAAATAACTATATTTTTCGAAAATCACTCCACGGTAATTGCTAGAAAATGGATTTATTTATTTATGAAAAGTATCATATCATTTCATTCAATAGTGTTCTCAATGGTGTTTTATAGAGTATTTTTTTCCTTAATCATGAAAATGGTGAATTTGTATTTGATAATTATGTTTATGAGTAACTTTTATTTTCTTTCTCCACAAATTATGGGTTTCCCACATTAATTTAGTTTTTTCCCGGGCATTATTATTATTATTATTATTATTAATGATGTAATTTTCATGATTAAATATTGACTTGAGTGATAATTTAGTATTCCATAGTGATATTACTTGTTTCAAATGTAGTAATTGAACCCCCTTGCTCTTGAATAACCCTTTGTTATTGATTTTTTTTTTTTTAGTTTTTCCTTCTTATTTTTGTTCATCCCCTCACATTTTATTCATCACTTTGAGATGAGGGTTATTAATACCTAGAGGTGGGTAGAGGCTAATGATAGTCTATCATAATAGTCTATTGGTAACATAAACTTGCAAAATAAAGAATCTACTAACTTGGACGAATGGTTTAATAGAGATGAATATATAATAAGTTGTAAGATGATGTGAGAATATGAATTGTAGATAAATGAATTAGCTTTCCAAATATATAATTTATTTAGTAGAAATCATGTTTAACTATGTGATTTTGAAATTTTCTATCATTACTATGTTATTTTTCATGCAAACTATAATGTACATGATTTCATTAATGCAACCTTTAAGTACGTAAATGATGGAATATTGATAGAAAAATTGGTAGAGTTATAGAAAATAAAGTGTTTGTGTGCATGTCTATTTTTTGAAATTTTATGTTCTTTGTTTGATATTTTCTCAAGCTATGAAAAATTGTAATATCCTTGATATCATAAGGTTTTGTATTAGTGCAATCTAAAAGATTCTTGATATTATCAAACTTTTTTTTTTATTCTTAGATTATAGGTATTAATGTCCTCTAGTGAACCATATAATTTTTTCCCAAATGTTTAACACCCCAAAAAATTTTATAAAGCAAATAAAAAAGGGATATATTTCAATATTTTAATATGTCAAAAGGAAAAATGTATTAAAATTAGTAAACACTATTAATATTTTAAAACATATACAATTTTAATGTACGTAGATGAATTTATATCTTTATACAGTTTCATGGGCAATGGATTTTTCTAGCATATCAAAAATAGCGTGAAGGATAGAGATATAAATATATTTCCTCGAAAATTGATATTTTCGTGTATTTGCAACCAAAACACCATGTTTGTGATCTCAAAATTATATGTGAAGCAACAAATTCATCATGCATGTAATCTCGCACCCCTCCCCCCCCTCCCCCTCTCAGCAAAGGCATTTAAATTCAAAAAATTATGTGCACGGTCCTAACACTAAAAATACATGCATAATCCAAGTAACAAAATTGTGTGTGATTTTCCCATGGGAGAAGCTTAACTAAAGATGGGCTTGTTATGAGGTAATATTAAAACATATGATCCATAGTTCAAATCCCCACGACTCAAGCCAAAAATAAAATGTGTCCCCATTCCTGGTAGTAGAGATCTATTCCTAGGGACATTAGCACAATGAAATGTTTGAGGTAGAGTTAAGGTGCAGGGAGATAAGGGGAGGGATAGAGGGGATATAACTGGGGGTTAGGTGGAGGGAGAGATATGGGGAAAGAGAGAAATAATGGGGTGAGGAAGAATGATTTTGTGAGGGGAAATGAGGGGGAGAGGCAAAGAGTGAGATTTGAAAAGTGAGAAAGATAGGGAAAGTGGGCATAAAGAGATATTGTTATGGGAGACACGGGGAGGAAGAGATAGACAAATTTGGAATGAGGTTATTATGAACAAGGAACTCGGGGAGAGAGGGAAGGATAGATTGAGACAGAGAGAGGGAAATGGAGGAGATATGGGGGAGAGAGATTTTGTGTGTGAGTGACAATCAAGGGGTGGGAGGGGGGTGTTCTGAGAAGAAATAAAGACAGAGGAAAATGAGGGATAGAGAAATGACAGTGTGGGGTGGTTGGGGGGAGAGAATGAGAGAAGGTGAGTGACTAAGGGAGAGAGTATGATAGAAAAATAGATAAAGAAGGATAGAGTGCGGTGTATAGTTAAAATGTTATAAACTAAAGAGAGGGATATTCATAATAGAGTTATTGTGAAAGAAGGATTGGTGAGGGGAGAGAGGGAAAGAGAAATAGAAGAAGAAGAGGGAGGTAGGATTTGACAATATGAGAGATGGGGATTGAGTAAAGAGAGGGAGAGGGAGAGAGGGAAAGTGGGAGTAAGATAGAGACAAAGTTAAAAGGGGGAATAGGGGAAGAGAGCATGATAGAAGAGAACTAGATAGGGAGAGAGATAGAGTGAGGAGGAGAAAGAGAGAGAAAGTGAGGACATGATATAGATAGAGGTAGAGGAGGAAGAAAAATAGATATGGAGAGAGGGAGAGGGAGAAGGAGAGAGGCTAGAAGATAGAGACAAACATGGAGGTCGAATATATAGTGGGAGAGATAGGGGAGAAGATAGAGACACACACATGAATGGGAGAGGGCCGAGGGGAAAGGAGGGGAATAGGGAAGGAGATAGAGATGGAGCTAGGGTATACACAGATGAAGAGAGAGAGATAAGAAGAGACGCATAAAGAGGGAGTAAGAGAAATATATATAGGGTACAATTGAGGGAAAGAGAGAGAGAGTGGTGGGGAAATATGTATAACAACCCCCTTCACAGAATTCACTCAAAGCTTTCGAAAATATTGGCTACAAAGAGGAAGATATCATTAAAAAAAATTAAAGGGAAGAGAAAAGAAGACTCCACCCTCGTGAACCCAAACCACCATGTAAAAGAATTTATCCTCCATACATCAATGGTGTGAGCTATGAAAATATAAAATCGCCAAAATCCTAAGGAAGAAAATTTTGTTTATCGCTTTCAAATCTATGAACACTATCAATTATGAGATGAGGTCCATCAAGAATAATAATGACCCACATAAACAACTAGGTATCTATAAATTAATTTCTCTTGTGCTAAATCCTACATTGTGGAAAATAAAAAATATTTTAAACCTCCCTCTCTCCTTGTATCTCCCCCCATATTCTCCATATCTATCTATGTCTCTCCCTCCCTTTTTCTCTGACTCTATATAATTTCTCTCTCTTATTTCTCCCCTCTATTAATCCCTTCCCCCCCTCCTACATATATATTTTTGTCTCCCCCCCTCTTTGACTATTACCCCCCTCTCTCCCCCTTCATCACTTTCTATAACCCTCCCTCACTCAGGAAGATCTTAGGCTTAGCTTGATCAATGGAACTAGTAGCAGCGAAAAAACACCAAAGGTGGAGAAGGAGCAAGAAAGTGTATACCTAGTAGGATATGAGGAGGAAAAGCATGGTTCCATTAATGGTCAAGGCTTAAAAGGAGATAAGAAGAAGATATACCTAAGTAAGTTCAAGTTTTTTAGTTGCAGTCAACATGGACACTATGGCAGCCATTTTCCTAACCAAAATAAGGAAAGGAAGGGGAATATGGTAGTATATTTTGTGGACGTTGAGGAATTATTTTCCATGCTGGAGGATGCATTTTATCTGATAACTTGTCTCTATATCTCAGCATCCACAGGTGTGTGGTATATCAATGGTGGATCATCACTACACATGACAGGGGCTAGAGACTATTTCTTCATTTATAAGGAAGAGGATATAGGCTTTGAGATGTAGGTGGGAAACAAGATTAAATATACACCAGTTAGGAGAGGTTCCTTAAATATTGAGATAAATTTAGGAAAGAGAAACAATGTTACAAATGTGATGCATGGTCCAATTTTAGGCATGAACCTAATTCCATTTTATGCACTATAGGATAAGGGGAACGGTGTCTACTTCATGGGGTATAAGGTGAAAATGAAGCACCAAAATTGGAAGAAGGTTAGGAAGATTTGGGTTTAAAGAAAAAAATTGTACAAGTTGCAATTTGATTCTCCAAAAGCACTAATCAGCAACAACAATAGTAGTGGTAGAGACTTGGGAAAGCTATGGCATAGTATGATGGGACATATACATCATGGAGAAGTCATGTTTCTTATGAAGAAACTGACATGAGTTCTAGAAATGAGAAGAAAACATGATGACATGTGTAGAGGGTGTGAACTTAGGAAGTTCACTAAGGAAACATTTCCAAGAAAGGACAGTAAATCCAGTGGTGTGATTTAGTTGATATAATTAGAAATCAATGGCCCATTTTCTGCTAGATCTCTCAAGGGTTATTAATATTTGGTAACCTTCATTGATGTCTAATCTAGAAAAACTTGGATATAATTTTTTAAGAGAAAGAACATGGTCTTTCGTTGCTTCGAAAAGTTTAAGGCCCTTGCAGAGAATATGATAGGAAATTAGATTAAGGATCCTCATACGTATAATATAAGAGTGTATACAGATAATTCCTTCATAGGGTTTTGTGCGAATCGTGGGGGTATTAGGAGAGATTGGAAAAATCCGTATAACCCACAACACAATGGGGTTATAGAGCGAAAGAATGGGACAATTTTTGGAGTAGTGAGGGAAATGTTATATGATCGGGATAGGCCTAAGTTTATATGGGAATATTCATGTAACAAAACAATGTAAATACAAGAACATGGTTTCACATAGAGATTTGGGGAACATAACACTAGAGGAGGTCTTCACAGGGAATAATCCAAAGGTCAAGCACTTCAGGAAATTTGGTAGTATGGATTACTATCATGTATTAGATGATAAACACACTAAACTGGATCAAACTATAGATAATTAGTGTTATTTTGGGTATAGTTAAATGTTTAATGCATGAACGATCCATATACCTTGTAGTAGGAGGATCATCGTGAGATAGGAAGGAAATTTAAAAGAGGAGAAATCCTTTAGTAAGTCTTAAGAGTTTCTAGAAAATGATTAGAGTGTGCCAATATAAGCTTCAAGGGTTGATCAATAGCCATAGGGACATATGTAGTGACAACAAAGCACTAGTATAGTTACCAATACGAACACTAGCTCAGGTGTAGGTTGTTTAGTGAGTTCACAACAAACGAAGGAGAAAGGGAAAGGTGATGAGCATGAAGCTCCAACCACCAATGGTGTAATAAGGAGTATATAGGTGATTTAGATGTTGAAGGTTGAACAATATTTTGTGGGATCTCTTAGGGTGAGCACATGAGAATGCAGAAAACACAACATGTACAAGGTGTTGGCGATAGAGGTTGTCAATAGGGAGCCTTCAAGTTATAAGGAGGCTGCAAAACATCAGGGGTGGTAGGATTCCATGGTGGAGGAATATAACTCCATGATAAATCATGTATGGTAGGTTTTTCCTAGAATAGTGGAAATATATGTAATTAGCTCTCGATGGATCTATAATATCATGTATGTTGTAGGTGGTGGCATGGAGAAGCACAATGGTATGTCCATGGCCAAAGGGTCTGTTCATAACAAAGACATAGAATATGAGGAGACCTTCACTGTAATGTCTATATATACATATATAATTGTAATGATCTCATTAAGAGAACACAGGGGATGGTAGATTCACTAGTTGGACGTCAAGATTACATTTTTGAATAGGCTGATAGAAGAAGAGGTGTATATCGAACAACTAGAGGGTTTCAAGATGCATGAGAGAGATACAAATGTATGCATGTTGAAGATGGTGTTATATATATATTTAAGAAATCCCATAGGGTACGGTATGGTTATATTTATAGATACTTGTAGCACATGGGATTCATGAAGAGCGAGGTAGACTCCAACCCCTACTATCTAATGGTAGGAGGTGAGCCACCCATCCTAATGTTTTATGTGGATGGTATATTTCTAAAAGGGTCATCAAGGCTCATAGAAGACTACAAGAGGGACATTGAAGCTAAGTCCAAGATGCAGGATTTGGTATTGATGCATTACATCCTAGGCTTGTAGGTATGACAAATGGATGGGGAAAGGTTCCTTGGGTAAGGGAGATATATTATGGAGATCCTACGGAGGTTTAGGATGAAACATTCTAGACCCATATACATGCCTATGATAAAAAAATATATGAATATAAATGCATCATAATACATCAATGTGGACCCAACCATATACATATATCTCATCAGATCTTTCATGTATATGGTCAACACAAGGGAAAATATTTGTTTCGTCATCAACACTATCTCTGAGTTCATGTTAGAGCCAAAAATAGTGCAATGGATAGTAGCAAAATTTATTGAGTTATATATGAGGTACGGTCAAGTATGTATTAATAAATTCTCGAGTTATGGTGTCAATTTGATGGGATATGCAAATGTAGAATAGGCGGTCAGTTCAGTGGATCAAAAAAACATCTCAAGTTGTTACTACATTATTGGATCAAGGGTTGTCTCCTAGTGCAAAAAGAAGAAAAAGTCATTGGAAATGAGTTCTATAGAGGTATAATACATGGTAGTGAGCATGGACACATAAAAATATATTGAGATTTAGAAGCTACTAGTAGGATTATTTGGTCAGCATTTAGATTCGACTAGTATCTGTTGTGATAATTAGAGTTGCATGAAGCTCTCTCAGAATGAAATCTTTCATGATATGTTGAAGCATATTAAAATGACATAACACTTCATCAAATATTTATGTATAGCATGGATCAATTCAACTATAGTATGTTCCCATAGATCAAAAGGTTGTAGTTATTATCATGAAGGCCTTGGGTAAGGAAACATTTGTCTACTTCAGAGATAAGATAGCAGTAGTGGAGAACACCTTCCTTGCTAAAAGGGAGTGTTATTTTTTGGTAGCGATTTTTATTTTTTATTTTTATAGTATCTATGGTGTTGAAGGCGTTAAGGAACACATGAAGATAATTATCTCTAAGGTCCATGAAATGTTTTGAAGGAAATTATCCTAATTATATTAATTAGCCAATTATTAAATATTTTCCTAAATATAACTTAGCGAAACAAGTTAATTAAATTATATTAATTGAGGTAAATCTATTTTTCTCGAGGGACTTCCAAAAACGTTACTTGATGGGGTGAAGATGATCATAGCCATCATTAATTATTATATCATGGTCATTGGTTTCTTAGTAAGAGATTAAATATTTATGGAGCTTCAAAGATAGCTAAGGAAGTGTGAATTGCAGTTATAGTAAGGGTGGAAAGGGAGAGGCTAGCAATGGGGTTTCAACAATGAGTTTTGCAAGAGAATTTATGGATAAGTTATCCACATGTTTTCTACTCATTCTAAGGAGGAAAGGGGTCAAAATTATTTTGTAGTGAGGCCAATGCAGTACATTTATTTCCAGAAGCTAGAGGTAGGTTCTAGATGGAGTGTGAGTTATGGGAGGAAGGAGATATTGATAGAATTAATTTATGGAGGTAGTGAAATTTCCAAAGAGAGACACATTCATTTACATATTTCCAGTGCAAGTTGCAATAAGGGTGTGCAAGTTTCAGGAAGGAGTTTGTGAGGTTTTATAAGAAGGGAAACTCTTATTTACAACTTGATTTTTTGAGTGACATGTAAGAAGTTATTGTAATTATCAAATTTCTAAAGACCCTATTTTTCAGTTCTAGTTTACCCCACATTAAGGTTCTTCCTAGGACAATTTGTCAAAAAATATTGTTATTAATTATTTTTTGCATGTTCATTATTTCTCAACTCTCGTATTTGTTTATAAATATTGTAGTAGTGAATTAATCATTATTTTATGAATTAAATTTCTAAAGATAAATAACACATAGTAGATAAAATATTAAATTCTAGTAGGCATAGCTAGGGAAATTTCAAATGGGTTTGATGGGGGGAGAGAGAGGGTAGATGGGATAGAGAGATAGAGAGGAAAAGAGGGAGCAAGAAAGAGATAGATATTGATGAGGGATAGAGATATAAGAAGAGGGATAAATAGAGAAAAATAAATAAATGGAAAATAAAGAGAGATTAAGGTGAATAGAAGTGGGGGGAGATTAGGATAGGAGAGAGGTAAGAAGATAGAGAAAGTGTTGAAGGGTGGAGAGAGAGAGAGAGAGAGAGAGAGAGAGAGAGAGAGAGAGAGAGAGAGAGAGAGAGAGAGAGAGAGAGAGAGATTCATGTTAATCATCATCTAACAAATTGTTATTATAAAAAATGTTTTCACCTAAAGAGATTTGTTCCCTCTCAACTCCTAGTAGATTTGTGGCTAAAATGGATCTATAATGATTAAGATGGATCCATAAAGAGGACATGAAATCTTAAACAAGAAAAATATAATAAAAGATGACAAAACTAACTTGGATGACAATAAGAGTAATGAAAGAAAAAAATTGATCACAATGAATACTATGTGTAATTGAATACATTCTTATTATTCATATATTTTATCATTCAAAAATGTTACATATTTATTTTCACTCAAAGTTTTAATTTCATCATTTCTCATCATTCAAGTTGTTAATAATATCTATCATATCAAAAAATTAAGGTAATTGAGAAAATTTAAAATTAAAATGATTAGAATAAGCTGAGACATATTTATCATATCTAAAATGACCAACATAGTTATATGTTCAACAAAATTTCCATGGTTGCACACAACTGAAACCATCCTAGATTCATCTAACCCTAGATCTATCATGTGTCGAGAGGGATCAAATCCCTCAAGGTGCAAACATTATTTTTTAAGTGTAGAATTTGAGGAAAGGTTTTTACCTAGATATACTTGATCCCTCTCGGTGCTTCATAGATCAAAGGTTAAGATGAATCTAGTCTAATTTTAGCCGTGCATCAACACACACAATTTTATTTATCTCTTTCTTTAATTATTTTGAATGGAAAGTGACAATGTAATAATTTTCAATGATCCCCAATGTGAATAATAAGAATGTAGTAAAGCTACTTTCTTCTACTTTTCTTATTATAAAACCTATTATTTTTGTCACTTTTTCATATTAATTATCTGAAAAGTGTACTTCAAAACATATGCCATTCAAGTGTTTAAATTGAGCTATTATAATAGGCATTGAATATCTTGTTTTGTCTATGTAATATTAATAGTAGTGTTCCCTAAAATTATTTTGATTTACGGAGTGTTAAACCCCAAGTAATTTTCAATGTTGGTTGTTTACAATTACCTTTTTTGAATGCAAAGTGATTAACAATGTTGAATGATGAAAAATGAGAATAACAATAATGTAGTAAATTACAAATAGTTTACCATTTCAAGAAGAAAACATCTCATGTAGGATGGAAATTCAAGTATTTTATTTATGGTTGAATTACTATAACATATAAGTCAAATCAAGTTGTCATTTTTTTTTGTTCTCACACTGAAATAATTGCACACTATCAATCCAATTACTTTGAAACTAATTTACATGATAAATATATTTAAATCAAATCACATATCAAAACCTACACTGAAATCAATGCATCTAGTGCAAGCAATCAAATAGGATTAAATATCAACATCTTCTGTCAAATCAATGCATCCTATACAATTAATAAAATGTAATTAGGAATCAACATCAACATTGAAATTAATGCATCTATTTCAGTGTAAAACTAAAATACTCATGAGATAAAAGAGTTTGTTTACATCCCTCTCCCTATCTCTGTTTCCCCCCACCATCTATATCTATATCTCCCTCCATGTATCCTTCTTTGTCTCTCTCTCTAACCCTCCCAAACATTCACATTCTATCTCTCCATATATATCTGCCTCTTTCTCCCTCTCTCTCTCTATCTCTCTGTTATTCCCATCTCCCCCCATCTATATCATTATCTCCCTCTATATCTCCTTTGTTGCCTCTCTATGTTACCCCCCAAACATACATACTCTCTCTCTCTCTCTCTCTCTCTCTCCACATTTCTCTCGCTATCTTTATTCTTCCTTGTAAACCCCTATGTTCTACTCTTAAGACATTTATTCTTTTTGGAATATTATTGGATGTAAGGGCTATGGATGTTAGAATAATATTTCTGTGACGATTTAAATATTTTATTATTAATTAAGTTAATAAATAAATTGTTTGTAAAATTTCAAGGAATGACGCTAGAGTTTAGAAAACCTCTTTCTAGCTTATGAAAATTTTCTCCTGGTTAAAGTCCACAAGTTGGACCTTCCTTAAATTCCTAAAAATCCCTAGAAGAGAATAATTTAAAATTATTAACATAATGGGAGAGAAATATTATGTTAATTACTTACTTGGAGAGAAATACCAAGTGTGGTAAAAGTGGAATAAAGCACAACGAGAGAGAAAGGTGCACTTTAAAGAAAAAGGAAGATTCTTTTTTGGAAAAAAGAAATAAAACAAAAAT
Source organism: Pinus albicaulis (assembly GCA_034641835.2). Lineage (NCBI taxonomy): Eukaryota > Viridiplantae > Streptophyta > Pinopsida > Pinales > Pinaceae > Pinus > Pinus albicaulis. The sequence continues at coordinate 76,335 of JAXQQM020089348.1, forward strand.
TATTAGGAAAACTGCTAGAAGATCTTAAAACAGGGCATTGCTAAAATTCTGTTGGGAAGAAAGCTATAAAATAAACGAGATAGGAACCAAACACGTTGTTGATTCTTGATGGAAAGAAGGTCTTAGCTCAAGGAAAACTATTAGAAATAGTTCATGGTTGAGTGGACGTGATTTTTCCTTGAATATGACCCAAGAATTTGGTTTATAGTTAGATGAAATATTGTTCTTATTCTATGGCTAATGCTGAATTAATTATTATTATGAATTGATAGAATAAAAAGGAATTTTTATTATTATGGATTCATAGAATAGAAGATTGTGGAAATATACATGCAGAGTATACTGTATATACCTATGTTATTGTTTTATGATATAAAGTTTTCATATGCATGCATAAAGATATTTTATTGATATAATATGTTTTGAAAATGTAATTATCTTCTTCTCCATAGGTTATGGTTTTCATGTAAAATTTAAATATGTATAAATAAGAGATGAAATTATTAATCAAGAAACAATAGATAAATGGTGTACCAAGGGAATGAAATTTCATAAAATGTAGTTGAATGTATATTTTGATCTCTTAATATACCAATTAGAATTCATAAATAATCAAGTTATATATATATATATATATATATATATATATATATATATATATATATATATATATATATATATATATATATATATATATATATATATATATATATATTTATATTCCACTTACATGCATGGATGTTTGATATCATAGTGAAATTCCATTAGATATATACCAATATGGGTATTAAATATTAAAAGTTTATATGGTTCGATACATATGAAAATAAAGAAGAAATTTGTAGGGCATAAAAGAACACCTGCATTAAATGCGTCGACCACGTTCCTGTGCATGTGATTATTACCGAAAGAATTTCTACTAATTTATATGATGGATCACAAAAGTTTAGATTCCAAAAATAAGAGTGATTTATTTATGAAATTTGATAGATATATTATGTTTTAATCAAATAAATCCTAGATAAGGGAATATAAAAATTATCTATTTGAGAATGCATTGCTTGATTATATTATTTTAATTGATGTAAACAAAAACAAGTATGATTTAAGAAAAGTATGATTATATTCAAGAATTATGAGTAAAAGATATGGATACATATATCTAAACTAGGAAATTTTAGAAAAATATGGTGAGATATTAAGTGGTTTCTATCCACACATAAATTATAAAGTTATGTTTGTAAGTATAGCTAGGGGTTTGATTATCAACATAAATATTTTACATGCATGAATTATAGAAACAAAATGTTTTGTTATGGGTGTGAGGCAACTAGGAGAATTGAATCAAGATATAATTTTCTTGTACTTATGAATACCATCTATAAACCTATAACATGTATACATGATGAAAAGTGTGACAATAAGGATTGTATAGGAAGAAAAAATTGAAAGTAAATTGTAAGTTATTGACAAAGGAATAATAATATTAACATAAGGAGATGAATAAACACTTAGTGAAAGTGAGATATTCCTTAATATATATAAATGGAGAATTGAACAAGAACCACTTGGTGGCAATGCCATTCCTTTTTCTCACATAACTCTTGATTTTAATAACTCTTGATTTTGATTGAATGAAGACTTGTGATTGATTGCATGAGTCTCATGGCTTTTGTAAATGAGTTGTCATCACTTTTTAGCCTCCCAATTGGGAGGGAACATAAACTTAATTCTACTTTAAATAAACATTCTTTTATACAATTTCACTATATGAAATTAAAATGATCCATTTACATTTAATGATAAAATTATTTAAAATGATCCATTTAAATTTAATGACAAAAATATTTAAGTACTTAATTAAATTTTTCATTCTTTTAAGTTATATATAATTATTATAAAAAATTTTATTTCTATATTCATAAATAGTTTTAAAAATAATAGATTTTATTAATATAATTATTATTGGAGTCCTCTATATATATTTTTTTGTAAATTTGGTGGGACCGCACTATTTTCTATTTATAAATATAGGACAGGCTACAAAATATAAAATTCAGTCTGTGGCTTCAACCTACCCATAGGAAACCAGGTCTGTTGGCCACCTCAAAGCATGAAAAGCAAACCAAAATTGAAATTTTTTCATCCATCTATAAGTCACATGAGCTATCTGTCCTACTACTGAAGTATCAACATACTTATGAAATAAAAGGAGTTCATATACAACTAATAAGTGCATCAAAAAGCATAATAAGGAAAATAACTAGCCATATGATGAGGAAACTGGAGCTGGGTCTTTCACTGTAGACCCAGGCATATCAACTTGCTACAACTGCTGGAGCAGATTCTCCATACGGCCTACCCGATCATCCATTCTGCTAATTCGATCAGTTGCCTGATATTGAGTGATCTTGATATGTTGTAGCTGGTTCTGTATGTCCTAAAGGAGATCCTGAAGGCGAGGTTATATCTTTGGCGGGTCTGTCTTAACTTGGATGAGAGGGAAACTCTGAATAACCTTTTCTATAAGGCACTTGACTATCCAGTATGTATGAATAGTCTGATGGAATAAAGTAAGACGGCCACAGGTATTGCCAGGGTCAGTAATGAAATCTAAGATCTCAGCTTCCGCTTCATTATCTTCAGGGTTAGTCTGTATATCCCTTTCCCAGCCACGTATTTCTTGGCGAATAGTTGAAGAATCATCCATCACATAATTAGCTGCAAGGGTCTCTAGATGCTCCTGGTTGGATTTCCGACCACGCTTCTTAGGAATAGGCTCAAACTGGGCCTTCTTTTTTCCTTTAGCAGCCTTAGAACATGATCGTCGCTTCCCCATGGTTGGAAGAAGCCTATTCAGTAGCAAAAACAGGAAGGATGGAACAATGAGGTAATGAGTAACAGTGTCTAAACATCTAGTGCACACCCTTTGATCAGAGATAGCGTGTCTATCAGAGGACAAAAGAAAACTTAACCACTGAACCCAATTCTGTAAACAATGAGGAGAGACAGTATATCTGCCGAGGAAACAGAGGACTGCAAACCCCATAACCCTATTCCAAAAACAATCCCAGTAGAAGATGGGCTTGATAACATTAAGAAGAGTTGAACACGTGCAAAAGAAGATGGTCGAGCACACTGGATATGCGGGAACAGTACTAAAGACAAAAAGAGCCGAGAGCCTTTGAAGCATTTGAGCCCAATTCGGTAAGCTGTGAAGAGAAACAGTTTGTTTGGAGGGGGAACAGAGGACCACGAACTCCAAAACCCAATTCCGAAAACAATCTCGGTAGAAACTGGGCTGGAAAACATTTAGCAGGGTTGACCACGTGCAGAAGATGATGACCCAGCACACTGTATAAGCAGGGACAAGACAAAGAATGAAAGGGGCATGGAACGCATTTAGCATATGAAGCCCAACCCAATTTCCACCCCAACAGAGAAAAACCATAATTGAACAAATTCTAAACCTTCTCAAATTATCCCGGTGAGTGCCTGAAACGGCTAGCAGTAAACAGGGCCATGAACTACCCGGAATGACAGCAGAAAGAAAAAGGTTGGCTAGCAAGATACAGGTGTCATGGAAACAAGGTTGAACTGGTTTCAACATGGGAATAACAGAGTAGAGAATCATTAATAGCACCGAGACATCCATAATATACATCAACTAGAACCATACCGTGGCAATTGCCACCATGAATACGAGTAGAGGAACAGATACATACCTCGACAAGGTTGAGTGGTTGACGGATTGAGTAGCACTCGGCTTCCTCCACTGCTGCCTCCAAACACTTGCATGCAAGAAGCACTGCATGAACGATTGAAGGGAGGGAGGTAACCCACTTACCTTAATGGAAACATTTCTTCGGCGATCTGAAAAAACAACCTGGCCACACTGTGAAATCATGAAAATCCGACTGGTCGCACACTTCATTGGAGTCCTCTATATTAAGTTCTTGGAAAAAAAAAAAGAATCTATAAATTTTTTTTACCTATTTTTTAGACATTATATTTTGAAATTAAAAATCTAAAATACTATTTTTTTCCTCCATTATACGTGGAGCCCAAGATGGCTGCCACACAAATAGTATTCTCATCCACCATTTCAACAACATTAACAAGATCCGCGATGTAATAGTCCCTCGTAGACTTAACTTTCTTTAGCTCTACTTTAAAATAACAAACAAGCTTCTGTGAGCACACTTGCAATAGTTACGTACAACCCTATGTAAATAAGATTGTCAACTATAAGAAAAAATTCCCAGGTTTCCCTATATCTACAAATATAAATGAGGTTTAAACCAAGGGAAATCGATTATACACTCTATGATACTAAGTGCATTGAATATTTCCAGGTCAAATCCATCTAAATTATTTAATGCTTAACAAAATACAGAGAGCCCTTATTCTATTTCCATAGATTATGAACTCTAGATATGTAACCTTACCTTCATCAAATATTATCATAGCATGCATCATGCTTAAATCTTCGTGGATTATTTATATAAAATAACCTTAAAAAAGGTAAAAATGCACACAATTTGGAAATTATTTTATTTTTATGTTCCTAAACATGATCTTTATTACTCTTTAAAAAACTTGCACCGAGCCTTATGGGTGAGACATGCATTTAAGACTATTGGAATTTCTGAATATTCCTAACACACACAGAGGAAATAAAAATTCTTCTTCTAACATAGAGAAATCAATGAGACAATGTGGACAGAGAGATAGAATAAGCACTCTATCTCTATTTTATTAAAATAAAACACTGCTGCGAGTTACAAAACAAAATTCCTCAAAACTTATGTTGTTCTGGTTTTACAAAAACAAAAAATGCTTCAGTTTGCTACACTCACAAAATTCTCTTACAAATTTTTTTTTCTACTCTCTCTGTCTTTTTAACACAATCACACTATTGTTTTCTGCCTTCGGGCATACACAGTCAAAGAAAAAAAAATACATTGTCTATTCCATAGCCTTCTCTCATGCATTACAAAGCAACTGTCTCTATTTATGTATATGTTATAAACATAAATCTTTACAACATATATACGAACCTAAGTTTAAAACCTTTATTAAATACAACATGTTGTGGCATATAAAATTATATCAAAAACATTAAAAAAAAAACATTTGACCGAGGTTTAGAACCTCGTTTCATTTCATGGATTTTAAACTATAAAAGAAAATTTGTTTAATAAATCATCACATCCATTTGAGGGATGGGTGACTGTACACCCAAACGATGCGAACACATTTCTATAGGTTGAAGGCTGATGACATGGAGGATTCCAAAAATTTATGCAAAATGGTTGAGTAGCTTATCACGTCCATTTTAGGATGGGCTGACGTCGCCATCAAAACTTGCGAACGAGCGTTGGTTGGCCGACGGGGATTTGACGTGGAGCTGTGGGATCTATACGAATGACATAGGTGCATTAAAAAAAATGCGTGGGGTTTTAATAATGGTTGCTGCGTTGTAACTACAGGTAGAAGAATGGGGTTTAAATGCGGAATTGCGTGGTTAAACCATGGTTCTTCAATGTAGAATAGGCTACGACCCTTAATCAAAAAATTTGAACTTGCAGGCTCATTCAAAATAGTAATTTATTGCACATTGCATGCCAAACAAAACTTGAAATTTTACTCCTATCACTGTCCTTCTCGGTCAAATCAAACATGAATTTTTGTCTTCTTGTTTTAGTCGCAGTTGGAATTAATTTCCAACACTCCCCCTTAATTGCAACTGCTTCTTTCTTCCATACCTAGACATTTTCTCACATAATTAAAACTCTTATGCCCTAATCATTTTTCTAAGATATCAGAAACCTGCTCTTCTGTTCTGTAGTGTTGCAAAACAATTTCCACATTGTTTACTAGCTCTATGATGTAGTGATACTTTGCATCAATGTGTTTCATTCTCTTATGGAACACTAAATTATTGAATAAAGCTATATCTGAGATGTTATCACAATACACTGTTGTGTCTTTTACCTGTTCATGACACAAACTTCTCAAGATTCTTCTCATCCATACTGCTTGACATGTTGTTGTTGTAGCTGCCACATATTCTGCCTCTGCTCTTGATAAAGCCACAATTGGTTGTTTCTTAGAAGACCATGAGATGGCTCCTGATCCCATTTAAAATAAATATCCAAAGGTGCTTTTCTTGTCATTTATACTTCCAACCCAATCACTGTTAATATATCCAATCAATTCAAAATTTTCTGAAGTGGTGTATCAAATACCATACCTCTTTTTTCCTTTCACATACCTCAAAATTAGTTTTGCTGCTTGCCAATGTGCCTCCTTTGGCCTTTCCATAAATCTAGAAATTAAAATTACAACATGCATAATATCAGGTCTAGTTGTAGTCAAATACATATAAGGCTGCCAACTATGCTCTTATACAAACTTGGATCACAGTCCTTGTTGTTGTGTTATTTTCTTAACTTCAATCCCATCACTGTAGGAGTAATTGCTGCCCTGTAATCCTACATGTTAAATATTTCCAAAACTTTTTTCACATACTTTGCATGAGAAAAAAAAAATTTATTTTCATTTTTCTCTACTTCTATTCCTAAGAAGTATCTCAGCAATCCCATATTAGTCATCTCAAATTCATCCTTCATGACTATTTTAAAATTCTAAATGAGGTAAGAATCATTGCCTGTGAATATAACATCATCAACATATAAAACAACAATGAGAATTTTACCATATTTCTCTTTGATATATCGTGTTGGTTCTCCTTCACATTTCTCAAACCCATTTTCCAATAGATAGGCATCTATCCTACTGTACCGTGCTCTTGGTGCTTCTTTCAGCCCATACAGAGCTTTCTTCAATCTGCATACCCTGTGCTCCTGGCCTTCTTTCTCATAGCCCAGAGGTTGTTCAAAATAAACCTCTTCCATCAATACTCCATTCAGGAATGCTAATTTCACATCCATTTGGTAAATTTTCCACTTGTGTTGTGCTGCTATGGACAACACTGCTCTTACAATTTCCATTCTTGCAACTTGTGAAAATGTTTCATCATAATCTCTTCCTTGTTGCTGCTTATAGCCTTTGACAGCAAGTCTGACCTTATTCCTTTCAATACTACCTTCAACATTGCTTTTGGTTTTATAAACCCATTTCACTCCAATTACTTCTTTACCTTTTGGGAGATCAACTAGTTCCCATGTCTTATTTTTTTCTATTGCATTTATCTCTTCATCCATAGCATCTATCCATTTCTTCTATTTTACAGCTTCTTCAAAATCAATAGGATCATCTATATGAAAATATAAATCAAATAAATAGTTCATACCTTCTTCTTGCTCATAAATTTCATTCAGACTTCTAAATTTGGTTCCTCTTTCACTTGCTGAACTTGTGCTTGTAGAGGCACTCAAATATGCTCCTTGTGATGTTCTTGGAGAAGCACTGTCATCACTTCTTAAGGGTTTTCACATACCTACTTGTGGTGTCCCTTGCTGTCCTTGTGTTGGTGGAGGTGGTTCTACTAATGAGGGATGTATTTCAACCATTTCTTCCTCATCATCATCATGAGACAAATAACCTTTTACATTCACTGTTTTCTCAATGCTTCCTTCCCAAGTTTCTTCTTCAGTAAATTGTACATCTCTGCTTATCATAAATATCTTGGTGGATGGGTTATATAATCTATATGCTTTGTATTCTTCACTGTATCCAACAAATATGCACTTCTCCCCCTTACTGTCCAACTTCTTCCTTAGCTGATCTAGAATGTGTGCATAAGCCACACAACCAAAAACTCTCATGTGGGTGGCAAATTGCTTTATGCCACTCCATACTTCTTCCGAAACTCTGTTTATAACACTCTTTGTTGGGAATCTATTCAACATATATGCTACACAATGTACAGCTTCAACCCAATATTCATTTGAAAAATGTTCTTCCTTCAACATACTTATTACCATATCGATGATGGTTCTATTTTTCCTTTCAACAACTCCTTTTTGCTGTGGTGTATACCTTGTTGTAAATTTTTTACGAATTCCATTTTCTCTGCAAAAATGCAGAAATTATTTGGAGATGTATTCTCCTCCTCTATCTGTTCTTAAGACCTTAATATGCTGCCCACTTTGATTCTCTACAAGAGCCTTAAAGTGGTAGAATCTCTCAAACACTTCACTCTTCAACTTCAAGAAATAGACCCATGTTTTTCTTGTGTAATCATTAATAAAGGTCAGCATATAGTGGCTGCCTGCTAATGATGGTGTTTGCATTGGTCCACACAAATTAGAATGGACTATTTCTAAGGGTGCCTTTGCCCTTATGCTCTTTCCCGATGGAAAGCTTTCTTTGTGTTATTTTCCCAATATGGAGCCTTCACATAGGTTGTATGGCTTCTTAATCAATGGTAATCCATTTACCATTCCTTTCCTATGCAACAAATTCAGACCTCCAAAGTTGAGATGTCCAAATCTCAAATGGCATAACAAGTTTTCATCCCTTGCTTCTCTTTCGAATGTCTCTTGTGTCACTGCTACCATTGCAACTCCTTTCTTCAAATATGCTCTCATCTTGAGAGGAAACATTTTGTTTCTTGTCATATTCACTTGTGCAATCCTCTACTTTATTCATGGTTTGTACTTGATGGTACATACATCATCTTAAAAGAATGCATTGTAGCCTTTCTGAATGAGCTATCCTATGCTCAAAAGTTTACACTTCATACCAGGCACATAGTAAAAATTTGATATGGATATCCTTTCTCCTTTCTTTGAAAAAACACTTACTCTACCTTTTCCCATGACAGAGACTTTACTATCTATTGCCAATGTTACTTGAGACTTTACAATTTCGTCAATCATGGAAAACATTGAAATGCTTCCACTTTCTCCTCTGATGGATATCAAGAACCTCCTCCTGAGGTCCCTCATTTTCCAGTTGGACCCCTCGAACCATGAAGTGAAGAGCTTGGAATTGTCATGAGTGTTCAACACATATCATCTTGAGCACTGCTTGACGATTCTCCTTGGACCACATCGGAAGAATCTAAGCCAAAAATCCCTGAACCATCTACACAATTCTTGTCTGTTCCTCAAAATATTCTCTTTGATCCAATCACAGTCTCGCCTCAACAACCTTACATCACTTTTGATCAACCCAGAATCCCTTTTCGTGCTTCTCCGGTAGTGAATTGCTCTACCGTCTACTAGTTTTTTCCTAACAAAATGGCATCTAATGTGGATTATGTTCCATTCATGAGTGCCCCTCAAAGCACTCTTCATGAAACCTTTGGATCTTATATCCTAAAAGTCTCTTCATTTGCATCTCCCTCAGAGGAAGATTTGTTCATATCCACACATCATGCTTTAGGTGGTGTAACTTAAATACCATCTATTTATGTTGTGCCAACACTCCCACATGGTTATATCTCTTTGCGAAACCTCATTTCTAGAGCTTCCGGTGGTACACCCTTATTTCCAGATCTCGTTTGGTCAACAGGTATTCCTATGTCTTCCGACCCATTCCTTTCGAATGTGGATGTAGTGTCTGAACCTATTTTTCAACCAACTGTCAACATTGGTCAAATGACCATGTTGTTCAGATCCTCTGTCCCCTATTCACCATCTATGATTATTTTAGTCCCACCATTAAGTGGGAAATCCATGGTTTTTTTCATGCTTGGGGGGAAACTGAGTTCCATGTTGGGTGGTGGGCAATCGAGTTCTGGGTCTATTCTAGGGTAATCACAACGTCATGTTAAATATTCTCTAGTTTAGCAGCCCCTTTAGCAACCAAACACAATATATTCATATGTTCAATAACATAACATTCCTTATGTTCAAATAAAAAATGTACAATACCAGTATGTTCCTCAAATGAACATATCTCAGTAATACGTCCAGAATCCCCACCCCTAGGTGAGTGATGTTGTGACTAATCCTTAGTTTTGTTTTTACATCCAATATGGTTCGAATCTTCTTCTGGTTGAGTCTAGTCCTTTTCCTCATCATTCTGGTACTCAGTACCAACTATTTCCTCAAGGTTACTACCAACAGCCCAAGTATGGGCCTTGGCTTGGTGCTTCATATCAGCAAATTCCTTAGTATCAACAGGCTTATCTAGGACCTCAAGTTGAACCCTATGTTCAACAAGGACCACATGCTAGAATATATGTTCAGATGGGACCTCAAGATGGACCCTATGCTTAACAGGGACCGTAGGCTAGACACTATGTTCAACATGGAGCGTAAACTGGACCTCATATTCAGTAAAGACCTTATCTTGGACCCCATGTCCAAGAATTTACATAGCCTCAGTTCCCACAGGGGTCATATCAACAACCCTAGCCACATCCATATCAACAATATTTTTAGCAAGTTCCTTACCGACCATCAGGGAAATATGCATATTGAGGATAAAATCTACCCTATTGGTGGCAAAATCATTATCAATCAGGTTGGAGCCCCACAAATTTCTTTCCTCATCCAATATCCTTTTCCTTCTTGGCTACATTGGAATTTCCTGATGTGTTAAAGCTCACAAGTGAACCCATCTAACATCAGCTGCATTGGCCACCAAATCCAAAAGAGATTCTAGGAGATTATGTCAAGTTTGACGGAAAATATGGGGAAGACCCTCAAACCCATGTGATGACATATCACTTGTGGTGTTCATCTAATTATTGGATTGACGATTCTATTCATATTCATCTTTTCTAGCACATTTTGACCTATGCCATGGCCAAATGGTACATTGAGATCCCTTGACGGATTTTCTTCACTTTCAATTCCTCGGCCATGGCCTTCTTCATTCACTTCTAGATGCCTATCCAGTACGAAACTAACACACATATTCTCACCTCGTTGAAGCATTCAACTGATACGTACATCTCGGATCACGTCCATGAATGGCGATGTCATCGTTGCCTCATCAATTTTGAGATCCCTGATCAACTACTGACCGAATGGTTTATGAAATCATTCGTTCCCAAGATTGAAAAAGATATTGCAATGGGTGGGTGTGTCATGGAAGAGGAGTTCATTGCTAGAGCTCAATACCTCGATTTGGTTTATTCCTAGTCTGGGACCCTATATGAGTTATTACTTGATGCGCTGCATCCTATGCCTAGTACTTCTTTGAATTCTAAATCCACTGTTGCCAATGTGACCCAAAATCCTTTCGATAACCAAAATAATCCTGTTAAAACCTCAAAGGTAAATGTTTTTCAGTCTACCGCAACAGATAAATCCTTGAAGGGTATGAAAATGGGTAAAGGCGGGTCTAAATCAGAAAACCATAAACATGATTCAAAGTCATCTACTGGTGATTATTCAACACGTAAGCACAAAGATCCTTGTATTTGACTTTTTTGAAAGAACCTTTCCCTTCCCAGCAGAAACAAATGCTAAATGAAGCTTAATAATTTGGAATCTCTCAAGGATTCATTGCTGGAACGAAATCTGTTTCCATTACCACGAGAACGAAAGATTATCCCAATCCATCGAAGGCTCCTGTGGAATCGAAATTTACACATCACCCTTCCTCTTCCACACCTGCAACCTGTGGTCCTCTCCAGATTGAGAGACCGAGTAGTGACTCCATCATCCAACCACCCCAAAAAGGTGTTCTTCGGAAATCGTCTTACAATTCGAATGCGAGAGAAACACAACATTAAAATATCATATAAGATATGGCTTAAGCGCCTTCGATGATGTCAGATTTGGAGGTAGTTTCTTCATGTACATCATAATGGAAGGCGCTACTTTATGCTATTGGAGGGATTGAGACATCAGATTTTAGTCTCATTACTTTCGATCTCAAGAATTTCGTTCCTAGCCTCCCATATCAGGTAGCTTTTCTAATTCAAGTTACTATTATGGGGAAGAATATTCATCGGATTGTCGTTGATGAAGGAGATTTGACCTACATCATGTCTATCGCACGTTGGAAAGCCATTAGCTCTCCCTCTTTGAGTCAGTCCTAGAATACCTTAGAAGCTTTCGACGATAGAGGTTCTTGGTCATACGATATTCTCAAGGCATTTCCCATCCTGTTGGAGGGGAAACACTAACCATGGAAGTAGAAGTGGTAGATGAAAACTTGAACTATAATGTCATTCTTGGATGTATTTGGAAAAACGATATGGTGTTTGTGGTCTCCACCCTCATTCGCGTCCTTTGTTTTCCTCATTAAGGGAAGATAATTATTGTCAATCAATTAGTTTTCTTCCCCTCTGAGTCTTTAGTAGGAAACATTTCGTATGTTGGGAAGATCGCTACTCCTTATGAGAACATTGGGACTGGTCTACTCAAAGACATGTCTCTTATGGTAGCTTTTCTAATTCTGCCTCTGAATGTCGCCTTCGTCAATATAATTTTATATGCTGGTGATCCATGGATTTTTCCCAATACCGACCAGCTCGAGAGTTTTGGTGACATTATGCCTCTTAGCCCGATAGAGAAAATGTATCAAGATATTCTCACGGCTTCTAAGACTACATATGAAACCAATACTCATTTGGTTTCTTCTCTAGACACTTATGCACAGTCTCCTTGGTATGGTTCTTGGGACTCTGATGATCCATTGAATGATAATTTTCCCACTGAGGAGAGTATCGTGGAGGTGATGTCTCTCAAAGAAACTCCATGGGAGGATGGACATCGTCATTCCTCGTTTCTAACAATCACAAGTGACATCTCTGCCTGTCTAGGATCCCATGCAGTATCGATCGACCCACTTCAGAATCTAACTTTGATTCATGAGGTTTTTTCTGAAGGGTTTCTTGTTCTACTCATAAGATCAAATTTTACACTGCTTTCTTTGAAAAGCATAACCCACCCACTCCCCTTGACCCTATTCTCACCAGTTGGTCACTTACCCTCGGGGGAATTATTTCCATGCTTCATAACCATTGCTTGGTTAGGGGGAATGGGCACGTCACTGCTTATGTGAATCTGCTCACAATATTGGCCAAGGTAATTCTTACACGTGGTGTCAATGGTAGAATTATGTGTTTATTTTTGTTGATCATGACAAAATTCCTTCATTTGAGTTCATTCTTGAACTCTAGATGAAAAAATATTACGCTTAGTCATAAGTGTGATACTATGTACATTAGTGTTTAATTCCATTAGTGCGCTTTCAGTTGGTTTTTTGTGTGATTGTTTGCCTTGCAAACATGTTTCCTCTACTCACCTTGTTTTCCACTTGGTTTGTAAATGTATTCGAATCATTACGTTGGTTTTGCTGATGGCACTTGCCATAGCACACAGAACTTGTCTTCCATAGCATGAGCACTCTTTGCAAGTTTATTAATTTACAAGATATTTGTCTAGGTCAAACAAATAAGAATATTGTCAAGTATAGTGTGGTGATCAAACTATTATCGGATTCCATTGATCTTGGGATTAGAGATTTGGCTATTAATTTAGACTCACAACTTGTTATGTTACAATTAAATGGCCATTATTATATGAGAAGTCCTCAAATTTCAAGTATGTATTTGTGTGTTAGATTATTGGAAAGACCTTTTGATAAAATAGAAACATATTCCAAGACGTTTAAATACATTAACAGATACATTAGCAAACCATGTATTAGATAAAATTTGTGCAATATGTAAAATCAAGACATCATTATGATAGACAAGTAGTCGTAGAAACATATTATATATATATATATATATATATATATATATATATATATATATATATAATTTTCTAAGTGCATTGCATCCAAAAGCTCGAAAAATAGGTATTCTGTTACAAAAATGGCTCTTTGAGCCTACATCAGTAAGAAATATATAAATAGGGTTGCTATTCACCCACATGGTGCTCATGGTAGGAGGTGACTACTCAAATTACTCGCCAGAGTAATCGATGTAGTTTTCCCTGAACTCTGATAGTATGTCTCTGAAAGCACAGTGGAATCTCGTCGAATGTAGCATACTCTAGAATGCCTCTTGTGAGGCCAACTAGGTTATGCTCCATCTTAACTAGTGTGTCTTCTCCCTCCTCATAAGGAGCATCCTCTGTTGGATGGGTTACCCTCTGTGAAATCAGTGACATGCCTGGAGGTATCTGAGGATAAATTTCAGTAAACAAATCATAAGTTTATGTTTCAGAATACATAAAAAAAACCTTTAAAAAGGTAAAAAATGTTAAAAAACAATTTTTACCTACATCGGCCCACTATGTGCCTGGTGGGATCGAAATATACAGATGTCCTTTGAAGTCGATGTTGGAAACCAACTGAAGAAAGTTGTGGGAAAATCCATCTTTTTCAACCGTCCTTGTCGGGGCACTATGTCGCACCATCGCATCAGCCTTGGATCCCTCGGGGCTGGATCATGGATCTATAACCATTGGTATCTGAATAGGGGTACTCTCTCCAGAAATAAGGTCGCCAAAATTGACTTGTACCTGAACTATTTTAGTCTCCCTATCTTGCACTTGGTTAGCTAGCTCTTCATGTTAGCTAGCAACCCCTCACACCAGTTGAACAACGTTGGGGCCAAGCACTCCACCGCGTATTAGAAATGATATTTCATTTCCGCATGCAACACCTAGGTTCCTGCCACTCTCGTGATGCAGTGTAGTATGGTATGTACGAGAAGCACTCTAATGGAATAGATATCTACCTTCCCACTCTCTGTTTTCCATGCCTTGTGATAGTATCTCTGTATGAGCATCCTTGTACTCTCACCCCATGCGTGAGCTCTGGAGAGTTGAATCCTCTCCCCTCTCTTGGACAGTATAGTGATGAAATAGATGTTCATCACATCTAGCTATAACTCTCGGTCCTTGATAAAAAAAAACTTTTGGTCCACGTCCCATATACTGATTAAGTATTGGAGATGCTCGAGTTGAGATCTTAGACCAAATGTTTGGAAGAATTTAAATAATCTAGAATTGCGCAAATAATTTATGTAATCTTGGTCCTACAAGGCTTGGCGGTCTTCCACCTCATGGCCTCATTATTTCCATCCAACCATTGTCTTTGACGAAAGCACCTGCAAAACATGTCCAATTGAATACTTAGGATTTTTCATGGAAAAAAAATCTAGAAACCAATGGTGGATTTGGGTGATTTTCTCATTTTAAAATATTTCCCCTGGTCAGTTCATATATCCAAAATAAATTGGTGTTGGTGGTGTACTATCCTAACAGGCGAAACATGACTAGGGTGACCCTGATAGCTCAAAATGGTGTTAGTTGGAAGAAATTTTAAAGTTTGAAATTCCTCCCCTAAACTCCCTAATTCTAAAACCAAATTCCAAATAAATAGAATCAAATTAAAGAGGTTTAGAGCTCTTACCTGGCGCTCACAGATTGACTAATTGTGTCATGGATCAACTGCGGCGATGATTTTAAATTCGGAGGGAAAATGGAAAAAATGCTCTTTTCAAAATAGAAAGGCGAAAATGTTTTTGGTTTTTGGTCTATTCATAGATTTTTGAAAAGAATTCACCAATATTTTATTATTTTTCCTCAGAATCTATGATATTAGTTGTTTATGTGTAGAACAGGAATTTCATGCCAGTCATTATTGTTTCCGATGCAAACAAGTTGAATTTTATCTCTTTTTCAATCTCATTAAATGTTTATGAAAAAGGAACCCCCCTGGAGTCAACTTTCAGCTCTTTTATGACTCTTGAAAATGAAAATATTTTCGAGTAATTATCATTTCAAACTCGTTAAAGTGAATGACCTGACGTGATCTCAGTATATGTTTACCCCCTTTTCGGGCTGAGATTTTCTATTTACAAAAAAAGGAATACCTTGATCAAACATGGTCAAGAGGTTCTCTCGGATATAGTTTTCTACCTTTTTGGATCCATGAGATGATTTACGAAAAGGGACATGCTTGATTTTTGTTTTTGTTTTTTCAAACTCCCTAAACATGAAAAGTTATTGAGTTTACCTTTCATTAGACTCGTTAAAGATTAAATGACGAAATACTTGTCACCGTGATGAGACCAAGTTCCTCCTTCCTATGGCTCGTTAAAATTACTAGTTTGGATTCATTCGAAGAATGAAATTACATGCTCAACATATGATATCCTCTTCACGCTAGTTATAAAAGATAAAGAGGTACTCATTAGCAATAACGGGGGGAAATTGAAAGTGAACATCCTGTGTGTATTTTTGGCAGCTTGTTGCTCTTGAACATGACACTCATCTGCAATTCATTTCAGGTTGGGGACATCCTAAATTCATCACTTTGCCTCCATGGGCTTGGGAAATCCGTTTGTCTCCCATCCGGTTACCAATTTTTTCAACATGACTTCTAATCATATTTGAGTCAAATGCTGCCACACTCCGGATTCATGTCACCAATATGTTAAAGAGAAGTATTTTTGTCAAAAATTCTTTGCTTATTTGACCTCCTCTATTACAATCTTGAATCACTCCTAACATCTTAAGATATTTGTTGTTTCACATTTGTATATTGTGTTGTTGTACCTTAAGGTCCATCGTCATTATTACTAGTCTCTCTGGCGCCTGTTAGCGATTTCCATAATTGAAAGATAATCAGGGGTTTTCTATGATGTTTGACACCAAAAAAATTTAAATCTTAGACTTTTATGATCCATAATTTAGATAAATGTCTTTCGGATTAATCACATCATTAGGATTAGTTTGATGTTTTGAACCACCTAATGTGGTTCATCCTCAGGAAAAGGTGAAAAAAGATGTTTGATCTCGATGAATAAATAGTTAGGATGCATCATTGCCCAAAGAGAGCCAATAGGATGCCTCATTGCTCAGAGAGAGCCATTGAGACTAGATGTTAAAAACTAGTCATTGCAAACTAGCCGTTAAAAACTAGTTGTTAATTAGTTCAAATTTTTATTAATAAATGTTATATTCGTACATTGGGTTGATTAATATTGCGGTGAAGACCCTGGGTCATATCTAATTTTTGGTCCAAGCTGCGAGGAGTTATTGAGTATTAATGATTGTACATATCATCCTAACTATATGAATGGTTGCATCCATATCGCACATCTAATTTTATGAATTCTTTTAGATGGATGGTTGTGACCATACCGTGGGTTCATGTGTCATTTGATGCCTAGTGCAACATCTGTGGTTAGGAATATTTATATTAGAGATGTCATATATTGTAAAATTTTTGATTTGGAAGGTTTTCCAAAGGTGGTCTGTGTTCCTTCCCTTGATTCATAAAGCATTTCAACCATCACTCCCTATTTTTTCTTCATGCTTTAGGGGGCATCTGTTACACATTAAATTTTCACCATGCTCATTTTCTTGTCCTTGATCCTAAAATTTTCCATGTTAGATCTCGTGCAATGTTTCCATCATCAATAAATATGCTAACATATCCCCTTGAAGATGCAAAAAATATTTCCTTGAAAGATTACTAAGGAAACTTGGTCAATTTCCTAGTTTATTGGGTCAACGCTCTTCCTCGTGGCATGACTTTCCCTTTTCACAATTCAGTCTGAGTGTTGTCAGCACCCTATATTCTTGGAAAACCGTGATAATCACCTTCCGGTAGTGCTTCCTCAAATAGAGGAGAAGCTTTGACCTCTAAAAGCGAAAGGGAGGCCAATTAGTTGTTGAAAAAAGATGATAAGGTCGAGCTCTCTCCTTTTAGAGCCTTAATCTCATCCATGGGGGATCATACCTTAGAAATTGGGCCTTATTCCTCCATTCATGGGCTCCCACCCTCTTCTCCTTTGATATAAATTCACATCCCTCATTCCCCCAAGATTAGAGCTTAGTTGATCATTGTTAGACCCATCTGAACTCTCATGACGATTAAGCCTAAGTGCACAAGAGAAGGAATGATTTTGAGCTAGGTGAAGGACTGAGACATTCACCCAAGGACGCTTCCAACATCAAGACCTGGTTGTAGGCATCCTTAGGTGAAAATATTATCATCCTAAGGTATTTCTGTGTCATCTGTAGCATGAAACAAGCCTACAAGGATCGTGGATTAGGGTCACCATCAACAGATCCAAGGATAGAGATTGGAAAAAGGTATTTATGTCTCTTTCCTCAATGCATTATAAGAATTAGTTAAGAAATATTATGTTAGAAAGAATCTCATGTTGCTAGACCCACTCTGAGAGATCACCTATGTCCACAGAGGGGATTTATCTTGACAACACTTTTGAAGCCCCATATGTGGGAAATCAAGACCATATAAGTTCAAAAATACCATTGTTTTCTCTTCACAAAATTTCTAACATATTTCCACGGTATTTATAATCGTGCACATAGATTACACACTCTTTTTTATGTTAAAAAAAAAGTGAACATATAACATGTCATTTGAGGAAATGGGTGTTTCCACTACTCTCTCATAATAAGCACAAATATGGGGGTTAAACATAAGGGTCATCTCCATAAATCTACTAATAATGTGTAGATGACCATCAATTTCATCATCTAGTAAAATGCATGGGATTTTAGGGAGTAACTATAAAAGAGAGAACATTGTCTATATTTTTCATTAAATTGTTCTAGGTCTTTGAGTAGTTATTAACCATGATACCAACATTAAAAACCTTTAGGTATAAAGCATGAAAATTTTTGACCATCACATGAACTTATGGATAATGGCTTACAATTGACTACCTTTCTCCACCACATGAGTGACCAAGCCCTTATTTATGTAATATATCTCAATGTTTTCTAAAATATAAATGATCCTTGTTCTAGAATAGCTAGATTGTGCAATCGATTATTCAAAATTCTCCTTAAGATATTCCCTGGATATTTTTCACCTTTTTTTATAGCATACTCCATGTTACTCATATCATAATTAATTGCCATAGATAATCTAGAATTAAAACTATATCTCATTTCATTAGCCACATTTGGCTTTACTGATGTGCTTGGGTTCATATTGAGAAAGTGGTAGCTTTACAAAGAAAAAACTTCATTTTTCTAAGGGCACATATGCTGCATATAGGGTAAAATATTTTCCTTTAGTTCTCATTAGAGGGACCTAATACTTAACATGGTGTATAGATGTCCAACTATATAGGGTATAAGTAAGGGAGCATTGAATTTTGTGATGTAAAATAAGGTTAAGAGTAAAAACAATCCCTTACAAAATAATAGTAAGGGAGCCTTCAATTAGGATTTTATAATTTCATGGTCAACCCAAAACTTGGCCAACGCCTAATTATTCAGAGTATGTGAAGAGAAAATCAAGAAGAACCAATCCCAACAATAATATGGCAAGAGAAAGTAATCCTAGAAATAAAGAGGACGAAAATATATAACTAGGTTCTCAAGAGATAGTGGTTACTAAGGAAATAGGTAACCAAAGATGGTATTAGTGAGGATTGACTAGGGATAAGGATAGATAAGAGGTAAGGGCCACTTGGAGAGGAAAGTGGAGAGCCTTAAATAATTTTCTTGAATTTTATCCCAAATTAATTTTATATTCCAAAACTCCCCTCAATATAGAAGAAATTTACAAGTATTAAAACTAAGAGGAAGAAAAATATAACAGTTAGAAAAGAAACCAATATACTAATAAAAAAATTGAAATAAATCCATGGGATACTGCCCAAGACTACAAAGTGAGCCTTTTGTCACTTTGAAACACACATCTCTAAAAATAAAATTTTCCACAATGAACACAACCATTGATTATTTTTTTATAATAATATACATTTTCATCATCCTTTTGAAATCATTCATTAATATACTAAGAAGAAAAAAAATTCTACACTAAAATTGTTTATCCTCCTTTGTCGTAGCCTACTCAAGACATTAGCATTTACTAATGTGAAAACTAGGTTTTTTGAAACACAAGGTTGTTATCTTAGTCCTAGTGTATAACACCTACTCAAATTTCTTTAAGAATTTATTACTGAAATATATTTTCTTGAATGAGTTATAAATGCTTATCTTCATTTATCCTCTCTACTAAGGCTAAATTTATAATTTAATTGGGAATATATCATACTATCTTACTACTCCTTGAATCTAAATTTTGTCCATGTTACTTTTCTAAAAGTAGTAACATGTTTCATGATAGTTATTTATAAGAAATTATTTTCCATGTTTCTTTTTTTTTGTAAATTTCATAGTGTATTTCTATTTTCATATTTTTATAGAGAAAGTTTCTATACACATTGTATCAGTTGCTGTAACCTCAACCTACCCAAAGGAAACCAGGTCTGTTGGCCACCGCAGAGAGTTAAAAGACAACCAAAACTTGTATTGTCTTTTTCTTCTAATTACTACTTTTATCACTTTACTATGTCCAAAAAATTTACAACTAAAACATAAACTATTACTATTATCCACCAAAAACATGAGAAGAAACTATAATATAAACAAAAATTCCATCAAAAGAATCCACAGGGGCTGTGTGCTTCACTGTGGTGCCCAGGAGTTCCACTCGTTGCATACTTTGAAGTTGTTGCTCTATCTTTCCAATTCTGGCATTTTTCTAGATTTGAACCTTCACCATCTCATGAATGTCTTGTTTCATCTGTTGAAGTTAAAAAAGCATAAATGAATTATCTTCCTTTGCTTCCATTCTAGCCATTGCCTTTGTTAAAACACATTTCATTTTCCAATATTTCTTAAGTGATTGCTGGAAGAGAGAGACACGACATCTTGTGCTTCCTGGGTCTGATAAGAAGTCCATTTTTGCCATCTGTTCCTTCAAGTCGTCATCTTCATTGTCAGTTTGTCTCTCCCAACCATGCATTGTATTTCGTATATGAACCAAATTCCCAGATTCATACAGATCATCTATATTCTCTAGGATTTGCTCATTTGTCTTCCTTCCCCTTTTACTTGGTCCAATAGGTTGATTTATTTTTTGTCTATTGCATTTGCCTCTACCATTTTGGCCTTTGAACATGATGGGCCAACAAGAATCTACGTCTAAAAACCTGGATAGGAGCCCTGTGTGTAGAGAGGGATCAGTATTATGAACCAAATAAACAGCCCTGTGTGTAGAGAGGGATCATTATTATGAACCAAATAAACTATGTTGAATACCTCTGGAGTCCCCAGAATTCCAAAAATCATTGCGAACAGGGTTTTATCACAGTCAATTTTGTTATGAAATAAGAACTGAGTGAACCATTTTGAAAATTAAATTTTCTAGAAAAGAGACTGATACGAAAGACAATTCCACTGCTGAAAATTGTTTGACAACCATTGATAAAGCGAAACCGAAATACAACCCTTACCCCGGCTGAGAAATATGGTATTCCATTCATTAATCCCCAATAATTCTCCAAGAGACAGATTTTGAGAGCAGACAAAACACTGAATGGAATTGAGCTTACCCATCTTACCCAAAATCAAACAAAGACTCACGCAGTACTGATAGCCCTGTTCATGAAAATAATTTGAAAGACAATGACAAACATTTATCCAAATGCAACCCTTACCCCACAAATAATGTATGAAAACCAAGGTTTGACCGCTAAAACGAAGTTGCATGCAATGAATCCTACCATTCCTATTGAACCTCAACCAAAGATTAAAGGAGTTAGGAACCAGTGCCAATTTTTTTATGAGGCCCAAAGGAAAATACGAAGAGATATTTTCAAACAGCATACTACTACAAAATTTTCGATGATTAAAATATGGAGGACTGCATAAACAAGGCTCAATCTTCTAATTGACAACCTCAGCTTTTCTATAGCATCCAGAGAAACGAATTGACATGAATTGGGGCCAATTTGAATCCAAAGAAACAACAAATTGAATAGAGACACAGGGATGACATTATTTTTTGTTTTGCAAAATGGGGAAAGGAAAGTCGAATTGGAATATGAAGGTCAGTAGAGCCATTACATACCAAATAAGCTTCCTCCAATGTTGCCAACTATCTTGCTCCTGCAAATTCTCCAACGCAAATTGGACAAGGTTACGCTGCTAACAATACTCTTTCTAAACAAGAGACACTGCTCTGTAACAATACTCTTTCTAAATAAGAGACTTGGTTTATAATAACTACATTCCCGCTTCCAACACACATTCCAAAATACGCATGACAACTTTTGATTACGATTGACAGCTTCCTGCATATGCATTGATGATCGGTTGTGTGAAGGACCGCCACCACCCTGCCTTAACTTCATCCTTGAAAGCTTTGCAGAGATCATCCACCACGTGGTGTCCTACTCCCAACCCTTCCTGCTTGGCACCCTTATCAAGGTTTTTCCATGTTCCAACCACGTATCTAGGCTTCTTTGAATGAAATCCTAAGATTTAGTAACAATACGGAATATATATATATATATATATATATATATATATATATATATATATATGACTAGTTACAAACAGCGATCAAAATGAGATTAACTTCTATACCTTACTTAATTTACCAATTGAAGGAATGGAATGGTCACCCCTTTATGTTTATTGTGCGCAAATTAATTTGTAACCAAGAAGTGATATTCATAAAACATGTATATAAGTGTTTTTCTTCTTCATGCACTATTTTCAGGTACATCTACTGTAAATGTAACCTCTAATTTGATAATCATTTAATGTAATTGCACTGTCTGCTTAGATGCGTTTGCATTGTACATAAAGTCTTGCAGCGACAACTTAACATGTGAATCATACTCATCCACCATATCGCTTCCAAGAAAATCGCCAAAAACTCGTACAACATCGTGTCTTCTTTCAGAGTCTTCTTCCTTAAGAAGTGCCGCTACAATATTTATACCGAATTGCAAATGAGAGGATCCAAGGCATTTGAAACCCGCAAAGACGAGTTCCACCATTCTCACAATTTCTGTTACTATAGTTGATTCTTGCAGCGTTTCCTTGGAGTGCGAGGAAAACTTAAGAGACGTGGCTGTCAGTATGTCATTAATTAAGGAGAGCCCTGCTTCAAGTGCTACACTAATTACTTCAAAATTCTTAGCTTCATCATCCTCATTATTTTTCTTCACCATTCTTGACCTAATTTTGTCAGTTATAGCTGCATGGTGCAGGCTATGCAAACGTGAGATGCAAAGAATTACTGAATCAACTACAACGCCAAGGCAATTAGACTCTGAGTTGAAGCAACTCTTTGGCTTTTTTGTCCAGGCAGCCTTTAGGATTAGCATTCCGTTGTAAAGGTCTTCATTAGCTATATCACTCAAATTTCCACGCTCTAACACACAGAGAGTGTCCTTGACAAACGAGAAGCAGAAATTGTTGAGCTTACATCCCGTAAGATTTTCAGCTATCAAGTCGTAAAACATTGGACGATAAATTCTTAAAACCATGCTCCGGATTTTCAAGTGATCGCAATGAACTACAAGGCAAGACAGCGCCGTAAAAATCCCGAACAAAAGGTTTACAGGAAAATGAGTATCCTTCAAACCAATGAGATCCACGAGCCTGCACACTTCATTGCACACATCACTGCACACTTGTTTCAAAGCATCACATAAAGAGATGTGCCCATAGCATAAATAACCAAACCATTCATCTAACAGCCGCAACAGGTATTCGTATCCTCCTATTGAACAAAACGCAACCCTGTTTTCAGGTTGGTATTGGCAATAGAGGCGGAGAAGATTAACTTTTTGCCATAAGACTTTCCAATAATTATAACTCTCTTCCGACACGTCTGCATTTTTCTTCTCAGTATGTACCAGACATTCATAATGCGAAATCAACCCCTCCATGAAAATTTTCATGTTTGCTTCGCTCAATATTTGAGTATAGTCGGAAATGACATCTAGCTTTAGGGTTAGGCTTGAGTTGTTGAGTATGTATCGTCGCATTTCTTGTCTCAGCTTAGTCTGGGGAATAACATTGGTAATGTCAAAGGGCTGGCGGGTAAATGGGTTAACTGCTTCATGCTTCTCATCCCAAATATTCTCCAATGTCGTTCGGTTGTATAGAACCTGAGCCGGGTCCTCTGTGAGCGGCAGTCTAACCGGATCATACGCAAATTCTTGCAGCAACACATCTAAATACTTTTCGGGAATCTCAAAATCCATTTTTGGCCTTACCGATCACCAAGATTTTTTTGTATGTCACAAAATGGTTGTTTCTATTTTGTAAGATAAAGATATTATATATCTGCCCTCAAATGTGCCTGATATCCAAGGATGCGTCGGTTTAGTGTAATTATTTTTTAATGATGGTGTTGTTTTAATCAATGATTGAAAAATTATTATTTCTATTTTCTTTTGAATTATGATTAATTGAGTTTGGTTTGTCGTTAGTACATTGATTATGTTCAGTTATGTTTAGTTTTTTTATTGATGATAGTTGATAGGTTTAATTTTGGTTA
This sequence comes from Pinus albicaulis, assembly GCA_034641835.2. Taxonomy (NCBI): domain Eukaryota; kingdom Viridiplantae; phylum Streptophyta; class Pinopsida; order Pinales; family Pinaceae; genus Pinus; species Pinus albicaulis. Next base: position 100,584 of record JAXQQM020089348.1, read on the forward strand.
AAATGTTTGGAATAAGTATGATTTAGGTTAATTTTTTTATTTAATTATGTGAGATTGATTATGGTTATAGAGGACTTACTAAGGTTTATGATGGATGCTTGTAGTTTACGTTTGATATGTGTTTGACAATGTTTCATTATAGATTTCTATATTTAACAAAAAGATGGTATAAAATAACCATATTTTTAGAAAATCACTACATGGTAATTATTATAGTTTTTTTTAATGAAAAATGTTATATCATTTCATTAAATGGAGTTTTATATATATATTTTTTCCCTTAATTATGAATATGGTGGATTTTTATATGATAATTAGGTTTATGAGTAACTTTTATTTTCTTTCTTCACAAATAATGGGTCTCGCACATCCATTTAGTTTTTTTCCTTGATATTATTATTATTATTATTATTATTAATGTAGTTTTCATGATTAAATATTGACCTGAGTGATATGTACTTGTTGGAGAGTTATATTACTTCTTTCAAATGTAGTAATTGAACCCCTTGCTCTTGAATAACTCTTTGTTATTGATTTTTTTTAGCTATTCTTTCTTATTTTTGTTCATCCCCTCAGATTTTGTTATTTTCTTTCCCCACAAATAATGTGTCTCACACACCAAAAGTTTTCTCCTTGCCATTATTATTATTATTATTATTATTAATGTAATTTTCATGATTAAATATTAAATTGAGTGATAATGCACTTATTTGAGAGTGATATTACTTCTTTCAAATGTAGTAATTGAACCCCTTGCTCTTGAATAACTCTTTGTTATTGATTTTTTTAGCTTTTATTTCTTATTTTTGTTCATCCCCTCAGATTTTATTTGTCACTTTGAGATGAGGGATTTGAATACCTAAAGTTGGCTAGAAGCTAATGATAGTCTCTCATAACACTCTAGTGGTAATATAAACTTGAAAAATAGAGAATATACTAACTTGGAGGAATGGTTAGAGATGAATATATCACAAATTGCAAGATGATGTATGAATATGAAATGTAGATAAATGAATTAGCTTTCCAAATATATATTTTCTTTAGTAGAAATCAGGTTTAACTATGCAAATTTTGAGTTTTCCTATCATTATTATGTTATTTTTCATGCAAACTATAATGCAAATGATTTCATTAATGCAGCCTTACAAGAACATAAATGATGGAATATTGATAGACAAATTCGTAGAGTTATTGAAAAAAAAGTGTTTGTGTGCATGTCTATTTTTTGAAAATTTATGTTCTTAGTTCCATATTTTTTCAAGCTATGAAAAAGTGGAATATCCTCTAAATCATAAGGCTTTGTATTAGTGCGATATAAAAGATCCTTAATATTATCAACCTATCTTTTTTATTCTTAGATTATAGGTCTTAATTTCCTCTAGTGAACCATATAATTTTTTCCCAAATTTTTAACACCCCAAAAAAGTTATAAAGAAAATAGAAAAGGGATATATTTCAATATTTTAATATGTCAAAGAAAAAGCGTATTTAAATTAGTAAACACTATTAATATTTAAAAAAATATACAATTAGAATGTACGTAGATGAATTGATATGTCTATGTAGTTTCATGGACAATTAATTTTTCTAACATATAAAAAAATAGTGTGAAGGATGGATATATAAATATATTTCCTCGAAAATTGATATTTTCATGTATTTGCAACTCAAACACCATGTTTTTTATCTCAATTTTATATGTGATATTTTCATGTTTTTGCAACCCAAACACCATGTTTGTAAAATTAAAACATATGATTCATAGTTAAAATTCTCATGACTTGAGCCAAAAAAAAATGTGTCCCCATTCATCCTAGTAGAGATCTATACCTAGGGAGATTAACACAACAAAATGCTTGAGGTAGAGTTAGGTTGCAGGGGGAGAAGGGGAGGGATAGAGGGGACAAAGGCGGGGGGGGGTGGGGGGGGGGTGGTTAGGTGGGGGAGAGAGATGGGGAAAGAGAGAAAGAATGGGGAGAGGAATAATGTTTTGTGAGTGGAAATGAGGGGGAGAGACAAAGAGTGAGATTTGAAAAGTGAGAGAGATAGTGAAAGAGGGTGTAGAGAGATATAGTCATGGGAGACGTGGTGAGGAAGAGAGAGACCGAGTTGGAATGGGGTTATTGTGAAGGAGGAACTCGTGGAGAGAGGGAAGGATAAAGTGAGTGAGAGAGGGAAATGTAGGAGAGATGGGGGAGAGAGAGTCTGTCTATGACTAAGCGTCAGACTACTAGAACAAGTGACGACACAACATACAAATAGGCTCCAAAAAAGAATATCGCACATGGATGCCGTAAAAAAAAAAAATCTAGGGAATGCACATGCCTCACAATAAGCATGAAATCTTGGAAATGAAAACAAAGAGACTCTTGTTTCTAAGTAGTTCAAACGTAGCTTTGGGAAACTTGGGATACAAGTTAGGATAGAAGTGTCTACTGCAACCAGAAAGTGCACTAAGATATGCAAATGTGTCTAGCATATATTCTTATAATATACATGATCAAATAATGTAGAAGAGAGCACTAGATTTTCCTCTAGTGGTGTGCTAAGATGAAACTCATGTAGGAGTGAAAAAAGTTAAAATTGACACTTGCAATAGTAATAAAAGTGAAAAAAACACTTGCAAAAGATAAATAAAGTGAAAGTTACACATGTTAAAGTGAAGGGAAAGAAAAGAAACACTTTTTAAAGCGAAAGAAATAAAAAATGATAGTCGTTAAAGTGAAAGGAACATTTGTGAAATAAAAAGGTGCACACAATATATAGTTGAGAAGATTCACTTGAATGATGATACAATTGCACTAAGGGTGAGAGAGACTATCAAATAATGTTGTGCACTGACTTTTGGAATGGATTTCATAGTGCACTATCCCTATCGAATTAGCAAGCAAGGTTAGCAAGGGGTATGAAATGTTCAGGATGTTTTAAAAGCCTTCGCTTAAGGACTGTGAAATCATTGTTTCTAGAAATCGCACAAAAATTAATCTCAAGGACTGTGCAATGCTTGAATTCAAAGATAGGCATTAACCATTAATCTTGTTGGAAGGAATTTTTCTTGTAAATGCATTTAAATCTAAGCTTGTGCAAGCAAGAAAATTCAGCACTTTGGAATCTCAGAAAAATACTTAAGCACATGGAAAAAAACAACAGATCGTGAAGTTGCAACAAAAATCTTGAAATGACATATCATAAGATCAGAAGGGGGCTCCAAAATTCAAGCGTAGGAAAATTTTTGGAGGGTGTCTGTTGCACGGACAACACAACTCTTTCTAATTTTGACCAACTTGGGATGAGATGTGAATAAATTCTTTAGAAATTTCTTGATCAAATTTGATCCAGGTGGATATCAGTGGCCTCCCCCCTATTCCATTTGGACCTGCAACATCAATTCTTTCAGTTTTTCAGCTTCATCACAGCTTACTATTTATAACAGGTTTTCGGGTCTTGCACACTTGGAGCCGTTTTGGGGCATTAATAATCCAGGTGGATATTGGTGGCCACCCATCAAGTCCATTTGAACCCCCACCATCAGCTATTTTAGTTTGTAAGTTTCGGCACAACTTACTATTTTTAGCAGTTTTTCGGGTCTTAAACTTCCGGAGCCGTTTTGAGGCCCTAAACGACGTTTTTTGGGAAAACGGAGAGAAAAATGGGTCCATGGACTGATGTTGCTCATTCAAAAGTTGTACTCCTCGGACAGATATTTCTAACGAGCTATTGAGTGCATAAAACGAAGATCGGATGCCAAAGTTACGTCCCTCGGAAGTTGAACCACCAATTTACCCAAACGAGGCCCACAGTTTTGGCGCTTCATCTCCTACGGTTAGGGTTTTAGACATTTCAGATTCTACATTGTTTCTAAACAATAAATAGGCCCTCGAGCCTCATTGTAAGATAGTTTAGGGGGCTGGGAGCCGACACATCTCTTCTCAGAGATAAGCGCGACCAGTGCCCTAGCTCGCCACATCTCTATCATGTCTGCATTATAACACAGTTCAGGGGCTGGTAGCTGCCACATCTCTTCTCAGGGATACGCTGCCAGTACCCTAGCTCATCTATTTCCATTATGTATGTAATAGGCCTGTGAGCCTCAATGTAACATAGTTTAGAGGCCTGCGTACTCTACATCTCTTCTCAGAGATACGCTACCAGCGCCCTAGTTTTATTTCCATTCTGTTTGTAAGAAAATTTCAGTTCTTTGATATTAATGAAATGAAGTGTTATTTCCACTGTATCTCTGTATTTATGGTTATATGTTTATTATGTTGCGTTCTTGCATAAATCTAGATCAGTGGTATCAGAGCGGGTCTGCTTTTTCTCTGTTTTTCTTTTCATATCCCCAACGTGGCCAAGGTATAAGGAGTTCAACCTCGCAACCCCGACGACCCCCCATGGTGGAAGGAAAGAAAGACAAGGGAGCAGGAGATCCTGTCAAAATCTTGCTCAAGGATGCCCTTGAGAAACAGAGGAACACGATGATGGACAATTTTTTTTTTATATCCTTCAATGGCTGCCCACCGGTGGCACATCTACATCCAGCACATCTGCCAATAGGTTCGTGACATCCTGGACAAATCCAACACCAAGTTCAGCAAAATTCCCCCCCCTATGGAGGAACTTAATGCAATGGAGACCATTGCTTCCTAAGGAGGGAGGAATGATCCAGGTGGATATCAGTGGCCTCCCCCCTATTCCATTTGGACCCACAACATCAATTCTTTCAGTTTTTCAGCTTCATCACAGCTTACTATTTATACCAGGTTTTCGGGTCTTGCACACCCGGAGCTGTTTTGGGGCATTAATAATCCAGGTGGATATTGGTGGCCACCCATCGAGTCCATTTGAACCCCCACCATCAGTTATTTCAGTTTGTAAGTTTCGGCACAACTTACTATTTTTAGCATTTTTTCAGGTCTTAAACTTCTGGCGTCGTTTTGAGGCCCTAAACAACATTTTTTGGGACAACAGAGAGCAACATGTGTCCATGGACCGATGTTTCTCGTTTATAAGTTGTAATCCTTGGAAAAATATTTTTAACGAGCTATTAAGCGCATGAAATGGAGATCGAATGCCAAAGTTACATCCCCAGGAAGTTGAACCACCAATTTACCCAAACGGGGCCCACAGTTTTGGCGCTTCATCTCCTACGGTTAGGGTTTTGGACATTTCGGATTCTAAATTGTTTCTCAACAATAAATAGGCCCTCGAGCCTCATTGTAAGACAGTTCAGGGGGTTGGGAGCTGACACATCTCTTCTCAGAGATAAGCATGACTAGTGCCCTAGCTTGCCACATCTCTATCATGTCTGCATTGTAACACAGTTCAGGGGCTGGTAGCCGCCACATCTCTTCTCAGGGATACGCTACGAGTACCCTAGCTCATCTATTTCCATTATGTCTGTAATAGGCTTGCGAGCCTCAATGTAACACAATTTAGAGGCCTGCATACGCTACATCTCTTCTCAGAGATACGCTACCAGCGCCCTAGTTTTATTTCCATTCTGTCTGTAAGCAAATTTCAATTCTTTGATATTAATGAAATGAAGTGTTATTTCCACTGTATCTCTGTATTTATGGTTATATGTTTATTCTGTTGCGTTCCTGCATAAATCCGGATCAAAATTAACCTAACCTACTATAGATGATACATCTTATGGAGCTCATCAACCTTTAGAGAGGAAACAATTCCACCTTTTATATTTAAAATAAATGATTTCTTCAAATCTATTTGTCTTGTTGGCCATCTACTCATGTCCTTATAAGGCATGACTAGTGGTCTGGTGGTGGCTTGACAAATCTCAGATTTTCTAATGTTGCACATTATCATGTACTGTTTACTTTGTGCATATAATTATGAATTAGCATAGATTTGGTAAATATCACCTCAATCAAGATGAGTCTTATTTCCATCGAAGGTCCTTATATATTCATAAAATATTTTGCTCATAGGAAAGTTGGGAAACATGGGATCCGTAATGGTTATATTTTTTCATTTTCCCTTGCATTATTTTAACATTTTATCGATTAAATATTTATTCCAATTTTGCATGCAAAGAAAATTCATTATAAATGCTTCGAAATATATATGTAGTTCATGCTAAGAAATTATATCCAACCATAGCAACTTAATTGTACATAATTTTGACCTCGCGTAAATGGATTGGAAAGTAGTGGGTGTCACTCTAGTGCAAGGAATGAAAACTGACTTAAGGGAAAAATTAATTAGGTAGAAAAAAAAATAGTGCAAGGCGAGACTTCATCAAACAATTTAAAAGAAGAATATAGAATAACAACTATATTTTAACAACCTCGGGTTAAAATTTCATGTAATAAAGAAAAAATAATAACAGGGTCAAGGGACACTTATTCCAAGTTGAATGATGGGAAAAATATCCTATTGGGCATCACTTGATGTGTTATGGCTAAGGGAAATTGGCAAAAGAAATGGCAAAGGCTTTGAAAAGGAAAAAAGGTATTTTTGTCATTTTTTTATGAAATTAAAGCAAGTTTGGATAAAATGAAGGTAAAAGGTCACAAGTTGCATGTTAAGAGGAAATTGAAAGAAAATAAAGAAACTAGAGGCATGAATAGTAAAAAATATCTCAGACCATTAGTTGGTAGCCTTTTGTCAATTAAGTTTTGGAATTTTTTCATAGAGTAGAAGAGCACCATGAGGAGAAGGAAAGAAAGAAATCAAAGGAAGGATAAGGAAATCAAAGGAAAAGAAGGATAAAGCAAGGAAAATTTGGATGAAGTAGTTTCAGCGGGAAGAAATGTAGGTAATAGGTTGCATGTATGATTTCCTAGCAGGTTTTGACATCCACGGTATGTGCATGTTGGTATTTGGCTCTTTTTTTTTTAGAATGGATTTTATCGAGTTTCAACGGTGGATTTTATCCTTTCCTTTCCAATTCTAGAGATCCATGGTGTGATCAGATTATTTCTCGGTTGAACGTTGAATTTTTGAAAGATTTTTTATCCAAATGAGGTGGTCTTAGGAAAATCCCAAGGGTTGAGGGTGGATATGGTTTTCTCCAAGAATCCCTTAATAAGTGGGTGGATATAGGAAAATTATTTAAGGGTTGGAGAAGGAATTTTGAGGCACATAAGCTCGGTTTGGTTTAATGATATTGGAACTTGTTTAGGTGAGATAATGGTATGGTGAGGGTGGAGGTGGTTTAACCTCTGGATTCCTTTGGTTGTTTAATTCGATGAGATGCCACATTCATGCTTAGAATATGGAACAGGGGTGATTGGCTGAAAGAAGTATTTTGTTCAACTTAATATATGGTCGGGTGGTACATGGAAGTCCTAGGTCTCATTGGATTTTGAATATATTTAATAAGATCTAAGTTTCTCTTGATTTTGATGAGTAAATGTACTTGCTATTATGTGGCTTTAATGGTTTTCATATCATTTTTATTTATCTCGTTCTATGTTGGTTATAAGCATGGTTATTTGATAGATATTTGTACAAATCTTATCACATTTTTATTAATGAATGTTAACTTCATGAATGTTTGACGTAATTGGTGTTATGGAAGCTATTGCGATAAGGAATTAATTGTTCTTGTTAAACCTAAAATAAAATTTTAGATCCTTATGTTTAGACATTCATTCATGACCCATAGGTTTCATGTTACAAGTGTTTAATGAAATGTATCCCTTGCTGGGAGAGGTTAGGTCAAGTATTGGTACAATTTTCTGTTTATAATCCTTGTTTATATTCCATTCATCATTTCTGTAAGTTTCACTAAGTTCTCAACAGAGTCCTGAGTCCTATCGCTAAAAACGTGGCTTAGAATTTGGGGTTTCTGGAATATAAATGACTGGAAAAATCCATAGTCATTGGTAGTAAGGCCTATTGGAGTGAATAGAGGGCTATAGTCACTTGCATGCCTTGGAAAGGGAGAAAATGAGGCTTTAGTGTACTGAAAAAGGGACTTATCTCAGGGTTTTAACACCTGGAGGGGTTGGGTTTCTCTTGGATGTCCTCTAGCACTTGAGGGAAGTTAGTAAGATCTTAAGTTGTCAAATCCATTTCCTTAAGGTCACATAGGAGGTTGAGACTTATCATAGTGACCCTCAGCTCATGTTTACCCTTGGTAAACCAGTGAAAGCAGCTAAATGTGGGAGAAGTGGCATTACAAGGTGGTATCAAAGAGGGTTGCACTCTCTTTGGGTAAAATTTTATATGTCAAGGTTATAGTTTTCATGCATGGGGTCATGGTATATGATTGGTATAGTCACGCATGATGTTGTGATATTATTATGTTATTATATGGATATGCTTATTACTATAAATGTACATGCTAGTGTGGACTAATCTTTCAGATGAGATAAACCTCCCCTGAACATCAATGAGGTATGGATTTTATTTTGTTATCTTTTTGGTCTTTTTGACATGGTACACTTGCAAGAAGAAGAGAATAAAATATGACGAGTAAAATGGTAGAATGAAGTTCTTGTGACTCTCCCTATAGATCAATTGTGTAACAAGGAGAAGAGTATTATCTTGGTATAGAAGATACATTGAAGATATTATGGGTAGAGATCAGAAGTTGCAAAGAAGAAAATGAACGTTTGGTTGAGGCTTAGGAAATCCTTGCAAGGGTTTAGGAGAAGCAGGTAGAGGTTAATACAGTGATTCTTCAAATCTTGTCAGAGTTGTAGAAACGGGGACATATGAGGATCCATCAAGAGCAAGAATAGAAAACTAATGGAGCCTATGGTAGAAGATCTTGGTATGGATATAGATGGGATAGAGGGGTCACATTTATAGGTGGAATATTATTGGATACACTTGACATGAGGACTGGAATTTATGGGAATCATTCTAGTTCCTCATTTAAGAGACATCATCACAATCATCACCATCGTCATCCTTATAGGAGGAGGGAGTATTTTCCTGAGGAGTTCAAGAAATTCAAGCTCCATACATTTGATGGAGAGATAAAGAAGTCTAAATATGTAGAGGCATGGTTTCTTGGGATGAAGAAATTATTCAAATTGTATATCTATTCGGAGAACATGAAATCAAATATAGCCACCTTCAACCTTAAAGGGAAAGCATATATCTGGTGGGAATATGTAAAGAATCTCAAGGGAATTTGAGAAGAAGACTTGATTTGGGATGAGTTCGAGAGACTCTTCAAGAAGAAGTACTTATCATAGAAGTACTATGATGAAAAATCTAAGGATTTTTTTGAGTTACAGATGGGTTTTATGGCATATGATGAGTATACTAGCAGATTCTTGGAGTTGTTGAGGTTTTTTCCTTATCTCAAGGATGAGAAGGCTAAGCTTTATAGATTAATTAGTGGATTTATAGCAACATATAGATACCAAATTGTGTTTTATGAGCTTGGATCGTTAGAAGAAGCCATTTGTAAGTTGAAGCATTGTTAGGAGCAGTGAAAGTGCAAATTTGGGACTAATCATGACTTGAAATGAAATGAGAAAGTTAAGTGGAAGCAGCCAACGAAGTGGGGAAGACCTTAATATGCAGGTGAGAAAGAAAATGTGGTTCCTCACAAGAAGTTCAATGCAGTTGAGAAGGTACACAAGTCACAGTCTAGAGAGCATCAGAATAGAGATGATTGTAGAGGACCATTGGAGTGTTGGATATATGTGAAAGGTCATCAGAAGAATGATTTTCCATTGTATGAGGGAGGTAGGCCTCAGACCTATAGTTCTTAGGAGGTGTATATAGTTGGGGATTTTGTTCATAGGATTCCTTGGATTTATGCAGTTGTGGACAACAAGCAATCAGATCTTCATGGATACATTATTGAGATGGAAGGTAAGTTTTTTTGTCAATTTGTTTCTATTACGATTAATTTTGGATCTAAAAATAGTTATGTTAATCTTAACCTGGTGGATAAGTGTGGTTTGGGAAAAGAAGTGCATGTAGATTCTTGGTTGGTGTAGTTGGCTATAGGTACTAAGAAGAGAGTTCATCGTTGGGTAAGATCTTGTCCATTGAGTTGAATGGTATGCCTAAAATAGAACATATGAATGTACTACCATTGGGATCATATAGTATTATTTTGGTCATGGATTGGTTGTATCTTCACAGGACCAAAGTATAATTCTATGACAAGGCTATTGAGTGTTTGGATGATAATGGGGAAAATATAATCTTGCAGGGAAAGAAGAAGCACACGTCAATGAGTATGGTCTTACTTATGCACGCTAAGCACAATTTTAGGAAGGTTTGTTTGATGTTTGAACTTCATATCTCTAGTGATAAGGGTAAGGATATTGAGGACGCATAAATATTCAAGAGGTACCCTCTCTTATAGTAGTTTTAGAATGTATTTTTCGTAGATATTCCAGAGTTTCTGTTAGTCTCTGATTTTGGCTTATTTTTACCCTGTACATTTCATCAATTACCACCTTTTCTCACAAATTTATCACCATATCCACCTCATTTTTACTCTTTCATGCACATCAATGTAGTTAAAATATGTATTTTAATTCTTTTAGTATTTTAGTCAAAATTGAGCATTGGAATTAAATTTTGACATAACTGAAAAAAATTGTAATGGCTCATTCATATTCATGGTTGCATGACAGTTGGGCTCAAACCAAAGACATATCTGGACACTATGGGAACCACGGATGGACGAACACCTATTGGATCAAATCAAATCAGCTATATTAGTGTCGGTCAACACTAGTGAAACTTGACTAGTCGCTTAGAGAATCCCTTGAAAAATGGGCAGTTTTATGATTTTATGGGATTCACCCATATTTTGTGTAACTAACTGATGAATTCGACCTTTTAAGGTGGATCAAGATGATTATTAGTTGTTACAGCCACTTTAGCTTTTGTTGTTATGATTTGGCCTATTTAAGTAAGGCTTTCATATTTAGAAAGGTGCCTTGAATATTTTGGACATTATTACCTTATGAAGATAATTGAAGGCTAAAAAATTGATGTATAATTTTCTTCTGCATCATATGATTTGAATGGAGTGTTGTAGCTGGTTTTTTTAAAGGTGTACAAGGCAAAGGTGGAGGGCCCCCATTTTGCGCTTAGTACACTTTATTGTTGAATAATGTTTAGAGTTGTGAATATGTTGGTTCCAAATATGTATGTTCATTCTTCTTTACTGTAAATTCTTGTACATATTTTCATTTTGAACACTTGCTATGGCCATGTTATATTTTTTGAAGATTGAGCTATGTTCAATGAACAGTTTTGATGTTGAAGGTTACCAAGGACTCTTAGAGTAGAGCCTCTTCTTTATGAGCTAGGATTGGATTAAATCAAGATTAAATTTATATGCTTTCATAATTAAATTTTTTCATGCTTTCTTGGTTGCTTGGGGATGTTATTATAGAAGGAATGTTGAAGGATACCCGAGACTCTTAGAGTATAGCCTCTTCTCCATCTTCTAAAATAGACTAATATCATTGACCAATAATTTATATGCTTTCATAGAGTAAATTTGAATGCTTTCTTTAGATTCTTTCATAGAGTAAACTTTTTGACTACTTTCTTTACATGTTCTCTTTACTTCCTTTTTTAGAATAGTTGTCTTGTTATTCCATCATGCATTTCACTTTTATAAATCCTAAACAATGACTTCTTGAGCTAATTAGCTCTAAGGTCCATATTTTTTGGCGTGTTTCTAAGCCTACTAGCCCGGATTGATAATTAAATATATTCTCTAATTTAGTCCCATAAATTAGACTTACAACTTCCTCCTCACAGAGAAGTGGGTTTTTCTATTGAGTTGGTACCAGGGGCTTTTCTATTGAGTTGGTAGAGTTGAAGTTGAAGTTGAAGGAAATTCTTAACAAGGGATATATTAGGCCAATTTTACCACCTTGGCGTGACCAATATTGTTTGTGAAGAAGAAGTATGGTAATATTAGGTTATGAATTGATTACATGTAGTAAAAAAAATGATAATCACAAGCATGTACCTAATGTCGAGGATTGATGACTTTCTTTATTAGTTAAAGGGAGTAGCAGTGTTCTTAAAGATTGATTTCATATTAGTATACCATCAGGTACACATGAATGAAGAGCACATCTGCAACACTACTTTTAGGACCATGTATGAGCATTATCAGTTTATTGTAGTTCCATTTGGTTTGACTAATTCCCCAACTAATTTTATATAGTTGATGAATAGTGTGTTGTGTCCTTATTTGGACAAGTTTTTTATTGTGTTTATTGATGACATCCTGATATATTGTAGGAATGAGGAAGAGCATGATGAGAATTTAGCAGTAGTATTGAGGTTGCTAAGAGATAATAAGCTGTATCCAAATCTTAGCAAGTGTAGTTTCTTTCATACATAGGTACATTACTTGGGACATGTTGGAAGGCATAATAGTGGATCCAGAAAATATAAAAGCTATCATGGAGTGGGAAACTCCTACAAATGTGGACGAAGTCAGACTGTTCATGGGAATATAAAAATTCTATAGGATCTTCATGAGGAACCTTTCACACAGCTTGTATCCTATTAGATCATTTCAAAGAATAGGTAAGGAGTTTGAACGGATGGAGGAATGTGGAACCAAATATGAAAATTTGAAGCAGTTGTTGACAAATGATCCAGTGTTGAAGATTTCATATCTAGAAAAGGAGTTCGCAGTGTGTAAAGATGCTTACAAGAGAGGGCTTGGTGGAGTTCTTATGAAAGAGGGATAGGTGGTATGCTATGAGTATAGGAAACTAAATGAGCACGAGCAGAATTATGTGACTCACGATATTGAGTTGGAAGTTAGTGTTAATGCCTTGAAGATGTCGAGGAATTATCTTATTGGCAGGAGGTTTGTATTGATGAGAAATCACAGTGGGTTGAGATACTTGTTTTACCAACCAAATTTCAATGCCAAGAAATTTAGATGGTTGGCTACCCTTAGTGAGTTTGACTTCAAGATCAGATACATTAAGGTAAAGTAGAATAGGGTTGCAGATGCTATCAACAAGAAGGTGCAGTTGAACCATGTTGTATCAGTGACCTCATATGGGACAGATTTACAGGATCAGATCTTATAAGAAGGACAACATGATGACAAGTACAAGGAGCTTATGAATAAGTTATAGTAGGGTACAAGTGATGAGGATGTTGACTATCTTCTGAAAACATATTTCTTGATAAGATTCAGGTATAAGATCTATCTGTCAGAATACAATGAGCTAAATAATTTTTTCTTGAGGGAGTTTCATGCCAAACCATATTAAGGCCACCTAGGATATCAGAATATGTTGAAAACAATGAATAAGATATATTATTGGCCGAATTTGAAGAAGGAAGTCGCATAGTTTGGGATAATGTGTATTTTCAAGTCAATCCCAAGAATATCTCCTTGAGGATTGGATCATGTGCCAAGTTAGAAAAATGTTATCTTGGGCCTTTTTAGATTCTTGAGAGGATTGAACCAATGACCTACAAATTTTCACTACCTCTGACAGTGAAATTCCGTGATGTTTTCCATGTTTTATTGCTTAAAATATATGTAATGGATGTTGATCATGTTACTAATTGGTTTGTATTGCAGGTGGAACCAGAAGGATAAGTGCATATTACAGTGGAAATAGATCATGCTCTGGAACTGAGCCATCAAGCAAGTTAAGGTGCAGTGGAAGCACTTTAGGCCCGATGAAGCTAAATGGGAGATGGTTGATCATATGTGGGTTATGTATCCTTCATTGTTTATCAGTGGAGGAAAATGATATTTGGTATTTGTACATATTTATATATGGTTTTGTATTGTAAATACCATAGTGAGTTGTGTTATAAAGCTCCACTAAGAAATATGGTTGTCATAATGTCATGTTTTTGATGTTAGTTTTTCTTTTGAGTAGGATGTTATTGTAAATAATCCATGTTTTTCCTTTTCAAAAATTTTATTGGTTGTAGGTGTCATAGAACACCTAGGATGGTGTCCCCCTGATGAAGACCATGTATGCACCAACATGGAATGAACCATACAGGATGAGCACTCCAGAGTTGGTAGAGTTGAAGTTGAAGTTGAAGGAAAATCTTAACAAGGGATACATTAGGCCAAGTTTATCACATTGGGGTGCACCAATATTGTTTATGAATAAGAAGGATGGTAATCTTAGGTTTTGCATTGATTACATGTAGATAAACAAAATGAAAATCAAGAACATGTACCCAATGCCGAGGATTGATGACTTTCTTTATTAGTTAAAGGGATTATCAGTGTTCTCAAAGATTAATTTGCGATCAGGATACCATTAGGTACACATCAAGGAAGAGCACATCTACAAGACTAATTTCAGGACCAGGTATGGGAATTATGAGTTTATTTTAGTTCCATTTGGTTTGACTAATTCCCCAACTAATTTCATGTGCTTGATGAATAGTGTGTTGTGTCATTATTCTGACAAGGTTGTTACTATATTCATTGATGACATCCTTATATATTATAGGAATGAGGAATATTATGTTGAGAATTTAACAATAGTATTGAGGTTTCTAAGAGAGAATCAATTGTATGCCAATTTTAGCAAGTGAAATTTCTTTTAGACATAGGTACATTACTTGCGACATGTTGTTTCCAAGGAAGGTGTAATAGTAGATCCAGAAAATATAAACCTATCATGGAGTGGGAAACTCCTAGAAATGTGGATGAAGTCAGATCATTCATGGAAATAGCAAGCTAATATAGGATATTCATGAGGAACTTCTCACACAATGTGTATCCTATTACATCATTTCAAAGAATAGGTAAGGAGTTTGAATGGAGGGAGGAATGTGGAACCAGATTTAAAAAGTTGAAGTAGTTGTTGGCAAATGCTACAGTGTTGAAGATTGCATATCTAGAAAAAGAGTTCGTAGTGTGTAAATATGCTTAGCAGAGAGGTCTTGGTGGAGTCGTTATGAAGGAGGGATAGGTGGTATGCTATGAGTCTAGGAAACTAGATGAGCACGAGAAGAACTATGTGACTCATGATATTGAGTTGGAAGCTAGTATTCATGCCTTGAAGATGTGGAGGAATTATATTATTGGAAAGAGGTTTGTATTGATGAGCAATCACAGTGGGTTGAGATACTTGTTTTACCAACCAAATTTCAATTCCAAGAAAGTTAGATGGTTGGCTACCTTTACTAAGTTTGACTTCAAGATCAGATACATTAAGGGAAAGGAGAATAGGGTTGCAGATGTTATCAACATGAAGGTGTAGTTGAACCATGTTGGATCAGTCAGCTCATATGGGAAATATTTACAAGATCAGATATTATAGAAAGGACAACAGGATGACAAGTACAAGTAGGTTATGTGCAAGTTACAGTAGGGTATAGGTGATGAGGATGTGAACTATCTTCTCACAACATATTTCTTGGTGAGATTCAGGGATAAGATCTATGTTTCGAAAGATAGTGAACTAAAGAAGATTTTCTTGAGGGAATTTCATGCCAAACCATATTCACCACCTAGGATATCATAATATGTTGACAAAAGTGAATAAGATATATTACTTTTTGAATCTGAATATGGAAGTGGCATAGTTCTTGGCTAGGTATTTGTACTGCCACCAGGTGAAATCAGAGTGTAAGAATCCACTTGGGTTGATTTAGCCTATTCCAATTCCAGAGTGGAAATGGGAGGTCATTTCCATGGAATTAATTATAGGTCTTTAAGGAAATCTAGGAAACATGATTATATCATTTTTGTTGTTGATATACTGATTAAGGTGCCTCACTTCATTCTAGTGAAGACTACTTATTTAGATAGTGAGGTAGCACTAGTTTTTATTAGGGATATTATGAGATCGCATGGTGTTTTGAAGAAGATTGTGTCACATAGGGATGCTAAGTTCACTTCCAGGTTTTGGAAGTTGTTGGCAAGTTTGGGGATAGAGTTGGCCTTCAACATAGCTTATCATTCACACAAAAATGGGTATAAATACATGGTAAATAGGATTCTGGAGGATATTTTGAGGATGTATGTCATGCATGAGTAGAGGAGATGGGAGGAGTATCTTCCATTGGTTGAGTTTTATTACAAAAATGCTTATTAGGAGTCATTGAGGGTGATTCTATTTGAGGCACTCTATTTTTGGAGTAGTACCACTGCCATGAGCTAGAGTGATCCAGTGAACAATGCACTTAACAGAACAAAGATGTTGACATAAATGGAACAAGAAATGTAGCTTATGAACAAGAATCTAAAGGCAACATAGGACAAGCAACAGTCTTATGTAGACTAGCATAGGGAATTTAAGCAGTTCCAAGTTGGGGTGTGTAATTTCCCATCAATCCGAATAATATCTCCTTGAGGACTAGTTCATGTGCCAAGTTGGAAAAATATTATCGTGGGCCTTTTCATATCCTTGATAGGATTGGACCAATGACCTACAAATTTGCACTGCCACTGATAGTCAAATTCCATGATGTTTTCCATGTTTTATTGGTTAAAATATATGTCTGTTGATCATGTTACTTATTGGTCTGTATTCCAGGTGGAACTAGAAGGATAAGTCCATATGAAACCTTAGTGCATATTATAGCAGAAATAGCTCACTCTCTGGAACTGAGGCATCAAGCAAGTTAAAGTGCAGTGGAAGCACTTTAGACCTGATGAAGCTAAATGGGAGATGGTTGATCAGATGTAGGCTATGTATCCTTCATTTTTTGTTGGTGGAGGAAAATGAGCTTTGGTATTTGTACATATTTATTTGTGTTTATGTATTGTAAATAAAACAATGAGTTGTGTTATAAAACTCCAATAAGAAGTATGGTTGTCATAATGTCATGATTTTCATGTTAGTTTTTCTTTTGAGTAGGATGTTATTGTAAATACCCCATGTTTTTGGTTTTCAATGGTTTTACTGGCTGTAGGTGTCATAGAACACCTAGGATGGTGTCCCCCTGATGAAGACCATGTATGCATCAACATGGAAGGAACCATACAGGATGAGCACTCTAGAGTTGGTAGAGTTGAAGTTGAAGTTAAAGGAAATTCTTAACAAGGGATACATTAGGCCAAGTTTATCACCTTGGGGTGCACCAATATTGTTTGTGAAGAAGAAGGATGGTAATGTTAGGTTTTGCATTGATTACGTGTAGTTAAACAACATGAAAATCAAGAACATGTACCTTGTGCCAAGGATTGATGACTTTCTTTATTAGTTAAAGGGATTATCAGTGTTCTCAAAGATTCATTTGAGATTAGGATACCATTAGGTACACATCAAGGAAGAGCACATCTACAAGAATACTTTCAGGACCATGTATGGGCATTATGAGTCTATTGTAGTTCCATTTGGTTTGACTAATTCTCCCAAGTAATTTTATGTGCTTGATGAATAGTGTGTTGTGTCATTATTTGGACAAGGTTGTTACTGTATTTATTGATGACATCCTGATACATTACGGGAATGAGGAAGAGTATGTTGAGAATTTAGCAGTAGTATTGAGGTTGCTAAGAGATAATCAATTGTATTCCAATCTTAACAAGTGCAGTTTCTTTCAGACATAGGTACATTACTTGGGACATGTTGTTTCGAAGGAAGCCATAACAGTCACTCCAAAAAATATAAAAGCTATGATGGAGTGGGAAACTCCTAGAAATGTTGATGAAGTTAGATCATTCATGGGAATAGAAAGCTGCTATAGGATCTTCATGAGGAAATTCTCACACAATGTGTATCTTATTACATCATTTCAAAGAATAGGTTAGGAGTTTGAATGGAGGGAGGAATGTGGAACCAGATTTGAAAATTTAAAGTAGTTGTTGACAAATTCTCCAGTGTTGAAGATTACATATCTAGAAAAAGAGTCTGTAGTGTGTAAAGATGCTTACAAGAGAAGGCTTGGTGGATTCCTTATGAAGGAGGGATAGGTGGTATGTTATGAGTATAGGAAACTAAATGAGCATGAGCATAACTATGTGACTTATGATATTCAGTTGGAATTTATTTTTCATGCTTTGAAGACGTGGAGGAAATATCTTATTGGCAGGAGGTTTTTATTAATGAGAGATCACAGTGGGTTGAGATACTTGTTTGACCAACCAAATTTCAATGCCAAGAAAGTTATATGGTTGGCTACCCTTAGTGAGTTTGACTTCAAGATCAAATACATTAAGTGAAAGGAGAATAGGTTTGCAGATGCTATCAACAGGAAGGTGCAGTTTAACCATGTTGTAGCAGTGAGATCATATGGGATAGATTTATAGGATCAGATCTTATAGGAAGGAGAACAGGATGACAGGTACAAGGAGCTTATGCACAAGTTACAATAGGGTATAGGTGATGAGGATGTGGACTATCTTCTCACAACATATTTCATGGTGATATTTAGGGATAAGATCTATGTGCCAAAAGACAGTAAGCTAAAGAATATTTTCTTGAGGGAGATTCATGTCAAACCATATTCAGGCAACCCGGGTTATCAGAATATGTTGACAATAGTGAATAAGATATATTATTGGCCGAATATGAACAAAGAAGTGTCATAGATTGTGGCTAGGTGTTTGTATTGTCCCCAGGTGAAATCAGAGTGTAAGCATCCACTTGGGTTGCTTTAGCCTACTCCAATTCCAGAGTGGAAAGGGGAGGTAATTTCCATGGAATTCATTACAGGTGTTTCGAATACATCGAGGAAACATGATTCTATCATGGTTGTTGTTGATAGAATGATTAAGGTAGATCACTTCATTCTAGTGAAGAGTACTTATTCAGCTAGCGAGATGGAACTGGTCTTCATCAGGGAGATCATGAGATCAAATAGTTTTTCTAAGAAGATTGTGTCACATAGGAATGCTAAGTTCATTTTTAGGTTTTGGAAGTTGTTTGTAGGTTTTCAGACAGATTTGGCCTTCAGCATAGCTTATCATCCACAGAGAAATGGACATACATACATGGTCAATAGGATTATGGAGGATATGCTGAGGAGGTATGCCATGAATCAGTAGAAGAGATGGGAGGATTATCTTCCCTTGGTTGAGTTTGCTTACAACAATGCCTATCAAGAGTCATTAAGGATGAGTCTGTTTGAGGCACTCTATTTTTGAAATAGTAACACTCTCATCAGTTAGAGTGGTCCAGTGAACAAAGCACTTAACAAACCAGTCATGTTGATAGAAATGGAACAAGAAATGTAGCTTATGAAGAAGAATCTAAAGGTATCACAAGATAGGCAGAAGACTTATGTAGACTAGCACATGGAATTTAAGGAGTTCCAAGTTGGGGATAATGTGTATTTTCACATAATTCCCAAGAATATCTCCTTCATGATTCGGTCATGTGCCAATTTGGAAAAATGTTATGGTGGGAATTTTCAAATCCTTGAGAGGATTGGACCAGTGACCTACAAATTTTCACTGTCTCTTATAGTGAAATTCCATGATTTTTTCCATTTTTTATTGCTTAAAATATATGTAAAGTATGTTGATCATGTTACTGATTGGTCTGCATTGCAAGTGGAACTAGGAGGATAACTCCATATGAATCCTTATAAAATATTACAATAGAAATAAATCATGTTGTAGAATCGAGCCATAAAGCAAGTTAAAGTGCAGTCAAAGCACTTTAGGCCTGATGAAGCTAAATGGGAGATGGTTGATTATACGTGGGCTATGTATCCTTCATTCTTTATCGATGGAGGAAAATTATCTTTGGTATTTGTACATATTTATGTATGGTTTTGTATTTTAAATACCACAATGAGTTGTGTTATAAAGATCCAATAAGCAGTATGGTTGTCATAATGTCATGTTTTTTCATGTTAGTTTTTCTTTTGAGTAGGATGTTATTGTAAATACTCCATGTTTTTGGTTTTGAACAGTTTACTAGTTCTAGGTGTCATAGAACACCTAGGATGGTGTCCCCCTAAGGGGAGGGATTTGTAACAACCCCAAATTAAAATTTAATGTAATAGAGTTAATAAAGGAAAAATAAGATCACGAAAAAGGGACACTTATTCCAAGTTGAATGTTGGGAAAAATATCCTAGTGGGCATCACTTGATTTTTTTATGGCTAAGAGAAATTAGCAAAGGAAATGGAAAAGAATTTGAGAAGGAAAAAGGTATTTTTGACATTTTATTTATGAAAATAAATGAATTTAGTTGAAAAGGAAGGTAAAAGGCCATAGGTTTCATGTGAGGAGGAAATTGAAGAGAAATGAAGGAAAATGAAGAAATTAGAGGCATAAATCACAAAAATACCTCATAGCATCAGTTGGTAGCCTTTTGTCAATTTATTTTTGGAATTAATTCATAGAGGGGAAGAGAACCAAGAGGAGAAGGAAAGAAAGCAAGAAAAGGAAGGACAAGGAACGAAAAGGAAGGTAAGGATCAAGCAAGGAAAAAATTGGATCAAGTAGCTTAAACATGAATACTTGTAGGTAACAGGTGGCATGTATGATTTCCTAGTTGGTTTTGACATGCATGGTATTTGCATGTTATTTTTTTTTCATTGGCATGGATTTTTTGAGTTTTTGAAAGTGTATTTTAGTTTTTCCTTGACATTTACAAATAGCCATGGTGTGGGGTGGAGATTTTTTTCTCATGGAAGCCCTCAGTAGGTGGGTGGAGACAGGAAAATTTCTCAAGAGATGGTTAGGGAATTCTGAGGCATCCAAGTTCGGTTTGGTTTTGTGATCTCAACACCATTTTAGGTGAGATCACGGTATGGTGAGGGTGTTTGTGGTTTAACCTTTGAATCCCCTTGAATTTTTTTTGGATTGGTTTATCCCACAATATCCCACATTCATGCTTGGAATATTCCATGAGGGTGATTGGTTGAAAGAAAGATTTGGTTCAACCCAATATATGGTCGGGTGATATGTGGAAGTGCCAGACCTGGTTGGATTTTTCATATGTTTACTAAGAGCTAAGTTTATATTTCTTTTTATGAGTAGATGTATATTCTATTATGTGGCTTTAATGGTTGTCTTACCATTTTTATTTATCTGGTTATATTATAGTTATAAGCATGTTTATTTAACATATCTAAGTATGGCTCTTATCACATTTTCATTAACGAATGTACAGTTCATGAATGTATGACCAAATTGGTGTTATGACGGCTATTGTGAGAAGTAATTGATCCTTCTTTTTAAACCTCATATAGTTTTTCAGATCCTTATGTTCAAATATGAATTCATGACCTATATTTTTCATGTTTATGAAGTGTTTAATGGAATGTCAGTCCCAGTTGGGAGAGGTCAGTTTAAGTCCTAGTTATAGTTCTCATTTATAAGCATTTTTTCTATGTGATTCATCATTTCTCGAAGTTTCATTGAGTTCTGGGCTGAGGCATAATTCCTAGCCCTGAAAAATGGCTCATAATTTAGGGTCGATGGCATAGAACTAACAGGAAAAGTCCATTGTCACTGGCATGCACGCCTATGGGAGAAACTAGAGGGCTATAGTCACTTTCATGCCTTGGCAAATGAGCGGTTAAGGCTCTAGTTCAATGAAAAAGGGAGTTATCTTAAGGGTTGGAAACCTGAAGGGGTTGGGTTTCTCCTGGAGGTCCTATAGCACCTGAGGGAAGTCATTAACATCTTAAGTTTTCAATTCCATTTCCTAAAGGTAATATAGAAGGTTGAGTCATATCATAGTGACCCTCGGACCAATTTTACTCTAGGCAAACTGGTGAAAATAGCTAAATGTGCGAGGAGTGGCATTACACAGATGACTTTTTTAATGAAAACAATAACATAAAAACTAGATAATGGTATTAATGCATTGTTCGGCAGCATTAATGTGAATGGGAATGTATTTGGATACCTATTGAGGTGAAGTTGGTAACAAACATAATCCTAGTTTTTATTCATTAGAGGAATCCATCACCAAGGAATACAATTTTTTATGAGACGTGTTTGAGGAGCGGTGGATATGATTTGAAATGCACAGGTCATTAATGTTATAAATTCATGTTAGTAGTTATTATGCCTAATATTAATATGTTAGGGATTGAAGAATACGAATAAATATTCACGGAAATAAATATATGCTCATTAGATAAATTTTGAGATCTGAAATGGTCCTCCTAAGGAATATTATAAAATAATAGTGGAAATAATAAAATAAGATTAGATTATGTCATCAAGTTTTGGAGGGAAAAAAATACTTTTTCAACTCGTATTTTCATCTTATCTCCCTATTATTTTACTCAAATTTCAAGTGAGAACACATTTGATGTTGAATTTATTTTTCATTCAAGGAGTGCCCATGTTTCATACTTTAGATGTACCTTAATACATGAAAAATGTGAAATACATAAAAAAGTGTGATTTCATTCACATGTTTTTTCATGTATTTTACATTTATCGTGTGGTAGCATCTATTGAAAGTACTAAAATGGGGTACTCCCTGGATGAAAAATTAATTTTTGCATCCATCAAGTGCCCCTACTTGAAATCTGAGTAAAATCGTAGGGATAGAAGTTGAAAACATGAGTTGAAAATTTTGTTTTTTTTATTCTTTTTTTTTTGTCCTTTTACCTTTTTACTCCAAAAATGGTGATTCATCCCCCATGGCTAACATCATCATACTCAATGCCATTAGTTCTTGTAAAGTTGATTTTATTGTACAATTTTGTTTTAAGGCCCATTTTTTACCTCAAAATTTCTCTAATGTGTTGGAGAGTGCCTCAGAGAAAAAGCCCCAACAAGGGTGTGGCCCACTGATCCATGAGAAAAAAAATTAACTGAAACTTAAAGGCTACACTTTTCTCCTTTAGGGTCGGTATTAGAGTTGGGAGAAATCAACGTACATTGATACCTGTTTTGAGAAATTTCACCGAATTTTGATCTTTGATATAATGTATATACGAGTAGTGGAAATATCCCTTCACTATAACATCTATGTTGGAGGATTATAAGGAAATTAAACTTGTAGATGTCATGAAACTTAAAGCTTCCAAACTTTTATCTTTGATATTATTTACTCTTAGAGAAACTGATATTGGTTATTCTTAGAGGAATGAGAGAGAAGGTTTTCTCCAACATGGAATAATATGACCTAACATGAAACTTTCCAATGGGGTAACTATGATGGCTAGGGGTGTATAAGATCTCAATATATCACCTGGCAAGTTCAACGAGGAATTAACAATGGAGGTTCCCCACACAAAATTTAATTTTGGCTACGGGAGGTTTGTTGGGCATAACACTAAGGTGGATATTATTTACAATTAGGTTACTTAGACATACAAGGTAGACTATTAGAAAACACCCTTTAGATGTAATATATGTCATGAAGTTTGACATATTAAGAGGTTCTACCTAGCTTAGGGGCCCTCAAGTGTCCCTTGGGAACATGATAGTTTCCATGTGACATAATCATCCATGGAAGAAACTAGTTTAAGGGATATGGACTCTCTTCTAGCATGGAACCATCAATATGTGAATTTTTTTGTGCATGATGGAATCAATGTTCATTCTATTATGGTATATTCTCCTCCTCCCTTTAATATTGGTAATTATGTCACTATCCCTCCTAAATTTCGCCCTCTCCCTTCCCCTGGGCCTCCCCCCACATCCCTTTATATTGCTAATATCTTCCTTCTTCTCCCCCTTCAAATCCTAAAACTTAAAAATGGAATTAAACTTTATTCCCCTGAAAGGCCCACAATGAGGTTCCCTATTCCTATGGAGGAATTTCTAAGGATATCACGATTTTCAACACATTTGGAAGTATAATTTGCATAAGGCATAGAAAAGGAAAAAATGGATATTTGAAAAGGACAAAAAGAATCCATTTATAATTCCCTTAGAGCGAGAAAATCCAAACTACTACATGCCACATAAATATTCCTTGTTTCAACAAGAGGGCTATTCATAGCTCCTATAACAAAAATTCATGAAGAGACTTCTAGGGTATATAAAATTGGATGTTGTCCCAATTCAAGAAACCATGTGTCCAGGTCACAAGGCCAGTGATTTTTTCAAAGGTTTTGTCAGGAATTGTTTGTTCTGTCACATTAACTACAATGGTTTAGCTAAGAGACTAATCATTGGAGGGATCCCAAGTTGGAAAATAATTGACTCACTTCACTACCCCTTAATTAATTTGGTGAAATTAATTTTTAATGATTGTGTTGTTCCTTTCTTGATTTTAAATTTTTATGGGCCTTATTCTGATAGGGTTCCTTTCTAGTAAGATCAATCTATAGTAGGGGCTTTTTAGGATCATAATTGTATCATTAGAGGTGACCTTAATTTAACCATATCTCTTTGATATGTTTATGGCCCTTATCCTTGCATTGTTCCTTGCCATCAATTTTTCTTTGATTTTCTTTTAAAAAGATATCTACTAGTGGATATCAAACCTATCAAGCTCTCACCCACATTGATGAATGGACACTCATGGGGGAGTGAGGTATGAAGTAGATTGGAAATATCCATAAAACTTAATGAACTATGGTTTTTAATTTAAATATTTTTTCTCAGTAGATGGATATATAATCATCATCAGATAATTTTGAAGCCTGATATTTCGAAGAGGACCAAAAAATTCCTTTTTGTTTTAATCCCTCATGTTTAGAAAATGAGGATTTTCAGGCCATGGTGAGTGGTCGATGGTGAAATTTAAAACAGATAATATCTCACTCATTCACAAAAAAATGTAGAGAACCTTATATCAATCAAGAAAGAATCAAATGAATAGGAAAGGGAGAATTATTCCCAAATGAAGGATAGACTCATTGAAGTAGAATCTTGAATCAATGAGTGTTTTGCTTTGCCGGAAACCAATCTCATGGGCCTCTAAATTAAGGCCCATATAACCTTTCTTAGGAACATAAAAGATATATTAAATCTCTCCTTCTACACATAATAATTTTTTTTTAAGCTTTAATATGTTCCTAGGAAGGTTTAGTGATAATTTCATATTTGTGTCTAATATTATTTATTTTTGAAGGATATTATGAGAATATTGGGTAGATTATGAATATTTGGAGAAGGAGATAATTTAGGGACTTTCTCCCTACTACAGGAGGATCAAGATTGGAGAAAAAATGAACAAAATATCATGAAATCATGAGGTATTCTATAACTTTGATGATCGAGAAAATCTAGGAATGTGTTCCTTGTCATTTACTACAAAGTCCTAGTGTTTTGAACGAGATCCACTATTTGAGGTATTTTGGAGGGGAAAGCTTCCTCCTTTCAAGGAAAATTCTTCCTCATATATTTTTATAAGTACCAATTAGAATTTGCCTCTAGCAGAATGCAGTTTTTAGCCTTATTATGGAGAAAACATGTTTTCTGGAAGCTCCATTTTCATTTCTTGCATGGATGTACTTGGACTGATTCAATAATGAATTTTAATGCCATTTTTAGCTTCTAAGGCTTGGTTTCTTCCATAGGAATTTGAGTCCTCCTTGGGATTGTTTTATAGCATCATTTAGCATCTCTATATACTTGATGACTTATGTATTGGCCTCGGGGAGCCCTTCCATTCAGAGTTGGGCACATTTATCAAAAAAGAAAAATTAAAATCCATACGTGACTCTGCCCAGTTTTTTTCCATGTGCACATGTGGTTCCATCCATAGCTGACCCATGTATGCTACTTAAAATATTAAAAAATATAAATTTCCTTATTATTGAGGCGGGGTTTATGGTTTTTCCTATAACTTAACCACCACAGCCCGTGGTTTAACTATTCCCCAACTGAAAAAACTAATTTGAGGTAGTATAAATACCCCTCAAGGAAATGGAATAAGGGAGGGGAGAGAGAACTATTGATATTATAGTTTATTATAGCCCCTATCAATTATGATATTTCCCCTATGCCTCCTGCACTTCCCAGATTTTTCAGGAAACCCGTGTTTCCTTGTGATGATCACCCTCATTCTATCTGCAATCCTTTGTGCACTATTCTTGGAAGAAGCTTTGTGAGGCTAGGGCTGGATGAATCCAAAGGATGGTTTTTCTCAAGGCCGTGGCATATCTCAGGTGATTTTTCCACTATTATTTTTTGTACATGTTACCAATAAAAGAAGTACCATCTTGTTCTTAATTTTCATGTATCATATGTATCTTATACATGCTTAATAATCTTGAATGTATTGTTTATTGTTATATTTATGATATCATGTATGCTATTTTTATAACATCTAGAACATATATGTTGTAAAACTAGGTTTTTGTGCTTGTTCTTGATTGATTTGCAGGTTCTGGAGCACAAGGAGTTTCAGAGGGTTTGAAACCTATGGGATCTACTACAAATGAAGGACAAATGGGTAAGATCTTCAATCCTCACTTTCTATTTTAAAGCATATAAGTTGGTAATTTGAGTCCTTCTTGGGATGACATGCCCCTGATCTATGAGTTTTATCAACCCATGACCTTAGGGTAACATTGATCGTAATAGAAATGGAAACTCCACTTGGGATTACATCTCTATAATTCCTATCTTGGGTTGTTTTATCTATCTTGTAGGTTCTGTGACAGGTTAATCACATGTACAGTCTAGTAGGTATTTTTCCCAACCAAATAGAAGCCCTGATCTCTTGATCAAACTTGAGTCTTTCTTTCTTTCCTTATTTATGTTCATATACGATACTTCGCCTGTACATATTCATCTATACCCTCTATTTTCTCCAAAAGAACTCGTGTATACATGTGTTTCTTTTGTTACAGTTGTGTATACATGCATGTTGCATACAACGAACTCTCGTATGGCTAGGAAAATTTGAAAATATGAGTTTTGAAGCCCTGTCACTCTTTCCTGTCTATGGTTGAACACTCCTGTGGTTCCTTTTAGGTGTCTAGACTGTGTTTATTGTGACGGTATGTCATTTTCTCTCTTGTTCTTGTGAAGACCTAGTCATTTGGTAGTTTTTCCTCTTTTGTGAAATTTCAATTGTGGCTATAGCACCAAGGTATCTTCCTAGAGTTCTTAGTTGTTCTGACCATTCAAAACAGTGAGACTCTACTTATTTTCTCATCTTGGCCATATGCATTGCTTTGATTTTGGTTTTTTCATCTTTTGACTTCTTTGGTTTTCTTGACTTCTTGGGACTAGCCTTTTAGTGAATCTTGAAGTGACCTTTTCTTTGTTTTTTGAGTTTTTGTTTGCTGTAAGTGTGTGATACTATTCTAAATCAGTTTATTGGGTCTTTTTCTTCTTATTTCTTGTTTTATTCCCATTATGAAAGTATCATAGTTAGCTTATGCATTTTGAAGCCTCTTTGTGACCCATTTTCTTGATTCCAGTTCTTGAGTAGTTTTGTGCTTGTCTTTTGAAATATGTATGTTTCCCTTATAAGTGAAAAACCAAAAAAAAATTCTTGTTTTCCATTGCTTTTTCTTTGATTTCATTTTGACAGTTTTCGTATATTTTGAAGCAATTATATTAGTTTCTTTTTTTGGTTCGTTTGCTTGGTTTTGAAAGGAATTTTTTTCTATATTTCTCTCTCTTTTATATCAAGTGTACTTTGGAATTTTGTGTGCATAGGAGTTCTTGTTGGGAATAGCTTTTCCTTTCTGTCAAAATTGATTGAACCATTTCTCCATAGAAACTCTTTTTGCTTCCTTAGTTAGGAATCCTAGAATTTTCATATCATTGGTAGTTTTTGCATTAGTTGCACTGAAGCATTTTAGTATTTTTTGATAGTTTTCTAAAGTGTATGAAAAGTGAGTAACTAAAAATAAAAACAAGTTTTTTTCTTATTTACTTTCTTAGAAACCATTCAGAAATATCTTTTCATCGAAATAAAAATATTACATTTGCATGTAGTAGGCTTTCATTGATTTCTTTTTTTTCGATAAACACCATCTGTTTCACTTCTATATACTTTTGAATTAAGTAACAACCAATTTAAAATCAAGCGCTATAATTAAAATGAGATAGAAGTTTTTGTATTTTTCATTAATCATACACTAACTAGCTAGGTCATAGGGCCTTGGAATAGGTGAGTGGAGAGTTAAATCTGCAAGGTTGCTTGAACTATTAAACATAGAAAGGTTATTATTGAGCGAAATCCAATTCCTTTAAGGGGATCGAGAAAGCTCTACCTCAAGAGAGTTAAGCGCGAGGGAGAGTGAAGGCAGAGAAGAGAGGTACCCCCTCTTCTATTTGTTGAATCTTGACCTAAGACTATTCCGCCTAGCTACCGATACAAATTGGTGTCCTTAGTTGCCTTTCCTAGGGACCACATAGGTGACTGGGGGGGGGGGAATACCTGTGGTACTTGAGACAGACATTGCATCACTTTCATCGGTGCTTATGGAGGGTGCCCTTGTGAAGCTCAGGGACTTTCACCGGCAAAGGATGTTGTCACGAGGTTAGTGTAACTATTTTTGTTACCTTCATTAGTAGGCCTGGGGTGTAACTACCCCAGACTATTTTTGGAAGGTCCTCTTATTTCACTTTCTTGTATTTTGGTGTCCGGTCCTAATCACCCGAAGTGGAAATAACTGAAGGCTGCTTGATTGAATATATCTTAGGAAACATTTAGAGTGTGCTATTTGCTGCTATATTTCTTAGCTTGTTATATTTTTTGAGTCTAATTAATCTCATAAAGTGGCTGACCGATTGCCTCGTCGATCGAGGAAGCTTCGTGGGCTTTGTCCTGTGAGTGCCGAGCCTTCTTCAAGAAGGCGTAGGAGTAATTCAGTGGGTGATTTTTATCCGATGGTTTCAAACGCAATAGAGAGTGATCCTCTGTCTGGGATTTTTGTTTCTCTGGGTGGTCCTAGTGCTAGTGCTATTAGAGAGTAGTACTCTGCTCATCTTTAGAGTGTTGTTCCCGACAGAAGAAGTTGAATTTGAAGAAGTTCCTCAGCATCCTGAGACTCCTTCATCTCCTCTTCCTACAAGTTTTCCTAACGTCCTTTTGTACATTGGGCCTGAGTCTCAGAGACCGGCTAGTCCTTTTCCATCATATCCCTTTCTTTTGATAGCTACCGCTGGGAACATAGCTTCAGCTATGAGCACTGCAAGTGTTCATACTCCTCTTTCAGTCAAAGGAGGAGGTACTATTTTCATTTCAAAAATCACTTATAGTGCTTCTATGTTTGGCTCTACTTCTATTCAATATTTGAGTGGAAGCACCCACGCACATGCTTCTCAATCTGGCCCCTTTTCCTTTGGATTTCCTTCTAGTGCGATTCCTTCTATCTCCTTTATTGTCGCTTCAGCTGACTCCGTGCCTATGCCTTCTACAGCTAGCGGATCATCTTCATTTCAGGGTTTCACCTTTGTAAGTGGTCATATTCCTCATTCGAACCCTTCCTTAGGATCTCTGCCTTTCACCTCTAAAAATCAATATTTTAATCCTTTCATCGGAGGTCAAGGCTCTAATTTTTTTTGGGATGGAACCCAGCTTTTACAAGGTTAGGAGCTGGGAGTAATTTTTTCTTTGGTAAAAAATGGAATGTTCCTTTCCCTTCAATAGGTGCTTCTCAGGGATTTTCTCCAATCGCTAATGCTTGGAACCTTTGCCAAGGGGTTTCTACCTCTTTTAACACATCGATTGGAGGGAATATTCATGTTTATAACCCTACTATGGGAGGGGTCCTTCTCTGAATGTTGGGTCATAATGTTTTTCTTATGGCTTAGTATTTTCTATGAACAACATCTAGAAACCTAGTGCCTCAAAAAATCCATTATATTCATTTCAGAATGTGGGTAATCCTTCCTATGGGGGATGGAATTCCCAGGCTCCTCCATGCTTACCATTCCTGGCACCTTTAAACTTTCCAAATCTATCGAAATTTACTAACAATCCTATTTGGTATAGTCCAGGTTGGCCTCCATTCCCCACTAAAATACCCTCAGACATTCCAAAGTTTGAAGGGAAGAATGGTGAGGATCTGGCGGACCATCTCACCACTTTCCAGTTATGGTGTTCGTCGAACTCCCTTATGGATGATTCGATTAGGTTGAGATTATTTCAATGAACCCTAACTGGGGAATGAAGCGAAATGGTATCTTGAAATAATAGGGGGGAGTTTTAATACTTTTGCTGAGTTGGCTACTATGTTCTTAAAAAAATTTCAGTTGCTTTTCCATTATGATGCCGAGACTTATCTCCTAGCCAATTTCCAATAGGACAAATAAACTCACTTTTTTTATCATATTCAGGAATGGAGGAGAAGGAGGAGGCTAATAAAAGCCCAAATTCCAAATGAGGTCATTCTTGAATGGTTTCTGAAATATTTGTAGCCTGAAATCTCAAAGGATGTATCCCTTTCAGGGGTATTTTATGAAGAGTAGGCTATTTTTAGGGCTCAACAGCTAGAATTAATATATTCTCAGTGTTGATATGAATCTTAATCTCAAGAATACGAAAAAGGATGACTTTAGCTGTTCATAACAAACAACCCTAACAGAAAATATGCTTGCCAATATCCTTAGATCTGCAATTAGTTAACCAAGATAAATTCTAAAAAAATCTAGATCTATGCATTAAAATAGATTAAGTAGTAAATAAAAGCAAGAGTTTCTCCATGCATCCAATAGACAAGACAAGATTGTTTTAAAGAATTTTTTCATTTTTTGACACCTGGGAAGGGAACATAGAAATATGTTACCAGTACCCCTCAATTGGATGGGTTATTGTAAGTCCTCAACACTTCAGATCTAAAATCCCTCTCTCTTGATGGTGTTAAAAACCTAGACAAAAATGAAACTCAAAGGGAGCTCACAAGAAAAATGGTAGCAAAATATAACAATGATGGTGGATCAAATTCATACCAAAAGTATAGATCCAGAGTGATATTTAAGCAAAAAAAGGTAGTGAGTGAATGGAAAAACCCTTCTATTTATAACAAAATATTGAGTTAGTATAAATAATGGTGCATAATTAAAATATTATTAGCCAATTCTAGATCCAACTTTTATGGAATATTTTATTAGATTTGTTGGAGGGAAAAAGAATTTGACTTTATTCAAATCCCTTTATTTGTAAATAATAAAAAGATAAATGATTTATTTATTATTTTAAGGATGTGGTTGAGTAATAATCAAATAAATATGATTTATTTAATTATTTATAAATTATTTAGTTAAATTTAACAAGGAATATTATTTAAAAAAGGTTCAAATAATTATTCCTAGAAAATAATAAGATAAATAATGATTTATCTAATTAATTTTCCTGTTTTGGGTTAAATATGACCAGGAATATTAATTAAAATGAAATTTAACTAATTATTCCTTGAGGAAAGTAAAAAAAATGTCGATTTATTTAATATTTCCTCATGGGGTTTCCTGTTTAGACCATAAAAAACTTAATAAATAAGGATTAATAAGTTATTTTTGATAGTGAAAGCAATTTTACTTAGGGTTAAATTAGTCTTACATGGTGTAATTTGGTCCATTTAATAGTAACAGGTTATATGACCAAAAATTGGTGTAACATATTTCCCCCCACTGTGCGAGCATTAGGAGCTAATCGTATGACTGAAATACGTTGTAACAACTCAATCACTAAACACTGAAGGGGAAGTTAGAGAGAGAAAAATATAAGGTAGAAAAAAACACTAGAGGACTAGACCCTAAGGAGGCGAGACTTATAGGTGTCACAAGTCTCTTTTATGAGTGGGTACCTATGCTATAGGCATAAGGGAGGCATACCTATGCCCGCCGAGACAAATTAAAAAGAATAATGCATCCAGTAAAAAAGGGACTGAACTATATCTCATGCTGCCATAAACATGAGCCAGATAAAAGCATGATAATGAATCCCACATACATACTGTGCTTGGGATAATAGCCAGGAATTATACAATAATATCTGAGTACATGAGATATAAGTACAACCAAAGTGCCCCTGTAAATAGGAAAGAGCTCTGAAAATCTGACTGATACATGCAAACTAAATGGCGTTGTAAGCGGCTAAGGCCGACATCATCAAATCTATGGAGCTACATCAAAGGTTGTAATTAAGAGGTCATCTGGGCATGTGGTAGGCTACCTGAAGGGCCACTCCCTCATGAGGTCTAAAACATCTCACACACACCCGGGAATCACCGGTACAATATGCTACATCAATGAACCATCAAGTATACAAATCTTGATCATGCTATAGGGAGTTGTAGCTGAGAAACAATCAAGTCAAAGGGAAATAAGGAGTCCCTTTTCTTGATTCGAGGCACCGAACAAGAGTGGAAGCTAGAACCAAGGTACACCACACTCTAGACCTGTCTTCTGGAATGAATGATTTGATGTCAACAAAAGGAGGTCCGCCATAGGTGAGGTAATAAGGGATCCTCAACTAAGGCAGGAGAGAAAATAGTAGAGCAACTGACAAAGTGACACCAGGGATGATGATGAAATGGGGGGTACTTAGTAGCAGATGGACGAATTCCCTTGTTAGAGCATAAAGGGCATGGATTACCTAGCAGCAACTAAAACAATATCAAAGGGTATAGGGGACAGTAGGACTGAAGGCTATAATGTGTGACACGAGATAGGAACCAAGCAATGAAGGATGAATGACTATAGTGGGATATAAAGGGACTTGGGATAGGATCCATGGATGCGATGATGAATCAACTCGGATGCTCTAAACAAAGGAGGATCGATGATTTTTCCACATAGAGAAGGTCTGGTAGGGACCATAAATACATGAGTACGAGATGGTTACTCACAACGAAAATCGACACGAGCATGGAAAAGTATGGAGGCAAAGTGGTGCCCCAAGTACAAGTGTTGCAAGTGATGAAATTTGATTTTGAGGAGTGGTGAAGTGACCCTTCTTGGAAAAAATGTGTCTTGGTGAAGTATAAAATCACAAAAATATAACAGATACCAATTCGAGAGCTCGGTGAGAGCTTTCCAACTGTACAGATGTTTTGTCAAACTGAGCTATGGTTTGGCCGCAACACGCGAAAGAAAAATCATGGGTTTCTCTTTTAATAAGGCATTTTCCCTTCAAATACACTCATTTGCAAGTGTAGATAGTGAATGTAGAGAGGAGAGAAGGCCCTAAATATTGCGATTATTGGAGTGGACAAACCAACCGTTGGAATCGAGATCCTTCAGTTGCAAGTAAGAGGCCTAACCATACTCTTTCAATTAAGGGAATAAAATTTTAGTTTAGGTACCTAGAGCTCATGAACAGGCTAGGTCGCACTTTTTAGGGTCTGTTCTATGACTTGGGTAGTAGGTACTGGGCATAAAACTGTGACCTGTCCCAGGAAATGGCTTAAAAGGTGCGACCTATCAGAGAAAGGGGGTTTCAATGCTGTTTTTGGCTGAGATCTGGGATTTTTATTGTTTTGGGGCATAGGTTCCCCTAGGCATGTTATGTTCATGCCTAAATGTATTTAGAAAGAGGGAATATAAACAAAATTTTATGATGTTGTGTGCCATTTGTTTTCATTATGGTTATGCAGTTTGAGAAAGGAAATGGAGGATTACCAATCTCTGTGGGTACTGGATATATGAAGCAAATGGACTTAAGTTTCTAGGTTGGCATAGATGGTGTCACTATCCCAAAGAGTGGATTTTGAGATAATGAACTGGTTTTCTCCTAGAAAACCCATATCTTGGTCAAAAAAAATGTCTAGGGGACTAGGTTGCTGATGTAAGATGAAGGAATGATGAGGGGTATCATCCCTAGACTGATCTGAAGTGATATGCGACTATAGAGGTTCTTCTAAATGGGGAAGAATATGGGTACTAGAGTCGACACAACCAGATAAACTAGGAGATTTATGGAGAGTTTCTTCTCCTGGTCTCTCAAATATAGGTGCCCCCTTACCCAAACATTGGGTGTCAATGTAATGGCCACAAGGTGTGTGTGGTTAAAATGCATGGGTTCGATGTAAGAGGGGATAGATAAAGTCAGGGGTGGTGACTACTTCCATAATGTCATCATCGTAGTAGAATATGGGGTGACTAGTGGAAGAAAGACCACCAGACATGGCGAAGCTACCTGAATCATCATCGTGAGAACCTTAATCCCCAGTGGAGTCACCAATTGTTAGTATGAATCTTAATCACATGCGTATGAAAAAGGCTCACTTTAGCCGTGCATAACAAACAACCCTAACAAAAAATATGGATCCTAATATCCTTAGATTTTCAATTAGTTGACCAAGATAAATGCTGCAAAAATTAGATCTATGCATTAAAAGACATTAAGCAGTAAATAAAAGAAAAAGTTGCTCCATGCATCCAATATACAAAGACAAGATTTTTTTAAACAATTTTTGTATTTTTTGACACCTAGGAAGGGAACATAGAAAGATGTTACCAGTCCCCCTCAATGGGATGGGTTCTTGTAAGTTCTCAACACTTCAGATCTAAAATCCCTCTCTCTTGATGGTGTAGAATACCCAAACAAAAATGGAACTCAAAAGGAGCTCACAAGAAAAATGGTAGAAAAATATGACAATGATGGTGGATCAAAGTTAGACCAAAAGTATACATCTAGAGTGATCTTTAGGCAACAAAAGGTAGTGAGTTAATGGAAAAACCTTTCTATTTATAAAAAAATATTGATTTATTCTAGATATTGGTGCATAATTATAATATTATTAACCAATTCTAGATCCAACTTTTATCGAATATTTTATTATATTTGTTGGAGAGAAAAAGAATTTGACTTTCGTAAAATGCCTTTATTTGTAAATAATAAATAAATAAATGATTTATTTATTATTTTAAGGATGTGGTTGAGTAATAATCAAATAAATAATGATTTATTTAATTATTTATAAATGATTTAGTCAAATTTAACAAGGAATATTATTTAAATAAGGTTTAAATAATTATTCCTAGAAAATAATAAGATAAATGATGATTTATCTAATTAATTTCCCTGTTTTGGGTTAAATATGACCAGAAATATTAATTAAACTGTTGTTTAACTAATTATTCCTTGAGGAAAATCAAATAAATATGGAATTATTTGATATTTCCTCATGGGGTTTCCTGTTTAGACCATAAAAAACTTAATAAATAAGGATTACTAAGTTATTTTTGATAGTGAAAGCAATTTTACTTAGGGTAAAATTGGACTGACATGGTGTACTTAAAGTCCATCTAATAGTGATAGGTTAGATGACCAAAAATTGGTGTAACACACAGTCTGGAGTCCTTAATAAAATATTTCCAGATTCTCCTCACCCAAAGCTAGATTTAGCCAAAACCAAACCTGGTGCTCATGGTGACGGACTTATCGGTACGATTAATAGTGGGACAACTAACCTTCTAAACAAATTGTAACAGTTGTTTATACAATCTAATCCTTTTTTTCAGGCTACTCCTTTAGTTTCAAATCCTTCTCAGCCCTCAGCTATTAATGTCGTTCAAGATTTTAACACCAAAGGAAATACAAAATCTAATGGGAATAATAAAGGATGAAATAATAAGAAGACATGCAATGATGGGAAGGGTAATGCGAATAGATCCAACAATCATGTTGGAGAGGGTAAGAGGGATAATAAAAAGAAATTTTAGTTTCTATGCAAGTTATGCATTGGAGACAATCTTACTCACCTCTACCCAAAAATTCAGGATGCTCAGTGCTTGTTAGCTCAGTAGGGTTCTTATATCTCCCAGGCTATACTGACAAACCCTTTTCTAAAAGTGCAACAATTGCTTGCTTGCACAAATGCGAATACTAGAGCTCCCTCTGGGGGCAAATAGAAAGGGGAAAATCCATCAAATATATACATGATGAGTGCTCACATAGATATCACTATGAGATCTCATGATTATGGCAAATCTGAGTCTTCGAAAGCTAAAGGTGCTCCTAATAATGCTAAGCCACTCCATATAGAGAGGCCTACAGTTGAGCCTATACCTCAAATGTCGAAAGGGTCTACAAATCATACGTTGATCAATATTAATGCCAAGGTAGCCCATAACTACTCAATCATAGAAGATATGTCTCAAAGTCCTTGCATCATGTCTCTGTTAGAGGTACTTTAGTCATGTCCTAAAAAAAGGAGTGATTTGCTCACTGCCATTATGCTTATTGATCCAATGAATTGTATGATGATCACATTTGACATGTCGACTTTCAAAAAGAGACTTCCTCATCATATGCCTTTCCAGATTAATTCTACATATCAGAAGTTTAATATCTTTCAAAAAGTTATCGATGAGGGTGCTTCCATGTGTTTGATGTCTCTCACATGTTGGAAGGCTATTGGATCTCCTTCAGTTGTCACTTATTATACTCTTCTGACCTCATTTTATGGTCATTCTCATAGGCCACATGACATTTTTGCAACTTTACCAATCTGTTTTGAGGGTAAAACTATCAATATCGACGTTAAGATAGTTGATGCAAATCTAGACTACAACCTTCTGTTGGGGAGAAACTCGATTTATGAGATGGATTCTATTGTGTCCTCATTATTTCACATATTATGTTTCCATCACGAAGGGAGGATTGTCATTGTAGATCATATTGAATATTTGTTTGGTCTCAATCTAGTCTCCTAAATTGAGCTCATTTAATTGTCAACCAGGGTCAGTAAACTGCTGAAGTGTGGTGCACTATATGTGCCTAAGTAACCTCTCCCTACTTCGTTGTGTTTAGTGTTTTCTGATGTTTTTGGTTTTATGGTTTTATTTTGAAAAGGAAAAGAACTAAGTGCTAATGAAGGGAAAATATTGGTCAAAACAAAGTGAAGCCTAAACTATGGATGACAAATGCAAATACTGAAACAAAATCAAACCTAAACTATGACTAGCAAACAACAAATACAAAGATTGATAATGACTCTATGGCAAAGAAAC
The DNA here is from genome assembly GCA_034641835.2 of Pinus albicaulis. Lineage (NCBI taxonomy): Eukaryota > Viridiplantae > Streptophyta > Pinopsida > Pinales > Pinaceae > Pinus > Pinus albicaulis. Next base: position 137,245 of record JAXQQM020089348.1, read on the forward strand.
AAATCACAACATGAACTTGAAATGAACTTGAGAAATGGAATGCTAAGTGTAAATGAAGTTCTCCTAACTAAACAATCAACTCATAATATTACAAAAATCTAAATTATCCTATGATGCTGAAGTTATTCTATTCTGCAACTTGACTTATCACTACTAAGCCTTATTCAGAAATTTAAAGATTTTCTAGAATAATGTTTGGGAAAAAGGCTATTGGTGAATTTGTAAAATATTTGCAGAATAATCAAAGCCTTAAACTAATATTACTGACCTCTGTTCATGTGATGATATATTAATAAAAATTCAGAACAAAAGTAAGTTGTGAATAATGAAGGCTGAGAGACTAATTTTGACAACTAGAACTACTTAAAATACAATGGATAACATCAAGCTAGAACACTATCTATCAATATTAAAGGACAATGATTACAACTAAATTAGAATGTCATTAATCTACTTGAAACAAAATGAATTAAAACTAAACTAAAGAAAGTCATTATCAAACTGAAAATGAAATAACAGAACTGAACCACATGCATTCTAACTCCGGAGTATTCTATTGAAATTGACATGCCATTAATCTATGAAATTACACAGTTTGAAATGAAAACACAATTAAACTCCTAAAATACCACAGTTAATTCCCATTCATCATTACAAATATTTTGGAAGAATTCATTAGAATGAGACTAAACTGTAGAATTCAATACAAATGAACACAAAAACGCAGAATTCAGAAATTTAACTAAGCTAAGAATGACACGAGAGTTACTTATCTAAATTAAAAAAAACACAGAGCTGCACAGGAGGCAGGGGCCCTCCACCACCTGGTAGCATGTAATCTAATTCAAAATCAACTCAGCTCATGCAGCAGAATGATGTTTTTTTTCATTAAAGGAGAAAAATACTTTAAAACAGAGTGTTCACGGTTGGCAGCAAAAGCCAAAATCTAACTAAGATCTAACCAGCGTTGCTTGGTCTCCCAAGTCATATTTATAATGAAATTACATAACAGAACTTGAGATAATGCAGGGATTACTGTCTTTCCCATTCCTATTTGAATTAAAACTCTTATTGAAGGCTGCGTAAAAAGGAAATGGACATCTGGACTGAGACAATCCTACTAGAAGTCTGCTTTCTTAAATATGTTCCCACATATCAAAACCATACACAGAATTCGTTTCTTCCTTCATGGTGAGCAACAAACCATGTAGACATGACGTGGAATATGCCCATATGCAGTTTTTCTTGAGACGACACCTGGAACCCACTCAAACTGTAAAACAACTACGGAATTCGGGATCAGCTACGAAATGCGCGGTCAGCTACGGAATGCCTGTATTCTGTAGCTATTTTACAGAAAATTGTTAAAATAGCAAAAATCATGAAAATACAATATGTTAATCAATTTCATGTAACCTTTAAGAAATCCTAATCATTCTTCATTGATTTTAGGCTTATGAAGTGATAAAATAATGATGAAATGAAGTGAAGGTTTGTAAAAGAGAAGGCAATTCTAAGGCTCAACACTATTCTCCTGTACATCTAAATGCATCTATTGACTCGACTATTCCCTTGGTGAATGAAGCCAAGCAACCAGTTCAGAGTTTGGGGGTTGGAATGTATACATCATTGATGGGTACTTTTGATTTTCCACCTCCTTCGGTTCATATCAATGTTATTTCATCCTCCAGGGTTCCTACTAGGAAAGAGTTCTTTCAAACTCATTATTTTTTGGACCCTTGGACCTTACCTTCTCTTACCTCCACATTAGAAGAAGGCCAAGTGGGTGGAATGGAATTTCCTATGTCTGGAGTTGATATTGCTTATCGATCTATTGTTGAATCTATAGATTCCATGCCAGTTTCTCTTTCACCAAAGGAATTGGATGGAGATGTGGCTTCAGCTTGGACTCTTACTTCATTTTCTACTCGGGATTGCCTTGATACCACTCTTCCATATGAAGAGGCCATCCTTGAAGCAATGGCTGGTGTAGAGATAACATGGGATGATTTGCATCATAAGTCCTATTTTTTACCAGACTTGCGAGAAGTTGAAACAAGTTTCTCTAGCCTTTAGTCTTCTGGTCTTGTTCACCCAGTCTTAAACCCTTTAGCACTAGCATAGGTATTTGCTGAAGGGAACATGGCTGTCATTTCTGCTACTGCCCCGGTGAACATCTCTTGAGATCCCAACATTATTGAGAATTTCTTCATTGGAGTTGAATGTTCCCCCGAAGAGATTTAGACTTACAAAAATCTGTTTCGAGAATTTCGGGATGTGTTTGCTTGGCCTTATAAGGAAATGCCTCATATAGATAAATCTACTGTCCAGCATGAGATCAAGACATACGAAAACTCTAAGCATATTCAGTAGAAGATTTGTCTGGTCAACCCTAGGAAGGTTTCAACTATCAAATCTGAGGTTGAGAAGCTACTAAAGATGGGTTTCATATACCCCATTCCATTTAATTGAGTGGCTTTCAAGTTCAGTTCCTGTGGACAAGAAACAAGGAATGATCTGAGTTTGCATTGATTTAGGGATTTGAATAAGGCATGTCCTAAAAATAATTACCCCACATCATTTATAGATCAGATCATTTATGTGTGTGTGGGAAATGATATTTTCTCCTTCATGGAAGGTTTATGGGGATATAATTAGATCACTATCCATCCTGAAGATCAACATAAGACTGCTTTTATTTTCCTCTAGGGTACCTTTGCTTACAAGAAGATGCCTTTTGGCCTGAAAAATGTTGGAGCTACCTTTCATCAGGCTATGTCCTATGCCTCCCACGACATCAAACATATTATCAAGGCATATTTGGATGATTTAGCTACTTGTTCTCACAAGAGGATTGATCGTCCTTCACACCTATGTCAAGTTTTTGAACGATGTTGATATTATAAAATTAGGTTGAACCCTAATAAGTGTGTTTTCACTGCCACATCCAGTCATTTGTTGGGATTCATCATGTCTACAGAAGGGATTTAGGTAGATCCATTCAAGGTTGAGGCAATACTTCAGTTGCCTCCCCCGTATTTGATCTGTCAACTTCAAAGTATAGAAGGCAAAGCCAATTTATTACGGGGATTTATCGTAAATTATATCGATATTACAAATGGATTTTTGAGGTTTTTAAATAAAGGAGTTCCATTTTTCTGGGATGAATTTTCTCAACGCTCGTTCGATTCTTTGAAAAAATCATTGACCTCTTCTCCATTACTGAGTCCACCTGATTATAGAGGGGATTTACTCTTATATCTTGTTGCATTAGAATCTACCATAGGTATGGTTCTGGTTTGGGAAGATGATGCTCTTTGCAAGCATGTGGTATACTACCTTAGTCGAGGCTTGGTGGGTCCTGAACTCCAGTATTCTCCGATTGAGAAACTAACTTTGGCAGATATCCATGTTTTCCAATGACTTAGACATTATATCCTCCTTCGCAAGACTTATGTTTTGGCGGCAGTTAATCCATTTCATTTTATTCTTAGTAGGCGAGTGATTGGGTGCAAATACAATTGATGGATTTTTATTTTCCAAGAATTTGATCTTGAATTTTTGTCTGCCAAATCCAAGAAGTCATTGGTATTTGCGGAGTTGATTTCTAAGTTGCCCTGTGGAGAAGAGATTGTTATGAAGAATCATTTCTTGATGAACATATTTTTCTCATTTCTTCACAGGACCCTTGGTACAGATATCTCATCATTTATCTCCAGACTGCAAAGTTTCCCTTATCTTTTTTGAAAGATGAGCATCGAAATTTGTGTCACTTAGCTAAAAGTTATTTGATTATCGGTGACACTCTATATCATCATGGGGTCGATATGATTCTTTGGTGTTTCTTAAATCTTGAAGAAGCTTAGGTTGTGCTAAATGATTGCCACAGTGGAGCTTGTGGTGCTCATTTACCTGGGCTTGCTACAAGCCAAAAAATCATGCGTGCAGGATACTTTTGGCCTTCAATTTTCAAATATTGTGTTGAGGCAGTCAAAAAGTGTCATCCTTGTCAAGTTTATACCTAAAAGATGCATGCTCATCTGGCACCAATCTTTCCTGTCATCACTTTCGTTCCATTCAAAAAGTGGGTTATTGACTATACTACTTGTATCTCGCCTTCGCCTAAGGGTCATAAGTACATTATTGTAGTTGTAGACGACTTTACAAAGTGTGTCGAGGCTATGACTACTTTTCGGAATGATGGTGAGACAACATCCCTATTCCTATTTAATCAAGTCATTTATCCCTTTGGTATCCCCAAAGATATTGTCACTAACCGTGGAAGTCATTTTTAGAACAACATGATGGTTGAATTGACTCTCAAATTGGGTTTTCGGTAGGAGCATTCATCTCCTTATTATCCTCAAGCCAATGGGCAAGTTAAAGTTGTTAAAAAATCCTTGAAGATAATTCTTCAATGGAAAATTGATAAAGCCATATAAAATTGGCACATCATGTGGTACCCTACACTTTGGGCATACTGGATGTCTATAAAGACTACAACTGGTTTCACTCCATTTCAACTAGTTTATGGGTTGGAATCTATATTTCCTATCAAGTGTGAAATTCCTTGCCTTAAGATGGAAGTTGAGCTTATTCCTACCACTTCTAGTCTCAAAGAATTCCTTATCCATCTGGAAAATCTCGATGAGCAGCTACGATGAATGAGGCGCATAAGAAATGGGCGAAGGTTCAGTATGATAACGCGGTCAAGCCTACGATTTTGTCTAAAGGTGACCTTGTCTTGGTTTATGCCAAAGAGAAGGATGCCTTGGGGGTAGGCATGTTCAAATCCATGTGGTATGGCCCCTTCATCGTCAAAAAGGTCCTGAAAAAGGGAGGTTATGCCTTGGTTTATTTTGATGGGAACAAGCTGGCAGAGCCCAGAAATGGGCTCTATTTGAAGAAGTATTATGCCTAGGTTTCGGCCTAGAATTTTATTTGTTGTATATATTTCGTTTTCGTACTTGTATATTTTTTTTTATTTTTGGTGTGACTTTGACGATTTTGATCTACTTTGGTAGGTATTATTGGACGAGATGATTCATTTTGGCTTTGCCAATGGTGCTAGTAGACATACCCAGAACTTGGCTTCCGCGGCTTGGGTAATCCACTATCCATCTGTTCAGTTGTTAGTTTCAAGAGGTGTCTGCATTGGTCCTACTTCAAACAATGTGGTAGAATACACTGTAGTGTTCAACCTACTCTTGGAGGAAATATCTCTTGGTGTTGATTCGTTAGTAGTTTACTTCGATTCACAATTGTTGGTTTCGCAATTAAACGGCACCTATCATGTCACAGACCCATTTTTTCATCGATTTTTTTTAGGGTATGTTTGTTACAATGTTCATTTCAATTTATTACGTTAATTCATATTCCTCGATTTGATAATTGGTTAGCAGACTCATTAGCTAATCAAGCACTTGATTGGCACATTAATAATTCAATACTTTAAAAATATCAAAACATCATTCATCATTATACATTTAGGACAATCACATCATATAAATTGATATGTATATGTGTGTGTGTGTGTGTGTATATATATATATATATAGATCAGAGTGTTCAAAATATACAAAATTGGACCATCATGTAATACAAAATTAGGGCTCATGCCCGATCATGTCTACCATCAAAAATAATATTATTGTCATTGATCAAATCTAAATATACTCCTTAGGTCCCTGCCCAACATTTGTGTTCCAATAGAGCACAATAGCAGTAGATACATGATGGAATAACCACACCTAGTCTCGTGGTACTCCAACCACCTTCCTCTGGATAGCCTCGGGAAGGTCTTACATAGATGCCATGGGTACTTGGCGAGTCAAACTCTCCAAGTTTCTCTGGATAGCATGGAGGGCCCTTACTGGGTCTTCAACATCCACCTCGCCTCCATGGTGCTTATGTCTTGGGTATCCCTCTAGTCTAACTGGTCTCATGTCTGCATCATGATCATTAAAATTTTGTAAGTTATATTATCCTATCAAATTTTTTTTTTCATTTTGCATATAATTTGAAAAATAAAAAATAAATCACATAATCGAAAATCATTGTGCAATCTTACCAGTTGCACCCCATGCTGCTCCGAGTGGAAGAACCAAATTAGGATCTGTTAAATAATCCATCCCAGCATAAGGATATTCCTCCATTGATATGACCTGTTCTTCCCACCACTGGAAGAACTCATCATCCCATGTGATTTGGGGAACTTTAGTTCCTCCCAGTCTCTTCATCAAGTCTTCCCATTAAGCTATCCTCAGATCCCTTAGGCTGCTGATGGTTGAGAGGATCTTGGGCCGAAGCCCTCGGACTCTCTCAAAGAATAATGTCAACAAAATAGTGCCATATCCAAAGTGTTTTGTCTTTACCTACCAGATGGAAGTTATTTTTTTCTTCAGATTTTCCAATAAGGCTGTGCGCCAATCATAGATATGGGCTAAGCACTCCACTTCCATGCTCATGTGAATGCATGAAGGTTACTGAAGGGATGTCGACCATGCCACTCTGCCAATTGTGAAGAGAAGGATTTCCATGTACAAGTACCATACATGTTTGATTGGGATCTGAGTCCCCACCTTCTTTGCACCATCCACACAGTAGGCCTGGACATAATCATCTACATTAAGCTCTCGAGTGGGCTTACAATGAAAATAAAATTGGTCTCCCCTCTGGGAAAGTCGAGTGATAAAATAGATGTCTTCCAACTCGTTTCTCAATGGAATATGATCAATCATAATATAATCTTCATCTAGTTCCCAATGATTGAACAACATCTTCAACAATCGTGTATTAGTTTTCATATTTGGCATTTTGATAATTTTGAGTAAACCACAACTATAAAGTATATCTAATGATTGTTGGTCCTCCATCACTTCATTATCAATTGCATCGTTCTCTATTTCTCTCGAACTCATAAGTCATCCTGTACAATTTCATCAATTGACGCATTAGATATTGATTTTTGAATTCCGCTTTGTGCATATGTGACTTCATTCGGACAAAGTCATGTCTATATGTCAGTTCCTAATGTCGAACCCACGTATACACAGAGGGTTTCAAATAAAATACATTTCATACAGTCAAAAATATAAAAATTTTCTTGAAATAGGAATGAAATTGATAAATAAGATGATTACAAGGCTTACTTGATTGGTTTGGGGTGATTCGATGGCCAGTTGCTTCGTTTACAAGAAGAGTGTTTTTTTCTCCAGAGCTCCTTTTCCACTTCTGTACTGTACAAATGACAAAAATGTGAGTCAAAATGCTTATTGATGCCTAGAATTTGAAACTTTTTCACAAATTTCATTTGTGTCTATTTTTCTAATTTGATTAAGGCTATTTAACCTTTTGTCTTTTAAGTTTTGGGAAAAGTTATTTTCAGATACATTCTGGTGAATTTGAGATATTTCCAAATTTCATTCGGATCCATGACCATTGACTTGTCATTGTAGGTGTTTGAATCTGAACTGGCATATAGGTTAGGGAATTCACTTTCCATTGCATTTATGCATACTAGCCTTCATACTGATCAGTTTCCATAGGGTCGATCCCATCATGTCATTATTATTTGACCCATTTCACTCGCCGATTTTTTAAATCATGACTTGGTGGTAGAGCCATCCTTTACATGGGCTTCCTAGTTAGTTTCCCGCTAGCATTTGTCACCCATGCTACAATTATGTAGGCTCAAGATTCCTCTTTAGTCCCGCCATGTCTTATGTGTTGAAGCTTCACTTTTCTTATTCTTCATTGTTTTTATTCTTGCTATTTACCTTAGAGGCTCCCATTGTTGTTGAGTTGTATTGCTGCATTGCATATTGACTACTTGTTTATCTTGGCCATTAGCCGGCTTCATCTGCACTCATGTTTAAGCCCCCTTTTGACCATGTCTTTCTATACAAGTTAACCATGCAATCAATTAGCCTTCATGACTTGACACCTTTACCCATGGATGGAACTTCCCTTTGAGTGTCACTTACCAGTTTTTGCCACCTTGCATTGAACATAGGATTGTTCCTATCCCAGGAACTAGTGCATTTGTTTAATGACACTCATTCTATGCATTGTAATATAGGCATTCTTTTATTCCTTTTTAGGCTTTGAAATATGAAAAAATACAAAAGAAAATTAAATATTTGAGAAAGAGTGGTAACGGGACAATGCTTCCATACTGTATGGCAGCTATAGTGTGAGTTATGTCGCCCTTGAACAAAGCACAACAAAGATAATTATTTTCTCCATTTGGGATGGTTTTATTTTTTTATTTAGGAGAAGCCATAACCTTTTATGGAGTTATTACTCCACCCGGTGGTTATCTCTTCCAATCATATTGAGGGTTTGTTTATGCCTCCTGCATGACAAAATTATACAAATTTATCATTTCCTCACATAGTCAACATGAGTCGTGTTTTTTTCAAGGGAAGTTAACCTGAGTCGACCTTTTTACAGTGTCTCTTGACCCATTTTTTAGTCGCCCATCCAAGTTTTTTCAGTATCTTGTTCTATCACATCAACTATTTGGTCCTTTTCTCGTGCTAGTTTGAGAAGGTCTTCATTGACTTCCTGCCAGCGGGTTTGTTTCTTATTGACTTCGATATATTTCTCTGAGAGTAAACCTAGAGCTGCACCCTAGCCCTATTTACATCATTGATAGGTGACCTTGTGCTCAGCATTTGATCAACATCATGGGTATTTGACTGAGTGGTTTCCCTTGTGTTCAACTTCAACTTACATTATCACACCCGGGATTCGTCCAGTGGCTTGATTTCCATTTGACCCTATTGGTGAATATCTTGCTTCTTTGACATATTTTATTACTGGTTGGTTTAGAGGGTTTCTGTCGTGCACTAGTTACATTTTTTACATGCTGGAAATGTACTTTGGGTTGGTTACTTCACTTTGCATCGTCCGATTCCTTCCAAATCTTGGCCTGCGGGTTACACTCATGCTAGACTAATGTGGGATGCCTTAATGTGTTCCTTCTAGTTGATCTTTTCCCATCGAATTTGACTCATTTCTTTAGGAATAAGGTCTAGAGTCCTTTTGTCAGTACCTTAGGGTTTGTAGTCATCAATGGATGACTCCTTCACTATCGATAGTAAGAATACATCAATGTATCCTGATTGATATATTCTCTCAACTGTTCGACTTCAACTCATTCATTCACACTTGTTTTATTGTACTATGGAACCTTGACACTCATTATCATTATCGGTGGGTTGTCTTGCATTTGTTAACGGTATACATCAATGGCCGGTAATAAAATGATTTCTTAGAGGGTCGACCTCAGCTCATTCATTCCCATTGTGTAGAATTGTTCCATGGTGATCAGTGAAGACCTCAAGTTTGCATCAACATGCTTTGGTTCACTTTGACAGCTCCTTGATTTTTCTGCCAGTGACACCATCCACCCTTATATGTTGCAGTTTCATCACAACATCATCTTATATGTTGGCGCCCAAGTTGCGTGTTGCACTGTTTGTTCCAGTACTTATGATTTGGTACTTGGAGATTCATTTGTGACTTCATTGATCAGATATCTATGAAACATCATTGATCAGTCTTATATATGTGATACTTGGACATGATTTTGACTTATACTTCTGGGAATTGATCAAATGATTCATTATGTATTTTACATTTCAGTTATACATGTATACATATTGGATCCACTCCATACTTCATATGCGAAGATGATTTTCTTTCACTGAGCATGGGTATGCCCGCCTCAAACATGAGCTATATTTCTGATTTCTATCACTGGTTTTTGGTATGTTGAAATCTGGTGAAGTCCTCTCTAGTCTTCACAAGGTTCTTTCTATGCACATAATACATTTCGGCCATCATGTACCCCTTATGACCTCATATATTAGGGAGAATATGTTATAGCATCATTTATCAGCTCTATGTACTTGATGATTTATGCATTGACCTTTGATAGCCTTTCCATTTAGACTTGGCACATTTATCAGAAAACAATATTTTAAAATCCATACGCGACTCTGCCTAGTTTTTTCCATGTGCACACACGGGTCAATCCATAGCTAACCTGTGTGTGTTATTTAAAATATTAAAAAATATAAAATTTACCTATTATTGAGGCAGGGTTTACAATTTTTCCTGTAACTTAACTACCCCAGCCCATGACCTAGCTGTTCCCCAACTGAAAAAACTAATTTGAGGAAGTATAAATACTCCTCAAGGGGATGGACTAAGGGAGGAGAGAGAGAATTTTTGATATTATAGTCTGTTATAGCCTTGATAAATTATGATATTTCCCTTGTGCCTCCTGCACTTCCCAGATTTTCAGGAAACCCTTGTTTCCTTGTGATGATCACCCTCATTCTATGTGACATCCTTTGTGCACTCTTCTTGGAAGAAGTGTTGTGAGGCTAGGGCTGAACGAATCCGGAGGACGGTTTTTCTCAAGGCCATGGTAGATCTGATGTGATTTCTCCACTATTATTTTCTGTACATTTTATCAATAAAAAAAGTACCATCTCATTCCTGATGTTCATGTGTCATATACATCCTTATACATCTTGAATAATTTATTTCTTGTTATCTTTATGAGATCATGTATGCCATTTTTCTAACATATAGGACATATAAGATTTACAACTAGGATGTTGGGATTGTTCTTGGCTGGTTTATAGGTTTTTTAGCATGAGGAGTTGTAGGGGGTTTGAACCCTATGGGATCTACTACAAACGAAGGATAAATAGGTAAGATCTGCAATCCTCACCTTCTAGTTTAGGGCATAGAAGTTGGTAATTTGAGTCCTTCCTGTGATGAAATGCCCATGCTCTGTGAGGTTTATCAACCTAGGACCTTAGGGTAAAATTTCCCATAATAGCTTGGAAATCGTAGGACCTCCCTCTTGCACAATTTATTAATGTTTTTTCACTTCTTATTCACAAGCATCTCTCACTTTTGTTTTCCATATTTCTGTATTTAGTATTGTTTCTTTTTCTTCCTGTAGGATTGATTTCAATGATTGAAGTGAGTTATTTTGTAGGTTTTTTATATGTTAAAAATCCTTATTAATCCTTATAATAACGTTGGAAGGTCATATTAATCATTAAGTTACTTGGATTTGGTTACTAGTTTAGGAATATAAGATTTCTGCAAATGCCTTGTAGCGAAATAGTAGAAAATTTCTGATATTTTTTTAGAATGGGCTAATGAGCTTAATTTTAATTTATTTCACTTGTATTAAGTCATAATAATGTTAAATGTAGTAAAAATATTTACCCCGTTTCATTTTCATTTTATTAGGTTAGGAATTTGGTAGATTAACTAGCTCACTAGTTCTTGAATTTCCATATTTTATAACATTTTTTTTCTGTTATTTCTTAGCACATGTGAATAGGGTTATTTTGGAGTGATTCCACTTGGAATGGAGACCTAAGACATCCTAATTACTAAAATAATTTTTCCTATCCCATTTTTATTTGATTTACTTGGTGATTAGGTGAGTTATCTCCAAAACAAAACATCCTGTAGCAAAAACAAAACTTCCTGTAGCACTATTGTAGCATGTGCAAACTCAGCCATATTTTCTTCCAAAGCTTGGTTTTTATCTCTTAGGCTCGAATCATGACCCATAGGATATAAATCGATGATTTAGAAATAAAGAACACCACTTAGGACATGCATTTTTACAAAGTACATTAGGCCTATTTATTTGAATTCATGCTCCTAGGATTTCAATTACAAATGGTTTTTATTGCCTAGGATTAATTTGTTTTCCAAGAAACAATTCCATTTCTGAAATTATTTTAGGATTTGATTCCATGACATTCACTCCATTACATTAGATCAAAAAATAAGGACACATTGTATGCTGCACAAATAGTGCTGATACCTCTTAAGTTTGTATGCACCCCGGGTTGATAATTAAAGTTGGTAGCCTTGGGACTTGCAACATTCTTGTTGCAATATTGATGCTCATCACTTTTTGGCGTCGTTTCCAGGGAGGTGTCAAAGTATGCATTGTTTTCTTCCCTATTTGATTCATTTATTTTCTTTCTACAAAAACAAAAATATTTGCATTACGCATATTTCATTTCACAAATAGAAAATTACATCGCATTAGCATTCTTATTCAAAAAAGTATTTAAAAATACTTCACCAACACCAAACCCCCATTTGATCATGTGGTGTAGTAAGAACCACATCACCATCCACTTTTGAATGTTAAAGAAGGATATATGACAGAGAAGGTAGAACAAATTGATGGAGATGATGACAATGAAGAATATCCTCTTGGATTTCCCATTCAAGATACTAAAGTTAATGTGCATATGAAGCACATCCCTCCATATTTCCTTCCCAAATTCCATGGTATGAGGCCAGAGGATCTAGAAAAATTTCTCTTTGAATTTGAAATACTTTGTAGATATTATGTTTACTTACTAAACACTCAAAAAAGGAGATTGTTTCCTACAACATTGAAGGATAGATCTCTTAAATGGTTCATGAGTTTAGGTACTAATTCAATAAGATCATGGAATTATATGAAAAAAATTATTTTTAGAAAAAAATAAAGATCAATATATTAAATAATAAATCTTTAGAATGAATAAAAAACAAGATGAGAGCCTTAAATATCTAATAGAGAGATTCATGTATAATGTTAAGAGGGAAAAATTACATCATTTAGGATTTGACACTCTAAAAGACCTCTTACTTAGAACAATTAGGGATGAGTTGATTGATCAACTTGATCTCATGAGTAAAGGATATGTGTACCAACTATCATTTGAAGAAATTTGTGAAACATGCAAGCTCATATAAAGAGGTAGGGAAAGAGTAAGTAAATCAGAATCAACATTGGTAAGTCAACATGAACTTGGAAATTTGTTTGATAACTTTAAAACAAAAATGATTGTCAATCTAAGTGAACATGTAGAAATGTTAAGAATGCAAAGTGAGAAAAAATAATATGATGATATTTGTATTATCCGTGTAGAATCATATGCTTCTAAATATTTTCCATCATTACCAAGGTTGAAGGACGATGGAGAAAATCAATCACCAAAGAAGATATGTTATGTAGCTCTAAGAAGTCCATGGGAGCCTAGTCAACTTGATATAATGTGAGGATCTACTTCAAAATTTCAAGCTTATTCACATCCATCTCAAAGTAATTGGAGCACACTCTTTCCTTGGAAACCTTCGCCATCTCAACCCCAAAACTAATATTGGAAGAAACGATGGCAAGAACCTTCTGGGATAATGTAATATCCCAAAATGGGAAGAACAAAAATATTGAAAAATACTTCTCGGAAAATAAAAGTAAGAGCCGAAGGCCAATACGGAGCCTCAATAATCACTTATACATCAAAAAATCAGATCTACAATGTTTCCCATACAATGTATAAGAGGAAAATAGAAGACTTATATGAAGAAAATCCTCAAAAAGAGGTGCTGCAACAATGTATTAAACTGTAAAAAGGCTTGATAGGGTTATTTTAAAGAGCTACAGTAGTTTTGTATTACACTTCAGATATAGGGTAGATATGTGCACAAAATATTATATCTATATCATATTTGTACACTATATGAGCTCCTCTACAAATTCCCCTTGGGGTTTTGAGCAAAACATGAAATACAAAGAGTAGATCTGAGATCTAAAGTTGCATATCTGTAGTAATATTCAGAAATTTTTGAAGTAAAATAAAATAATAAGCAGATCAGATCTGAGCATGAAATGTATTAGATTTGTAATCCATGGATCACCACAATGAAGGGCGGAACCCCAACACTAGAGATCTCTCCTCCAAAAGTATTCCAAAATACACTGCAACTATATACTTACAAATAACACAGTCCTGAAAGGAAAACCATGCTGTAGGTTCTAGTACTGGCTTGGCCTGATGGAAACATCTGAAAATTCAGCTCCACAGGTCTAATACTCTCTTGTTAAGGGGATAGAAGGCTTTCCCACTGAAAAGAGGCACTAGATTGGCCTAGATCTGAGTAGATCTAGCCTCCACTTGCTTCAGCTTACAAGGATAGCCCAACCCTCAACATGATCAATGTTGTAGGTGTAAGGTGAAGATTGGAAAAATGGCTGATAGTGGACAAGATCAGGAAGACTCCTCTAAGAGGCCTCTCAAGGAAGGAGGTGGTATTCTCGATCAGGAACACTCAATGCTAAACAACACTATTCTTAGTTAAACAGTAAGAGAATGATATATGTCTAAACAAAAAATATATTCAGAAAATGTAATCACATCAAAAACCTTCTCATTCTATCCTCCTCTTCCTTTTATAAGATAGAAATTTTTACAAACCCTAAACCATCTCAATGATTTAGCTTCATTCACATGTGTAGCCTCCAACTAAAACTATGCTATGCATCAAGGAGATTCATTATATCTAGACAACGCTGTTTATTTGGTCCTGGTTGACTTGGTCAAATGATCCAACCTCTTTCACACCTAAGTGTGCTTATGTAAATAGCCCAGATTTAGCTTTGTTCACATGTGGCATTAATTTATTTTGCTTTTTAGGAGTTTTCTTGACCCTCCTTTACAATTTTATTCATGAAACAGAAAAATGAAACAAAATTGTATATTCCCATTAGCTTGGGCTAATTGGGAATATTACAGTCCTCCCCTCCAAAATGTTGCTTGTCTTCAAGCAACTGATAGGGTGAGCGCTGCAAAAATTCTCCTCCTCCATTGGTGACACCATCATGAGTTAAGCTTTCTTCATAAGCTAAGTGTTCACCAATCCAACCCTCCATGAATTTTTCCTCCAAAGTCATTATGAGATGTACATAGTCCATCCCACAAGGAGTCAAAAACTCAAATGAAACAAACATGGCTGAACCAATGCTCTCCCTAAAACATGTAGCATGAGATACAAAGAAAGTCTCCATCCCATGTGGTACATACAAGCTTCCCATCCTCCCTCCATACATACCCAGAAAAAGTACAACTATATCATCAAGGTATGGAAGAAAAAATACATAGAAGCAAATAGAAATTTGAACATGAGGAGGTGGGTCATAGTCCCACATATGGTACTAGTGCAGGGCATCTCCTACCTGCATCAGGTCAAGGTGTGGTAAGTGGTTTCCCCACCACTTACTTGCTGCATGTGTCATCTCACCATTGCTGAAAGTGAGATATTTTTGATGCCTTTGGGAAGCACCCATCATGAAAGAAAATATCCCTTTGCTCAACAAGGGAGTGGCCAGATTTAGAAATTTTAGTGGCCCAATGTGTGCCATGAGATTTATATGATACATCACTCCTCCTTGGAGTCATGGCCTACATAAAAATGGTGAAATAATATGAAAAATCAGAAAATGAAAATTTCTTTACATGATCAGATCCTTCACCAAAAATGTCTCTCATACACATGGAGTTGTGCATGGATCTTTCTCCTCTTTCCAAAGAAGGAAGACATGGCTGCAATAATTCTTGCATAGAGTCGCATGGCTGCCCCAAATCCACATATTTGATGCATTATTGAAAATTATGATGTAGTTATTCTTCCTATCCTTCCCAATAAAAGCTCCTCATGATGATGTTGTAGATCTTCATGGAATGCATATGGCTGAAACAAAACTATTTGGATGCTCCTTGTAGTATCTTATGCTTGAGCTTAGAAGATCTAGAGAAAAATATTCTACCATGATGATAGGTGACTCCTACTTGGACTAATTAGCCCTCTTCATGTAGCTGTTCATCAAGTATCATACACGTGTGAACATCTTTGGAATAATACACTAGCAGTTGGGATTTCCAAAACAGATCTACATTGCTCAACAATGACAATGTTGATGATGCATCAACAAAAGTGTCTGTCATGTTGCTAATCCTCTCCTTGACATATACTATGCCAAAGGTGTGTGTTGGAAGGCTGTTCCTTCCATTCTTCTCCTCCCATGGTGAAGATCCAGAAAAGAGAGTGAGTGATGATGATAGGGGAAGAATATTTCCCTCCTCCTTGAGCTTACCCAAGTCTCCTAGCACTATAGCTATGTCTTCAAGTGCTCCAACCCCTCCTGGATCTAATTTTGGAGTAGTAGGTTGTAAGGTCTTCCCCACAAAATTTGAATTAGGTGGCCTCCCAGGAGGGTTTCCACTAGATAAGAGTGTCCCATGCAGAAATATCATGAATATAATAGATGGGACAGTGAGGTCCTTGCTTCCACTGCGCAAATCCATCTCTTTTTTCTATGTGGAAGTGTTATGTGAGGGGTAAGTATGCATGCATTTGATCATTTGAGGTTCACCACTCTTCTTATCCACACATTCCATTTGCAAAGCCTCCCAATCAGTGGTGACTTTCCCCAATGTAATCAACCATTGAACACCCAAGATAACATTGTTGTCTTGTATGTCAACTACAAAGAAGTGATCCACCAAAGTGTAGGATCCCATGGTGACTAAAAGTGATGGGACATAATACATGCATTGCATTGTTCTATATCCTAGGACCAAAATAGAGAATCCCTCAAAAGTATCAGTGGGTATTTCCCTCCTTTGCACAAGATGGGCATCAATGAAATTGTGGTTAGCCCTATTGTCAATCAATACAGAAACCCTCTGATTCATGAATGAACCTAGAACTCTTAAGGTCAAGTACTTAGGTACTCCTCTCAAAGATGCAAGAGTTCCTCCAATATGAGAAAAGGCTCCATTTCTATCTCTTGATGTGTTGGATCTCCTTCAACATTGTTAGCGCTGTGACCCCTTCTTGGTTCATCATCTTCATCTTCTTCAATATTTGAGAAGACCTCTATATAATGTGCCTTACCAGCAGCACATCTATGTTCCGGTACCCATGGTTCTTGGCAAGTGAAGCATAGCTTTTTTCTCCTTAGATCTCTCCAGACTTCATCATCAAGAGGCTTCTTTTATGAGCTCTCCTTGGAAGGAGCAGCTTTCTCTTCCTTTCCTTTAGAAGGAAAATAAGGCTTGTGCTGAAAGTTTGCCTTTGCCTTTGGCAAAGAATCTTGAAGGTCTCTAGCCCTCTTAATGGCATCATGCAGGGTAGTGGGCTTGGTTGACTTTACCAACCCACGAAGAGGTTCATCTAGACCATCGATGAACATGTACACACTTCTTATTGTAGACAAATTAGGAACCATAACATATAATCTCAAAAATTCAAAAATATAAGACTCTATATTACCTGATTGCTTCAAATTTGCAAGGCTCATGAAAGGTGCCTCTGGATCCTTTCTGTCAAACCTCTCCACCAGTACTCTAGTGAAATCAGAATAAGCAGTCCCATTGGCATGACCCAATGTAGACAAGCCATGGAACCACCAGTTGTGTGCTTCACCTTCAAAGTGCAGTGCTACAATATTTATAGCTTCCATCTCAAGGACATTTTTCAATTGAAAGTATATGTCAATTTTTTATACCCATGCTTTAGTAGAAAAAGTGGATGACCCATCAAAATTGGTTAAAAATATTTTGCCCATAAAGTGATGTCAATCATGATTCTGAGTGAATCCACCATCTCTATCCTGATGCCTTGGTCTTATTTTGTCCTTGAGGTGAAAAAATTCTTGAAAATTCAAGTGATCCTTGAATCTCTGATTCTGAGACTCATATTTTTAAAAATAGTCTTCAAGGGATTCTTTCTCTTTAGGCCCTTCATTTTCCACGGCCAAAATATTAGGCATGGTAGAGCGTTGTGGAGCTTATGGCTGGTTCATTGGTTGATCATTCCAGTGATGAGACATGCCAGAGCTTTCTCCAAGATGAAATATCTTAGGAGATTCCTTGATTCTATCTATTCTCATCCCTTTCATCTCTCTAGCAAGATCTTTCATGGCTTTCAAAATGATATTTTCAAAGTCCTTTCCTTCTACATCACTACCAGATTTAGGGGCTTTACCCTTGTCTTGATCATCATTGGTGTAATCAAATTTATTCTATATTCTCTTTAGATACCTCTTCTCTCTATTAGTAAGAATCTCATCTTCTTATAAATACATACTGGCTTCTTAATAAAGCAAAGCATAGGCTATGCCAAGATGAATGCTCGGATACCACTCTATTATCCCAAAATGGGAACAACAATAATATTAAACAATACTGCTCAGAAAATAACACAGTTTAGCAAAGTAAGAGTAGGAGGCCAATATGGAGGCTCAATAATCACTTATACATCAAAAAATCAGATTTACAATGTGGCCCATACAATGTATAAGAGGAAAATAGAAGACTTATATGAAGAAAACCCTAAAAAAGAGGTGCTGCAACAATGTATTAAACTGCAAAAAGGCTTGACAATGTTATTTTAAAGAGCTGTAGCAGCTGTATATTACACTTTAGATCTAGAGAAGTTCTATGTACAAAATATTATATCTATATCGACAGATCTGTACACTATATGAGCTCCTCTACAAATTCCCCTTGGGGTTTTGAGCAAAACATGAAATACAAAGAGTAGATCTGAGATCTAAAATTGCAGATCTGTAGTAATATTCATAAATTTTTGAAGTTAAGTAAAACAAAAAGTAGATCATATCTGAACATGACATGGATTATATCTGTAATACATGGATCACCACAGTGAATGGTAGAACCCCAACACTAGAGATCTCTCCTCCAAAAGTAAGCCAAAACACCCTGCAACTATATACTTGCAAATAACGTAGTCCTAGAAGGAAAACAACACTGTAGGCTCTAGTACTGGTTTGGCCTAATGCCTAGATCTAAAAATGTAGCTCCACATTTCTAATACTCTCTTATCAAGGGGATAAAAGGCTTTACCACTTAAAAGAGGCACTAGATTGGCCTAGATCTGAGTATATCTAGCCTCCACTCACTACATCTTACAAGGAAAACCCAACCCTCAATAGGATTAGCGTTGTATGTGTAAGGTGAAGCTTGGAAAAATGCTTGATAGCGGACAAGATCAGCAAGACTCCTCCAAGAGGCCTCTCAAGGAAGGAGGTTGGATTCCCGATCAGGAACACCCAGTGATAAACAACACTATTCTTAGCTAAACAACAAGAGAATGACATATGTCTAAACAAAAAATATATTCAGAAAATTTAACCACATCAACAACCTTCTCATGCTGTCCTCCTCTTCCTTTTATAGGATAGGAATCTTGCAAACTCTAAACCATCTCAATTATTTTGCTTCATTCACATGTGTATACTCCAACTAAAATTGTGTTGTGCATCAAGGAGATTCATTGAATCTAGACAAAAATGTTGATTTGGTCATGGTTGACTTGGTCAAATGATCTAGCCTCTTTCACACCTAAGTGTGCTTATGTAAATAGCCGAGATTTAGCTTTTTTCACATGTGTCATTGATTTATTTTTCTATTTAGGAGTTTTATTGATCCTCCTTTACAATTTTATTCATGAAGTAGAAAAATGAAACGAAATTGTATATTCCCATTAGCTTGGGCTAATTGAGAATATTACAGACAAATCCACAATACCCTCAGTATTTTCCTCAATTTCCTCCATACCCAACTCCATGCTATCCCTACCATCCACCTCCATCACAACCACAACCTCAATCCCATCCATATCATAGATCCACTCCCACTCAAATAAATATACGACCATTTCCAAATCCATACAAAGAAGTAACTTAGCCAACTTATAATACTGAGGTACAACACTTTCAAACATATCCTCTTCATCTAAATGGTATTCATATTATTTCAAAAAAATTATTGCAAAAAATAGATTCTCTTGATGTCATTAAAGGACGACATACAAAAGAAGAAGATTCAAATGAGGAGATAAAATATTCATGGGCTGCACTTTATTGAGAGATGACATCAGAATCAGAGACTTAGAGGATTCCCTCATGTTTACCATTATATCCTCCATGTGTTCAAGAGAAAAGTCAGCAAAAAGAGGAAGATTTGAACTTCATGGTAGAAGAGGACATCCAAGATGATCCAAATCAACAAGTGGACTAGGGGTATCCCAACTATATTGAAATATGGTTCCAGACAATCATTAAGATGCAACAACACATTGTTCTTCCACAATTATTGATCTCATCTTAGTCAAAGCATTTGGTATCTCATATTCAGTTACATGTGCAAGCATACATTTTGAGCCTACACATGATTTTATCTATCATCTTGATGTGAATATGGCTCCATTGGAAGTATTCATTTACTTGAAAGAGATTTTTTTTTCCCAGTAGAGTAGGATAGAAATTATTATTTTTTAAATGGAAAAAGAGAAAAAAGAAAAAAGAATAAAATCTAAGGTGAAAACCTCTTTTTAGGTATCTAAGATTGGTTCACTGATTGAAAACCTCCATGAGGCAGTCAATCGGTTGAAAAAAAAAAGAGAAAAAAATATCCTAGGTGAAAACCTCATTTGAGGTGCCTAGGGAGACCTACTAGTTGAAAACCTCATTGAGGTGCCTATTAGGCCTAATAAAAAGAAAAAAACATGAAAAAATGAAAACAATTCTAATGAATGAAGGTGTTTGCCAACCTTTGCAAACAACACAAACAGGTTGGCACCATAAAAAGAAAAAGATGGTCAAAAATATAGTAAAAGGAAGTCAAAATTTGACTTTCTCCTCCTTTTCTCAGATATTCCAAAATGTCCAAGGTCATTCTAATCCATCACCCTCATCCATTTCCAACCTCCACCCATAATTTCCAATTTTTTCTCATTCATTTTGCTCGTTGTCCTAAACTGCTACAGGAAGTCATGTTTTTTAGCAATTTTTTTTTTTTCTTATATATTCAAAATAGTGAATCCATTTTCCTACCTATTTCATGGGTAGATTCATACAGATGATGGTAACATGCTCAAGAAATTTCAAAAATTTCTCGTGCACGGTTTGTGAGAAATCGACGTCCATCACCTACAATCATTTTTAATTTTTCTCGAGATATGTGAATCCAATGGGCGAAAAGTTTTATGGGGAGGTGAATAAGGATGTTTCTAATATTCTCACAAAATTTCAAGTCAATCCACTCTACCATTTGAGATTTATGGATAAAATAATTCTGCTACAAGGGGTTGTCATGAACTGTTACGGGAAGTTTTGTAATTACTATAGGAGGTTACAATAAGTGACATGTAGGTGGATAGAGGAAAAAAAATATCACAAAGGGCCTTTTGGTGTAAAAAATAAATGAGGAGAGTCTTATCATCATCTCCTACCACTTTCTGATGACTCCTCCATCTCAAGCACAAGGGTTTTTCTTTCTAACCTTACCTTTTATCACGTCTATAAAATATTTTTTTTCCCAAAAAACACATAGTTTCTTCACTCCATTTTTCCAAGGCCACACCACTTCCTCATAAACCTATAATAATCCTACCATCACCCTAATTCCACCTCACATTCTCCCTCATCAGTCATACATATCTATAGCCTACAGAAGAAAGAGAAAGAGGCTGGTATAAGAAAAAGTAATTTCATGTAGTAAGCCCTATGTAAGCACCAAAAAATTCCTGAAGATGGTTTTAACCAATCATGGGGAACAATAAGACTTGTTAGATTAATATGAAGATATTAATGACACTAAAAAAAGAATCATCCATCAGTATACATACATGATAAGAATCAATAAGGTACCTGCACACACAAAATATTTATCTGTCAAAGAATCATCATGGTATGAAGACTAATACAAAAGGAAAATAATCAACTACAACACTCACATCATGAACATCTCAACAACAAAATTTTATCTAGGGATGTGAAGTAGCAAAACAAACAGTAAAAGAAACCCTATAATGCCTCCATCTTTAGGGCTATCAGCAATAGGACCTCCAACAAATTATCACATGCAACTTCAGGATCATTTGTAGTAGGTTCAGAACCACCAAAGGTAATTTCAACAGTCATATGAGCCTCAATATCCCCTACAAAGACACATCAAGGGTAAGGACCGGGTATGCAATCATCTAAAACTTTATTTGAATATATTCTAGCTTAAGATAACATTAAAAGTGTGAGAAGGAAAGTGGTTTAATAGCCAAAATCAATAGTAGAGCATCCTCAACCTTATCTAGCAGTTAGCTTCACTTTTCTATCAAGACACACACATGTGGGAGACGAACAAGAAAAAATTAAGGAAGGATTGAGAAACTGGTTAGTAAGCATTTAGTTGTGATGGAAGACAAGGAGTTCTAAGGGTAATTGAGGGAAAACTCAGTTAACAAAAAATAACTCTGAGTTTATTTTGCATGTAATGAAAAAAAAATTGAAAAAAAAAGAGAATAATAAAATAAAATAATAGGTAGACCCACCACCTCTTGGAATGCAAATATTAGTTGTTACAGGTGAAATAGAGCTTATATAGATGAAATAGAGCTACTACAAGCACAAAATGTGCTATAGGAAAAACATATTTCCTACAGGAAGAACAAATTTGCTACATGAAAGACAAATCTGCTACAGGAAGCTAACATAGGGTTGCAAGAGAAATATTATGCTACGAGAGTGTTGTACAATGATTAATTAATAGCTACAAGGTACAAATAAACACAACAAATCTGCAAAGGATTTTCTACCAACATGATAAATTCTACAAATTTGAAAGGTATAAAAGTCACCAATTTTGTCATCACATCATTCCTTTTTTTGCTTCAGTTTATTTACCATCATTTCTCCATTTTTAAGAAGAAATAACTCTCCGTTAACTATTTTCAATTCCAGAATTTAATGAGCAAAGAGAATTTACATCTCTAGTTAAGGATGTTCATAAGAATTTGATGGATAATATGATGTATCATGACCAAGAATTTGTATCAAAAGTAAGACGTTTGGACTTCAATGAGAATTCCATTACTAATGAGGTAAGGGATTCCAAGAAATCCTTATTTTTTCAATGAGAAGTTCCAGAGGAATAACAACAAGACAAACCAAAAGAAAGGTCTTTCCCTCAGAAATAGAAACTGTTTCAATTGAAGAATCACCTGAGAGAAAGAAGCATCCTAAACCTACATTAGAAGTTCCATGGGAAATTTAGATTAGGGAAGAAATGAAAATAGAATAGTAGGAAGAAGAACAACAGGAGGAGAAACATATGGACCAAAAAACAAGGATTGAACTAGATTAGCATACATGAAGAACCATAAAGGAAGGAGGATGAGTAGGTTTCTCAGATGATGAGCAACCATTTCAGTAGGGGAGTATGTGGGCCTATAAATTAGACATAAATTAAGCCTATCTAAATTTTCTTAGGCACAAAAAAGCTATATTAAATATCTCATTCTACACTTCATAATTTTTTTAAAGATTTAATATGTTCTTAGGAAGATTTAGAGACAATTTCATATTTCTGCCTAATATTATTTATTTTTTAAGGATATTGTGAGAATATTGGGCAGATTATGAAGATTTGGAGAAGGAAATAACTTAGGGACTTTCTCCCTACTACAAGAGGATCAATATTGGAGAATAAATGAACAAAATATCATGAGAACATTGAGATATTCTGGAACACTTTATGACTGAGAAAATCTAGGAATGTGTTCCCTGTAATTTACTGCAAACTCCTAGAGTTGGGAATAAAAATTGTGGGATTTTGGAGAGTAAAGCTTCCTCATTTGAAGGAGAAAAATTACTCATCATTTTTTATAAGTACCAATTCGAATTGGCCTCTAGGGAAATGTATTGTTTAGTCGTACTGTCGAGAAAAAATATTTTATGGAAGCTCCATTTCCATTTCTTGTAGGGCTATACATGGACTGATTCAATAATGAAGTTTGGTGCCATTTTTAGCTTCTAAGGCTCAGTTTCTTCCATAGGATTCTAATTCCTCCTTGGGGTTGGCCATCCCAGGAGCCTCAAAGTCCTCTTGCACAATTTATTTATGTTATTTTCACTTCTTATTCGCAAGCATCTCTCATTTTTGTTATGCATATTTCTGTATTTAGTATTGTCTCTTTTATTGTTGTAGGATTGAGTTAAATGATTGAAGTGATTTATTTTGCAAATTTTTTATAGATTAAAAAGAATTATCCATCCTTATAATAACTTTTTAATGTCATCTTAATCATCAAGCTACTTGGATTTGGTTACTAGTTCACGAATATAATATTTCTAGAAATGCCTTGTAGCAAAATAGTAGTAAATTTATGCTATTTTTAAAATTGAATTAATGATATTAATTTGAATTTATTAAAATTGTATTATGGCATAATAATGTTAATTTTAATAACAAAATTTACCCCATTTAATTTTCACTTGATTAGGTTAGGCATTTGATAGATTAACTAGCTCACTATTTCTTGAATTTCTATATTTTAGAGTAGTAATTTTCTGTTATTTTTTGGAACATGTGAACAGGTGTATTTTGGAGTGATTCCACTTCTAATGGAGACCTAATACATGATATTTACAAAAAAAAAATTTCCCATCCTATTTTCATTTGATTTACTAGGTCATTTTGTGAGTTATCTCCAAAACACAACATCTTGTAGAAAAAATAGAACCTCTCATAGCACCCTTGTAGCATGTGTAAACTCAACTAGATTTGCTCCAAAATATTGGTTTTTGTCTCTTAGGCTTGATTCATGATCCATAGGATCTAAATCCATGATTGACGAATAATAGACACCACTTAGGACATGCATTTTTACAAAGTTGATTAGGCCTATTTATTTGAATTCATGCTTATATGATCTTTTCAATTACAAATTGTTGCTCTTGCTAGGATTAATTTATTTTCCAAGCAAAAATTCCATTTTTTCAATTATTTTAAGCTTTCATTTCATGAAATTGACTCAATTATATCAGATCAACAAAATAAGGATACATTGTATGATGGACATATAGTGCCGATAGCTCTTAAGTTTGCATGAACCCCGAGTTTATAATTAAAGTTGGTAGCCTTGGGAGTTGCAACATTTTTGTTGCAATATTGAGGCTCATCACAATCCTCCCACTAATTTTTCTTTAGGCCTATTTAAATCATTAGAGGAGGAGAGACATTTTATTTCATTAGAGGAATAAGAGTATTAGAGACTCAAAAGTAGAGGCATATGGTTAGCTTCAGGTGAAATTAATATTAGATTCTTCCATTAGTTTGAAAATATGAGGAAAAAATCTCACATATCTAGCATATCTTTGATTCTAATGGTTCGTTGCTACACTTGTATGAGGATAAATTAGTTGTTGCAGTTCACTACTTTCAATCCCTCTTTTTGGCCCCTCAATGATATCCTATACAGGAAATTCTGCAGGTGGTGGAAATTTTCCTAATGTAATATAAAGTGAGATGAATGCTACTATTTTTGAAGAGGTCACTAAAAAATATATTCTGGGTGCTCTAAATTTCATGTAGAATTCAAATTTCCCAAAGCATGATGACATTGACTCCATTATATCAGATCAAAAAAATAAGGACACATTGTATGATGGACATATAGTATCGATAACTCTTAATTTTGCACGAACCCTAGGTTGATAATGAAAGTCGGTAACCTTGGGAGTTGCAACATTTTTGTTGCAATATTGAGGCTCATCACAATCCTCGCACTAATGTTTCTTTAGGCCTATTAAAATGATTAGAGGAGGAGAGACACGTTATTTCATTGGAGGATTAAGAGTGTTAGAGACTCAAAAGTAGAGGCATATGGTTAGCTTCAGGTGACAATAATATTAGATTCTTCCATTAGTTTGAAAATGTGACAAAAAACTCTCACAGATCTAGCAGATATTTGATTCTAATGGTTCGTTGCTACACTTGTATGAGGATAAATTAGTTGTTTCAGTTCACTACTTTCAATCCCTCTTTTTGGCCCCTCAAGGATATCCTATACAGGAAATTCTACTGGTGGTGGAAAATTTTCCTAATGTAATATAAAGTGAGACAAATGCTACTATTTTAGAAGAGGTCACTAACAAATATATTCTGGGTGCTCTAAATTTCATGTAGAATTAAAATTTCCCAAAGCATGATGATATTATTGTAGAGTTCTTCTTGGTTTTTTATGACTTGATAAAATAGGATTTGTTGAACATATTTAAGGAATCACAAAGTTCTGGTAAAGTTCTAAGATATTTCAACACTTATTTTTTATGTCCTATTCGAAAAACACAAGAGTTTACTATGTTTGTGGACTATAGACCTATAACATGTAGTAATTTGATATATAACTTGATATCAAAGATAATCTCTAGGTGTATCAAGCTTGTGCTTGATACTTTCATCTATGAACACCAATTTGGTTTCCTCGATAATAGGAATATCCATGATGCATAAGGTTTAGCTTAGGTTATTTTCCATTTAGTTAAAACAACAAAATTGAAAGCTATTATTTTAAAGTTGTACCTCTCCAAAGCATATTGTAGGGTATATTATACCTTCCTAAAATTGTTCCTCGTCCAATTAATATTTGTGTTGAATATGGTTATTTTGATCATGGGATTCCTATAATAAGCCTCCTTTGTCATTTTTATTATTGGATTCCCATCACATTTCTTCAATATTATCCATGGGATTTGATAGGGATGCCCCTATCCCTTCTTTTATTTCTTATTGCTGCAAATTCTATCAGAAACATCATTAATGAATACAAATCTATGAATATTATCCATGGCGTGAGGTTTTCTGATGAGGTGGAGGTTTCCCACCTCCATTTTTTTGATGATATGTTGGTTTTTATTTTAGGCGATATCCGATAATTTAACTCTATAAAATGTGTAGAATTTAATGTGTAGATTCAAAACTAGTCATGTAATTTACTAAAACATATGACTCAAATCTACTCTACTCATATTTGGAAGAAAATTCAAGATCGAGAACACATATCGAAAACATTCATCTTGATTCAACACACATGCATAGAGATTTATCTAGGGAAAGAAACCTCTCAAAACCCATTCCTATCTATATTTTATTAATCAAATAATTTGGATAAATAAAATATGCTTGCTGAAGCTTTAGAACAACCTGAACCTGTATCTTCTATCACATGCATAACTGACTGACTCTAGCCAATACTTATCCAAATTTTCAAGCCTCCAAACTTTTATTTTGTTGCATTGTTCCTCAAGGAATTAATCCCTATTATTTAGAAATTCCTCAATATGTATTGCGCAATTCCTTTAGGCCAATCTTTGATTGCGTGGACCACCTGTACAACTTGGAATAGTCTACAACTGATAGTACACTACCCTTCAACTGTAATCTCAACTGGGTAACTCAAATTATTTTCATGCATGATTTATTTTAGGTTGATTGATCAATTAACTGGTTAAACATTGAAGTTACACCCCACTACTATACCTTCCACTAGTTCCTCCAATAGTTAGAACTAGTTTAATTCACCATAACTCAATTTAACTAAATTAAATTGTTACAACTGAATTTAACTCAACCTAGGCTCCTAAAATTTAGAAATCACTATACACAACTCAATTTCATGACCCCAAATCAAATTAACTAGTATAACTGAGTGGTAATAGCTATATCACCTTAGCTAACTAATGTAGATTATCTATCAATGTGAAATTTTGATTTTTTCCTAAGTTAATCAAGATAAACTTAAATTAGGAGTTTGTTGCTACATTTTCAACAAAATTTGTTATTGACCAATTTTGTAAAATCCATTATAATGGTATTTAGTTCAAAAAATTCATGCATCATTTATAATAACCTCTCATATGACAATAGAACACAATGCAACAATTTTTTCCCATTCCTTGATAAATACTTAGACATAAGGTTGAAGTATCATGGATGTTTTATCAAGACATGTAAAAATCAAAGAACTGACTGAGCATGGATGGCATAAAAGGTTGAAAAACGTATTTCTTTATGGTAAAATAAGTTCCTATCTCGAGGAGGGTGCCTCGTGTTGATTAAATCAGTTCTAGAGAGAATTCATGTGTATTGGATCTGTATCACAGTGTTTTAGAAACAAATCCTTTCACTGGTAAGAAAAACCAATTTTCATTTCATTAGTTAAGAGATTTAAGAAAACATGGAATGGCTCTCGTAAAATGGTCCCAAATTTTTTCCTTAAAATATCTTGGGGGTTGGGGATTAAAGAATATTCAAGTATTCACTAAGGCATTGGCAAGAAAGATTTTATGGTGTTTGTTAATTGGAAACTTGTTTTGGTTTAAATTTTTACAAGAAAGACATTTTCTAGGGTCCATAGTGAGCTATTACATGCATCTTAAAAAATCAATGAGGGGGTCAAATGTATGGAATGAATTTGATAGGGTTTCTCCTCTAGTGGAGAAATGGTTGGCTTGGTACATTACGGAAGGGTTTATGATTTGAATTGGGAAGGATCTATGGTATGACATTGGAGACCATTTCTATCAACTCCCTACTATAGGAGGCTTTGTTTTGGTTACATATTAATTTTTTTTCCGATGCAAGATCCTAATATCCTCAAGCTACGGGAATACCCAATTCCAAATTTGCAACACTTAAGGGATTAACTAGGACATTGGATATTTGATTGGATGATTATGTTAAATTTTCAGTTAGAAACCATATTTATATAAGGAATGAGGCTCTTAATATAATGTATTGTTAAAAAAATCAATAGTCAGGAGAGTTTATTTCCAAGCTTGGGTATCGAGCATGTTTTGAGGAGACTTACATATCCCCGAAAAAATGGTGGTAAAATTTCATTTTGGGTATCTTGATCCCATTAAAATAAAAAATTAAAGCTTGGTTGAATTTGAATGAAAAATTTCTTACTCTCGAAAACCTAGTTAAATGAGTATGTGTAATACCTTCCTCCCACATCTACCTAAGTAATCAGCCAACCGGGGTAAACATGTGATGAATATTTACTACAATATTATTTGACTCCCTTTGTGTGAGTTAAGGATGTGGAACCGACATGAAATAAAAATACAGACCTTCTACACTTGCAAGAGAACTCCCAGGAGCCATCCAAGCCTTCCAGGTGACTAGCCCGTGAGATAAAATAATTTTTTTCTACATTAATACCCAAGTATCTCCCATGACATGGGAATGAGTGTGGTTGGGACCCTCTAGTCACACGTACAACATCGGTATGCATATGACTAGGGAATTTCCTGGGTATTTCTATGCCTGCGACTCTGAATTATATGCCACATTTTTAGGCCTAGGTCTTAGGTCACTGCACATAACCCCATGACACTTATGAGAATGAAATATAATAGCAGAATAATGATAAAAATTAAATTACTTGAACAAGGAATTGACTGGACCCCTACTAGACATGAGTGGAATTTCGTCAAACATGTCACCAATATGTAATCTACAAGTTTAAATAGCATATATGAGCATAATGTTCTCATACTTATCAGAGAATTACTAAGAAGCATTGATGCCTCATCACATTAGTTGCATTATCATCTATTCATTTGTAGATTCATTTTTCATTCATTTTCAAATCAAAACATGATGAGAGCTATACATCAGCAATATCATAAAGCATATTCATAACCAGAATATAAACAATAGAAATTAAAAGCATAATACAACCATATAAGCCACATAATAACAAGCATATTTACCCATCAATACAAGAGGAACATAGATATTATTGTTGTAATCAAAATGCAACCAAATCTGGACTTCCACGTACCACCCGACCATTATTAGGTCCCTATATTACTAGTATAGTCCCTTATTGTTGTTATTGTAACACCCTTATTGTTATTATTGTACCCTTGTAACCCTCATATTGTTATTATTGTGCCCTTAAATTATTATTGTTAGGTTGGCTAGGATTACATTGTGGCCCCATGGACTCCTATATATAGAAAGGAGGTTTTGTAATTTCTATCATCCAATAATTGTTCATTCATGTAATGTATTGGAGGTTTCGCCCTCGAAGTGGCTTATTTATAAGGCATTGATATCTCTTTTATTCTATTTTTGGAGCTGGTTTCACAACATTTGGTATCAGAGCTTTGGATTCTAGGGTTTTTGTTGCTCTAAACTAGTCAGCGTGGAATTTTCGCTATAAATTTTTTTATACGAAGGTTCAAAAGCTGAAATTTTTAGAGTGTGAAGCTGAAATCCTGAGGAAAATTTTTACAAAATTTCAGAGCTTAGTTCGCAATATTTTCAGAGATATGATCTGTGGAATTTAGGGCTTTTTGTAGGCTCCTGAATTTAACCTAAACAGGTCATCATGGAATTTGCGCTATAACTATTTTTCTACGAAGTTTCAGAAGTGGAAAATTTTAGAGAGTGAAGCTGAAATCCTAAGGAACATCTTCGCAAAATTTCAGAGCTCGGTTCAGAATATTTTCTGAGATATGATCTGTGGAAGTTAGGTCTTTTTCAGGCTCTCGAATTTCATCTCAAAGAGGTTATCGTGGTAAAATATTCATCACTCTCTCTCTGAGCACTGGATTGGAATGATGTAAAAAGTGGCCGCAAGTACACAGACTATAGTTTTCTTTCTATAAATTTCAAAGCCAAAGGAGGAAAAAGTGACATGTGGCAAGTAATACAGATTTTCTTTACTGAACCAGTCCATAATTGGGTCATGTGGGAGATTGGACATAACTTTTCCTTGAAGTATCCAAATCGGGTCAGACCTGTGATACTTGAAAGAATATTCAAAGGGATACTACAAGGCCAAATTTAAGATATTGAGGATCTACAATTACAGAGATAATTCAATTTCAAAATAGAGCTCCTCAAAAGCAAGTAAAAGGTGTGTATATTCTTTTTCCTGAATTGCATAAGTCTTGTTTGAAGAATCAATTTGAATTGATTCCAAGGGCATATTGTAGAATATATATCAGTATTAGATTCTAAAATGACCCCTAAAAATAATTCAACACCCATTAATCCTTTATAAGGCTCTATTATGACTCATGAAGATGAAGAATTGCAACATGACATATCAAATTTACAAGAGCAATTGAAAAAAAATTCGCACTCACAAAGAGCAACAAAAAATGACATGGAAGTTTTGAAGAAAGGAATGGAAAATAAGATGGATGGTTTGAAGAAAGGAGTGGAATATAAGATGGATGGTTTGAAGAATGGGATGGAAGCTAAGATAGATGGCAGGGAAGCTGGCATGAAATCTAAAATGGTTAACATGAAGAATGATCTAAAAGTAGACATGGAAGCTTTGACAAAGTTGATACAACAAATGTTTGCTAATGGTGAAAATATAGTAGAGGAAACTCATGATGAGAACAAAATAAATGCTAATCTTGATTGCATAAACTCTAATGTTAGCGGGAAGAACCACCATATTCCAAAAATGGATATGAGGAATTTTTATGGAAAGGATCCTGTAACATGGATACTACAGATGGAGCAATATTTTGATCTCAATAATGTGAAAAACACACAAAAGGTACACACTGCAACTTTACATTTAGAACAGAATACATTTGCACGGTATCGATGGCTTTGCTCCCGTAAAAAAATTGTCACTTCGATAATTTTTACAGAGGAAATGATAGCACATTATGAGGATACAAAGAGCAACACCTTCTTTATCCAATTGATAAATCTCAAACAAAAGGGTTTAGTGGGGAAGGACATTGAGGATTTCCAAAAATTGAATACAAGGGTAACTAATATTCCAGAGGAACACAGGATTGATCTCTTCATAGGTACTTTAAAGGATAAAGTCGAACATGAAGTTCACGTTTTGGAACCTGATTCATTGGAGAAGGCATTCAGGTTGGCAAGAAAAATTGAATGTAAAATTATGGTGACAAGGAAGCCTAACACTCACTTCTATAAAGAGGGAAGTGTTGCTACTCTTAGATTTCAACAACCTACAAGTTTGACACCACAAAAATTGGAAGAAAAAGGAGCAAAAGGGCTTTGCTATAGTTGTGATAGAAAATACAGTAAAGGTCATAAGTGTGCTGAGAAGAAATTATTTTACATAGATTGTGAAGAGGAAGAAGAAAATGAACAAGAAGAGGATATACACCAGGAACCAACCCTAGAAGATGAAGAAATGAGTCCAACCATATCGTGTAATGCATTTGTAGGAATTACCACTCCTCAAAGTCTCAAGATAGAAGGACATATCAAGAAGAAAAATGTAATACTATTGATTGATTCAGGTAGTACCCATAATTTTATTCATTGTAAGGTAGCCAAGGAATTGAATTGTTTCCTATACCCATCACCAAAATGTCAAGTGATGCTTGCAAATGGAGGAACTATAAATTGCTCTGGAAAATGCCATAATATCAAGCTAACCATGGGAGAATATGTATTGAATAGTCCAATGCTTTCCGTTCCTATGGGAGGTGTTAAAGTTGTACTAGGAGTACAATGGTTTCAATATTTGGGGATGGTAGCCTTTAATTTTCAAGAAATTTTCTTGAATTTTTTTTTAGAAGGAAAGCAAGTCGAATTATAGGGTATTGCAGGGAAGCTAGGAAAGATAATAAGCTCTAATGTCATGAAAAAGCTTCTAAATAAATAACAACGAGGCATAATTGGAAAATTATGCTCACTAGAAGTTCCAACATCAAAATCATCTATTTCTGCAGATCTCCAAAAATTCTTGGACAATCATTCCAAGGTTTTTGAAATTCCCAAAGGACTCCCACCTATTCATGATCATGATCATGCTATTCATTTGATTCCAGGAAGTGTTCCTCCAAATATCAGGCCTTATAGATATCTTTATGTCCAAAAGATTTAAATTGAATGTATGATTGCAGAAATGTTAGAGGCGGGTATAATTCAACCTAGTCAAAGTTCTTTCTCTGCTCTTGTAGTATTGGTACACAATAGGGATGGATGATGGCACATGTGTCCCAATTATAGGGAGCTAAATAAGCTCACCATTAAATATAAATTTCCCATTCTTGTGATTGATGAATTATTGGATGAACTACATGGAGAAATTTATTTTACCAAGTTGGATCTTCGTTCAGGATATCATCAAATTAGAATGAAGAATGAAGATATTTTGAAAACAACATTTCGAACTCATGAGGGTCATTATGAATTTTTGGTCATGCCTTTTGGCCTTACCAATGCACCTTCTACATTTCAAGGGTTGATGAATTCCATTTTCAAACCCTTCCTTAGAAAAATTTTGCTAGTATTTTTTGATGATATACTAATCTACAGCAGGTCTTGGAAGGATCATGTTGAACATGTTGACAGGGTGCTCAAACTATTGCGGGAGAAACAATTATATGCAAAAAAATCCAAATGTTTCTTTGGAGTACAAGAGGTGGAATATCTGGGTCATATTGTATCTCACGAGGGTGTTAAAGTAGACCCTAACAAATTAAAGCCATTAAGGAATGGAAAGTCCCCACAACCATAAAGAAGTTGCGAGGATTTCTCGGGTTAACAGGGTATTATCGCAAGTTTGTTAAGAATTATGGGAGAATAGCAGCACCTCTAACAACATTATTGAGGAAAGATGCATTTTCATGGACTCCTGAAGCAACTAAGGCCTTTGAACATCTTAAAGAGGCAATGTGCCTAGCACCGGTCTTAGCTACGCCAGACTTCACAAAAAACCTTTATTGTGGAATGTGATGCCTCAGGAAATGGAATTGGTGCAGTTTTAATGCAGGAAGGAAGACCCATTGCTTTTGAAAGTCGTCCAATCAAAGGAAAGTATTTACAGAAACCTATTTATGAGATGGAAATGTTAGCAATACTGCATGCACTAAAGAAATGGCGAACTTACCTAATGGGAAGACACTTCAAGGTAAAAACTGATCATGATAGTCTTAAACACTTTTTGGAACAAAGACTATCTTCAGAAGAGCAGAAAAAATTGGTCACAAAGATGTTGGGTTATGACTTTGAAATAATCTACAAAAAAGGAAAGCTTAATGTTGTTGCAGATGCACTCTCAAGAAAGAATGAAGAGGTGGAAGCATTGCTTTGTGTCGTTTCTATTATCCAACCAGATTGGATAACCGAAGCAAGAGATGAATGGAAGAAGGACAAAGATGTATGGACACTCATTCAAAAGTTGCAGCAAGATCCTAGTACATCTGATACATTTAGTTGGAACAATGATTCCTTATGGTACAAAGATCGCTTATATCTTTGTAAGAATTCCCAACTAAAACAAAAGATTCTTCTGGAATTGCACACTTCTCCTTTAGGAGGACACTCGGGATTTTTAAAAAATTACCATAGGGTGAAGAAAGAATTTTTTTGGGATGGCCTTAAATCTGATATTCGAAATTTTGTGGCGGAATGTTTGGTTTGCCAACAGAATAAAGTGGAAACAATTAAGACCCCAGGACTTCTACAACCTTTATCCATTCCAGGTCAACGTTGGGAGGAGATTTCAATGGATTTTATCACGGGTTTACCTAAGTCCGAAGGAAAGAGTGTCATCATGGTGGTAGTTGATAGACTTACCAAGTATGCACACTTTTGTGCATTATCTCATCCATTTAAAGCAAGTGCAGTTGCTACTACATTTATGGATAGAATTCAAAAGCTACATGGAAGCCCAAGGGTTATTGTGAGCGACAGAGATCCCATTTTTACTGGAAATTTTTGGACGGATTTATTTTCTTTTTTGGGTACTCAATTAGCTCATAGCTCATCTTATCATCCTCAATCTGATGGTCAAACTGAGATAGTAAAAAAATGTTTGGAAGGATATCTTCGTTGTTTTGTATCTGATAAACAAACACAATGGGTCAAGTGGTTACCTCTTGCTGAATGGTGGTATAACACTTCCTTCCATACTGCAGCAAAAATGACCCCATTTATGGCACTTTATGGATATCATCCACTATCCATCACATCATATTTAAGGGAAAATTTGAAGGTTCAAGCGGTGGAAGATCACATCGAGCATCAACAAGAAGTTCTCCAACTCTTAAAGGATAACCTGAATTTGGCACAAAATCGAATGAAACAACAGGCAGATCAACATCGCAGCGAGAGAAGTTTTAATGTAGGAGATTGGGTATTTTTACGGCTACAACCATACAAACAAATGTCCCTCAAGCAAGCTAAGAAGGATAATAAATTATCGCCAAAGTAATATGGTCCTTACAAGGTGTTGCAAAAGATTGGTACTATGGCATACAAATTGGAGCTTCTGCTTCTTCACGAGTGCATCCAATTTTCCATGTTTCATGCTTAAAGAAGGTTATAGGTGAAAATATTCCAGTTCAAACAATATTGCCAGAACTTGATGAGGAAGGAAAAATCATATTGGAACCTGAAGCGGTCATGGAAACAAGAACTCGAAAGCTACGGAATCGATCAATTTCAGAGTATCTCATCAAGTGGAAGAACTTACCCACTGAAGATTCTACATGGGAGGATGAGAATTTTATACGAAAGCACCCAGAGCTACTCAAGCGTTGAGGACAACACTTTTTTTGAAGGAGAGGGGCATGTTAGGTCCCTATATTACTAGTATAGTCCCTTATTGTTGTTAGTGTAACCCCCTTATTGTTATTATTGTACCCTTGTAACCCCCATATTGTTATTATTGTGCCCTTAAATTATTATTGTTAGGTTGGCTAGGATTATATTGTGGTGCCACTAGGATTACATTGTGGCCCCATGGACTCCTATCTATAGAAAGGAGGTTTTGTAATTTGTATCATTCAAGAATTGTTCATTCATGTAATGTATTGGAGGTTTCCCCCTCGAAGTGGCTTATTTCTAAGGCATTGATATCTCTTTTCTTCTATTTTTGGAGCTGGTTTCACAACAACCATAGACATGGCTGAACCAAATCTTTCTTTTAACTAGTCACCCCCATGCCATATTCCAAGCATGAATGTGTTATCTCACAAAAAAATCAATCAAAACTAAACTAGGGCTTCCAAAGGCTCAACCACCCCAACCCTTCACCAGTGATTCCACCTCACAGTCATAAATAACAAACCATTGCCAAATTGGTCTCTAGCCAACTTGTCCAGGGCTCGAGAACATTTTTTCCAACCAAGAATCGAGGAGTAGTAACTGAACCCACATATGCTAATGAGCTCTAGATCTTTTATCCAACTGATTCTCTGGGACTAATAACTCAGCCCATCAAGGGCTCTAGAGCATTTTTCCAACAAAGGCTCCTCGAATAGTAACTCAACCCAAGATGTTATAGGGCTCCAAAACATTTGTCCAGCCAACTCTTCAGGAACTACTAACTCAACCCATAGCCTAAGGAACATGAGAAACAACTAGAAAACAAAAGGGTAAAAATCCAAAAATACCATGGTGATCGAGGAAATGGAAAGGCTAGGAAAAACCAATGTTAAATCAGGAAATCATCCATGCCAATGACATATTATGACCAAGAAACCAGATGCATATTCCATGCATGCCAAAAATTATGAGGAAAAATACATGCAACTTGGTACCTACAAGAAAAACCCGATGTAGTTGTTGATACTAATGTCCTCTTGCACTTTCCTGCTCTTCCTTTTCCTTCTTTCTCCAAAATTACAAGTATTCCACACTCCTCCAAGAGTGCTCGAAGAAAAGTATAAGTTTCCAAGCGAGAGAGAGAGAGAGAGAGAGAGAGAGAGAGAGAGAGAGAGAGAGAGAGAGAGAGAGAGAGAGAGAGAAATTATATCTCCAAAACTAAAACAACAAAAGTTTATGAATTGATCCTTAGAAGCCATTTTATTAATGATGCCTCTAATTTCTTCAATTTTCCATTATTTTCCTTCATTTTCCTCGCATGTGACCTGTGACCTTTCACCTCCTTTTTCTCATATTTTCCATTATTCTCATAAATAAGTTCTAATAAATGCCACTTTTCCTTTCCAAACCCTTATTCATTGCCTTTACTAATTTCCATAGCCATACTAAACCATATGAACATCCACACTAGGATTTTTTCCAAACATTCGGCTTGGAATAAGTGTCCCATGACTAAGGTCTTATTTTATCTTTACTAATTTTTACATGGATTTTTAGCCAGGGATGTTACAAAATCCTCCCCCTTAGGGGAACACCATCCTCGGTGTTCAATGACACCTACAACCGACAAGACTGCTGAAAGAAAATCATACTGCCCATGGATATTTATAACTTAGCTTGTTTCAATATTTACAATGATCAACCTTCTGAGATGAAAACCAACATGACAACATAACAACATGAGAATCATGACATGACATGATACTACTTATTGGAATTTTATAACATAGCTCATGGTGGTATTTACATCCATCTACATATGTGCTTATACCAAAACATATACCAAACATATACCAAAAACATTCTCTCAGCCAATGAATGTAGAAGGATACATAGCCCTCATATGATATACCATCTCCCATGTAGCTTCATCAGGCCTAAAGTGCTTCCACTGCACCTTAAATTTCTAGATTGCTCGGTTCCAGAGAATGAGCATATTTCTCTACAAAATGCATTGAGTTTCCTGCTGGAATTTTCATGTTGGATCCACCTGCAATACAAACCAACCAATCGCATGACCAACATATTTAACACATTGCCTAAGCAATGACACATGGAAAATTTCAAGGAATTTCACTATCAGAGGCACCAGAATTAGATATCCTACTGGACCAATCCTGTCAAGAATCCTGAAAGGTACACAAAACTGAGGTGCCATCTTGGCACATGATCAAATCCACAAGGAGCTCTTATTTTACTTGATGCTCAAGTACACGTTCTCCCCAACCTGAAACTCCTTAAAAAGTACATTCTCATCTACATATTTATTCTTCCTCTCCTGTGCTTCTTTCAAATTCTCTTAATTACCTATGTTTCCTATTCCATTTCTACCAAAATGTCCAGTCCAATCAATACCCTATTAAGCCGATCACTCCAACTTACAAGAGTATTGCAACTTCTCCCATACAATTCCTAAAATGGACTCATCCTCAAAGATTATTGATAACCATTTTTGTAAGTGAACTCTACAAGTGGAATATGCTCCTCCTGATTTTTTCATTGATGCACCACTTGCATCCTCAACATGTCCTCCAATATCTTGTTGACCCTCTTTACCTATCCATCTGTCTGCAGATGATGGGTTGTACTGAAGGCCAACTGTATGCCCAAAATTGAAAACAAATACTTCCAAAACTTGGAAGTGAACTTCGCATATGTGTCTGACACAATATTCTGTGTAACACCATACAATCTGACCACATCCGCAATGAGGACCTGTGCTATATCATTCGCTGAGTATGTAGAATTCCCTGGAATAAACTGTGCTACCTTCTTCAACCTATCAACCACAACCATCATGGAATCATTTTGTCTAGATTTCCTTGGTAAGCCTATGATAAATTCCATGAAAATTACCTCCCATTTCCATTATGGAATGAGAATCAGCTATAGTAGTCCACCTGTATGCTTACCCTCTTCTTTGACTTGTTGAAAATCCAAGCACCTAGCCATAAAATTTGCTACATCTCTCTTCAAATTTAGACAATATTAAAAATTATTCAATGTTGTATGTGTCTTCTGCTAGCCCGGGTTACTTAAATACAGTTTGACATGAAAATCCCTCAATATCACCTTCTTGAGATCACTGTTTTTTGGCACATATATCCTATTTCTAAACCCCATCAAACCATCTACTATGACATGATATTCCACATCATGTGCACCTATAAATGTACTTGTATATGTATCAGTACATTTACCTGTACTTGTAACACTATCTATACCTGTACTTGTACTCTAATGTAATATGTGCCTAACCTCCATATACCCAATATCTTGTTGACCTACCTATAAGATCCTATCATGTCGATATGTCCATTAGAACTCATAGCTACTTTTTGATTCACTTGTATCCACCTACTAACAGCATATGCAACCATGTTTTCTTTAACTTTAATATAATTAATCTCAAAGTTGAACTCACTGATCATGGCCAACCATCTAACTTTCCTAGCATTCACATTTAGTTGGTCAAATAGATACCACAATCCACTTTGATCACTCATCAATAAAAATCGTCTATAAAAAATATAGTGACTTTACATATTTAGTGTATGAATGATCACTACCAACTCAAGATCATGTGTCAGATAGTTCTACTTGAGCTCATTTAGTTTATGTGGCTCATAACATACCACCTGTCCTTCTTACATAAGGACTCCACCATGACCTCTCTTGCAAGCGGATCCTAATAAATCTCCTATAATAACCTTCTAACAACATATATGATCTTACCTCATCCACATTC
Organism: Pinus albicaulis; assembly: GCA_034641835.2. Lineage (NCBI taxonomy): Eukaryota > Viridiplantae > Streptophyta > Pinopsida > Pinales > Pinaceae > Pinus > Pinus albicaulis. Next base: position 176,320 of record JAXQQM020089348.1, read on the forward strand.
CTAGGAACTACCCACTCCATGATAGCTCTTATCTTCTCTAGATCCACAACTATACCTTCCTTGGAAACAACATGTCCCAAGTAATGTACCTATGTCTGAATGAAACTGTATTTTCTAATATTAGCATATAACTAATTCTCTCTTGGAAATATCAACACTGTAGCTAAATGTTTGACATGATTTTCCTAATTTTTAGAATATATCATCAATGAATACGGTTAAAAAACTTGTCCAAATAAGGATGCAGCACACTATTCATCAAGCACATAAAAGTAGTTCGAGCATTAGTCAAGCCAAATGAAACTTCAATAAAATCATAATGTTTGTACATGGTCTGGAAAGTTGTATTGTGAATTTCATATTATTTAATGTGAACCTAATCATATATGTACCTTAGATCAATATTTGAGAACACTGTTGCTCCCTTCAATTGATCGAATAAGTCATCAATCCTAGACAACATATACTTGTTCTTAATGTTCACCTTGTTCAACTACCTGTAATAAATGCACACCTTGAGGGTACCATAATTATTCTTCACAATCAATACCAGTGTACCCCAAGGCGATACACTTGGCCTAATGTATCCTTTGTTGAGAATTTCCTCCAACTACAGCTTGAACTCTACCAACTTTGGTGTGCTCATCCTATAAGGTTCCTTAGATGTTGGTGACGCCCCTAGTACCAACTCAATATAAAATTATACTTCCCTATGATGTGGAAAATTTGAAATATCTATAGGAAACACATAATGAAATTTCTATAGAACTCGATACCTACATAACGCATCTGCATCCTCAACTTCATTACCTTTGTCATTGGAAATGTGAATTGAAAATTACACACACCCTTTTCTTTGGCTACGCTTGGCTTGCATATCTATCAACATCCTAACTGATGTTTATTTCTTCTTACCATGCAAGACTCTATGTTCTCCACTGTCATCTAAACACTCAATGGATTTTTCATAGAAGTCCACTTTAGTCCTATGAAGATATAGCCAGTCCATACCCAAAAGCATACTATATGACCCCAATGATAATACATTCAAATGTGTTGATGTAGGCATACCATTAAAATGGCATTAGAGGAAATTTCACCTTAAAATTTTCATCCTAACGGAAAATAATAAAATAATAATTAAAATACAAAATAAGAGTTATGAATTTTGGAGGGAAAAGATGAAAAACTACTCTTTTAATTGTATTTTTTGCTTATCTCCTTATAGGTTTACTCAAATTTTAAGTTTACACACTCGTTGGATGAAAAGTTAAATTTCCCATCCAAAAATTACCCATTATGCATACTTTCGAGAAGACCCACATTGATACAAATTTAATATACATTAAAAAAATGTGTTTCAAATAGTTTTTTTAATGTATATTCAATTTGTATCAATGTCAGTCTTCTAAAAATTATTCATAATGGTTACTCATTTGATGCGAAATTTAATTATCTATCCAATGAGTGTGTACGCTTGAAATTTGAGTAAAATTATAAGGAGATAAGCCAAAAATGCAATTAAAAAAAGTTGTTTGTCTATTTTCCCTCCAAAATATTTACATGTACCTCTTTTTAAATTTAAAGGATTTTTATTGGTTTACATATTATGACATGGAAATTACATGAAAATTTCTTCAGCGCTTTTAGGCTAAAATTTCCTCTAATGAATCCACAAGCTCTTACCCAATGATGAACTTGCTTCTTTGTACCTATATCCAACTACAATAACCAAGATTTCACATCGATTTCTTTATTAAAATCACACTTATCCACTAGGTCAAGATTAATGTAACTATAATTAGATCTAGGGTAAATAAAAATAGAAACAACTTGATCACAAAGCTTACTTTCCATCTCGATAATAGATTCCTGGTGATCTACCTTCCTATTATCTAGCATTGCATAAATCCTAGGAATACTTTGTCCAACATCTCCCATTGTATGTGCCTCATGAGAACTATAGATATGTTTTCTACCACCATGGTTTTGTGGAAAATATATCCTATGATGACCTCCTCCCTAGGTTCAACACTGCACATGATCCCTATTTTCCCTCTTATTATGATCCTAAGACCAAATTCCCTATCCTCTACCATATGTATTGAACTTCTTAGGTGGTGAAAAATTATCTTTTTTAACTGTATCCTGAGGTATTTCTCCCTTCTTTTCCCATTTTACTTTATTCTTATTATCACCCTTCCAATCTTTCTTAGTCTCAGATCTACATTTCGATTTCTCACAATAATGCTTTAGTTTTGAATGAGTTTCGTAGGCTCATCAAACTCAATCGCCTCTTTGAATGTTATTGAAAACTAACTGATTAATCTCTAAATCTTGGCCTTATTCTCCTTGAGGTAAAACACATACATCAACAACTCAAAAAATATGCTAGTGTACTACTTATCAGTTAGAGAGCCCATAAAACCCTTTTTCCCTGTGCCATAGTATCTCTCCGATAGATACTTATTCCTTAATAATATCTCGAATTCACTCCAAGTAAACTCGTTTTCATGAATATATTTGACGTTCTTTACATCTTACCACTAGATATATGATTTTTATTTAAGATTGAATGTAGTTATTCTGTCCTTCATGTTGTTTGAGTAATCATGTAACTTGGAGAAGTTATTCATTCCAAGTAACCATGCTTCTATATCTTGCGATTTCTTGGTCTCTCCATCAAATGTAGGTGGATTTTATTTATTAAAGTCATCTAGAAAATATCCCCTGTCACTCCTCCTGTAAGGATGATAATGATGATGACCATAGTTCCTACCAGAACTAGAACTAGAATTGTACGTGCGGCTATCACCTCTGTTATTTGGAGTGTCCAAGAACCTATCAAATATTATTGTGTCATATCTATATGACTTGTGCCAACCATGAGATCCAATTCCATATGCCCCAATAATTTTTTCCTCCTCCCCATGGCTGATCTGAAGTGGCCCCTATCATTGCAACTCTAAAAAACTCTTAAGGATTACTGCATTAACCTTTGCTTGTTTATCCTATTCTTATATAATTCTATCATCATCTTCTCTGCAAATCCTTATTTCTTCCTTCAAACTCCTCAATGTGTCTACTAATTCAGAAGAGTTCCCAACACCAAACTGCTCATCTAATACAAAAGGAGAATTTCATGAGTTGTAGTCTACAATTCTGCTAGTCATCTTGATCACTTTCCTACAAGGAATATTACTTCAACTAAACCAAATCATAGAAAAACCAACGTACCTTAGCATCGTTCGTGGAGGATATCTCTTGTAAGATCAACCAATAAACATAATAGTTGTATAAAAATAATCATAACAACATGTGAATATGTAGCATATAGATAAAACAACATATAAAAATCATTATATGAATATTCCAGTCATCAATGCACGACCATATCAATCACATACCATGACCTCATGCATGAGAACAACAATCATACCAATGTACACTTGACAACACGTAAGCACTTGACATTCATAAAAAATGCATAAACAATCATACAATCATGATAAAAAATTCCACAACAACCCCATCAACCTTCACATGGAGACATCACTGCAACCATGAAAAACACCATGCATATGCAACAATCACATAGACCACAAGCATAAGGAACAAATATGCAACTAACATGAATGCATGACCAAAACATTGCCCATCTAGTCCTAGGGGTTAACCATGCTTCGATACCACTCTGTAGCCCCCTCATCCCAAATCTACCCAAGTAACTAGCCAACCAAGCTAAATATGTGACGAGGAGTTACTATGATATGATTCAACTCCCTATGTGCTAGTTAAGGAAGTAGAATAGTGTAATATTCCAAATCTAGAATAGCTAGCAAGCCATGAATGGAAAATGAATTTTCCAGTAATGGATGATATAGGAATTGAAACCAGGATGTGGATCACTTAGATCAATGTATCTATCATAAATCCAAGAGGAGGCTTCAAATAAATCCTTCTAGGTGGGTTAAGCAGATCTCCCACACCTAGTTTTCCTCAGAAACAGCCCGATGAGGGGACTGCAACAATATATGCACATAGAATGGAATGAAAATATTATTCTCATAACCTGGAACACATGAATATATGTATAGCCAATAATTGTATAATATAACAAAAATGAGATACAAATCCTTGAGGAAAGAATCTCTCAAGCTAGGAAATGCAACCTCAATGGAACACGTACAACAAATGTGAAAAAACACCGCTACAAAATTGTGCTCAAGCTATATTGTGCAGTTTATATGAGACACTGCAACATAATAAATAGAAATACAATGATATGACAATATGAACTCAAGAAATGAGGGGGAGCAAGCTCTCAACCCCTGAAAATAGAAATACAACAATCCTCAAGAAGGATTGGCTGAAATACATGTACAAATGGAAAATATGCAGAAATGTCGGAGTTGCAAGGTAGCAGCCGCAACAAAAAATTGGAACAATATGGAGATGGCTGAATAATATGTAAAATCTGAATCAAACCTTCTCTAATGGATTTCCTAAGTGCAAGGCTGATCCTAGCACTGAAAATCTCTCCATCCAAGATGATGGTGCAAACCCTCACTGTAGTTACTTACTGAAATAACGTAGTCTAGTGAAGGTACTACACTGTTGATGATGGGAGATGCTTGGCCTTATGCCAAGATATGAAAATCAGCTCTGAAATCCCCTTCACTAAGCTCTCGGAGGAATATGAGATCCCTCCTCTGAAAGATGAGCTAAGGAAATGTGTTGTGGAACCCTCCATTGCAACACCCAACAACACTACGTTATACTTCAACAGAAATAATGCAGTGACTAATGGAAGTGGCTTTGGCCTTGAGCCAAGATGTGGAGAAATGAAGTGAAATCCTTCAAGAGGCCTCTCAAGAAGGAGAGGAAATCCTAAGTAAGAATCCCTCGTGCTAAATAGCACTACAACTCAGCTGAACAGCCAGAGACTGCAAAAAGTCTAAACAGACAAATATCAATATACTCAAAGATGTCACACTATGGTTGCCTCTTCCTCCTTTTATGCAAGTGGATGTATCTTTGCCCTGGACCCCACACATTAGGGTTTCTTCCACAAATAATCTTTCTCCCTCTCAAACTGTGTTGTCTTCCCAAGCAAGCCACATCCTCTTAGGAAACGTTGTTGACTTGGTCAAACTTGACCTTGCCCTCATGCAATTGACCATTTTCACACTGGATGGTGAAAAAGTAAGCTACTGCATAGATCCCTTTCACACTATGAGGGATTTTATTCCTAATCATGGGCCTTTTACCAATTTTTTTCACCCTCTAGATGACATAAGAAAAAATTAATATTCCAATTTGTTTCTTGCAAATTTTGGAATATTACAGTCCTCCCCTCTCAAAGATTTCTTGTCCTCAAGCAAGTGCAAGCATAGATTGAATTCTCTTCTCCTCCTCTCCCTATAGAATCCATGTATGATAATCTCCTCCAAGTGAAGTGATGCAGTCTCATCAATCCAGCCTCCACATTGCTCCTCCTATGCATGCAAGTCAGCTATCAAGCCATCATCATGTAAAGGTGAAATAATAAAGAGGATAGAAAAGTGATGTCTAGAGGTCCCTTTGAAGAATGGGATCTAAAAAATAATGGGAACTATATTTCCCATATGGATCCTCCATCTCCAAGCTATTAGCCATAAAAAATGAGTCACCTTCCAACTAGGAAACTCCTGAAAACTGTCCTCCACCTTTGGCTCCGACAAAGTAGGTCGGCTGAAATTCTGTACATGGTATGAAATGTGGCCTACCCCATGGTGTCCATCTCTCCACTTATGGTAAGTGTAGAGTGCTGACTGATCTTTGGCTACAATAATGTTGCCCTCAAGTGACAATATGAGGACTATATCTCCAAATATCTCTCCCCCAACACTGCAAATCATGCTGGCCCAAACATCCCCATATATGATGAGTTGGAAGTCATCATCATATGGCATCTCATCCATCATATGGCTCACCTCATAAAGTGAAAAATGTGTTGTTAAGGTAACCATACCATATCCCATGCTCCCCTTAGAACATGTAGTGAAAAAAGTGTGAGAAATTTCTGCCTCAAAGGACACATTCACCCAATGTGTCTCTCTCCCAAGCATGCTCCTCATAAAGAAAAAAACAATAGAACAATAGGTAGCAAAAATGAGAATCATGCTTGCTACCATATGTAACAAATGAGAAGGAAAATGGTCCCTCAAGTGCAACCAATGCAGCTTGACTCTCAACTGCAATAGAGATTGATAAAATGTGTGCCTCTTCAACCACTTTCTTGCTGCTCCAATCTCCGCATAAGTATGGAGGTAGTGAATTATGCAAAGTGTACAATGAGCATGTCTCCCATAATATATATCTTCCTGAAGTCCTCCTAAGGAATGGCCATTAATCATGCTTATGGCCTCAACTAAACCATGTGTTCTAGAAAAAATAATGCTCCTCCTTGGAGCATCATCCTGCACATGTATGGTCAAGGGATGCATATATACATTATACAAATAATCATGTAAACAATAATGAATACCCTTACCATATTTTCTGCTCATACAAAGGGAGTGGCTCATAAATGAGTCCCTCTCATCCTTAAAGAGAAAAGGGGTGGGTGTGCTAACTCCCCCACCTCCATATGATCTATGCATCTACTCATATGTTGATATATCTCTTCCTCAAAACTCTTCCAAAGATACCCCTCCATGATGGTGTGGTATGCTCTGATAGAACAAGTAGGGCTGAAAAGGAAATCCTCATGAGCTACTTGTAGTAACTTCTCCTTGAGCTTGGAAGCTCTAGATAAGAAGATCCCACCATGATAGTAGATGACCCCATCTTTGAATAAATATCCCTCCTCATGCAACCAGTCATCCAATATCATGCAAGTGAAAAGATCCTTGGAATACTCCACCAATAGCTGGGAGTTACAATAGGGATCTATCCTCCATAGTGACAACGCTGATGATCTCTCATGAAGAACATATTTCATATGGTCATCCTCTCCTTTGAAATATCCCATTCCAAAGATGCAAGTTGGAGGGCTGCTATCCTTCCCCTGTTGCTCCTTCCACAACGCAGAATTTGAAATGGAGGTGGGTACTGATGATGTTGAGAGAATGCACCCTCTCTCCCTGAGTCTACCCAAGACTCCCATTGTTGTATCAAGCTCTCTGAAGGTTCTCACTCCTTTGAAATCACTGAGTGGTGTCTCAACTGATGAAGCATCCATCCTCCTCCACTGATCCAGTGGTCTCCCCGATAAAATGTCTCCATGAAATGAGACATCATCATCAAGAGATGACTACATATATGAATGGAAAAATCTGTCCATGCCCTCACTGCACAATCCAGTCTTCTCCTTAGGTGCATCAACCTCCTGAAGTGGATAGGGATGTGTACATCTCATCTCATGATACTGGTTCTCCTCCCTACCTTCTCCTTGTGTCTCCATGGTTCCACACCTCCTCAAAAATGGCACATGTATAACATGTGTTGTGCCTTGATCTCCACATATGAGATCCTGGGGACTTCCTTACAAAGATGCAAGCATCCCAAGTACTCCTCCTTCCTCTGCATGAGGCACTAGATAATCTTTAGACATGACAGTCTTGTTACCTCAATCTCTGCAACATGAATGGGCAACCCTCTAATGATTGGATCCCTTTTTGAAAAAGAGATCTCCATGCTCTCTTGCTCAAAAGTGTGAGATGGAAGTCTTCCTTTTGGCAAGGTATGGTGCAATTTTTCATGCAAGGGTTTTGTTTGAGTTCCCTTGTTTAGTTCCACCATGTGTGTCTCATGAATCCTCCTATCAAATCTTCTCACTAATTCCTTAGTCAAACTTTCATAATATGCAATGTTTACATTTTTTAAAGAAAAGGATTAAAAAATCCACCAGGCATAAGCCTTACCTCTCAAATGCAGTGCTGCAAATTTGATGGCTTCATCTTCAAGAATGTGGTGCTGCTGCAAGAAGGTCTCCAACTCCTCCACCCAAGATTTTTTTGAACATGTAGGTGAACCCTCAAAGGTATATAGAAGAAATCTATCGTGCTGCTCTCTTCCTTTCACCTTCATCTTTCAAAACTCTGAGAAACTGAGATGATCTCGAAATTTTTGAGTTTGAGACTCATACTCATTTAGGAAATAACTAAGAGTGTACCTCTTAGCAACCTATTGTCCTCTTTCCAACTCTCTTCTGGCAATCCTGGGCATGTGACTACGTTGTGTATTAGGGTGTGCAGTTGATTTCTCACACTCCTCATATGTCAATCTATAGTTTTCTTTGGATTCAAACTCTTTTGGAGATTGTCCATGCATATCCCTCCTAATATTCTTGAAATATGCATGAATTTTATCTACAGATTTAGGAAGAAGCTTTGTAAGCTTATCACCTTTTTCTTCTCCAAAATATGGAATCTTTTTCCTACTTATCTCTCTGTCTCCTTCTCGATGAGAATAGGAAGTGCAGCGTCCTTCCTCTTCTTTCTGCTTATATTCCTTCAGGAGGTTCTTCATGGATCCAAAATATGATGAGATAAAAATCATCCTATTCAATATTCTCATCTCTTATATCTTATTGGGCTAAGACTCACAAGCTGAGCCAAGAAAGATGCTCTGATACCATTGTAATATTCCAAATCTGGACCAGCTACCAAGGCATGACTGGAAAATGCATTTTCCAGTAATGGCTGCTATAGGAATTGAAACTAGGACCCGGATCCCTTAGATCAATGTATCTAAGTCATAAATCCAAGAGGGGGCTTCAATGAAATTCTTCTAGGTGGGTTAAACGGATCTACCACACCTAGTTGTCCTCACAAATTGCCCGATGAGGGGACTGCAACAATATATGCAGATAGAATGGAATGAAAGCATTATTCTCATAACCTGGAACAAATGAAGATATGTATAGCAAATAATTGTATAACATAGCATAAATGAGATACAAATCCTTGAGGAAAGAATCTCTCAAGCCAGGAAATGCAGCCTCAATGGAACATGTACATCAAATGTGATAAAACACTGCTACACAATTGTGCTCAAGCTATACTGCGCAGTTTATATGAGACACTACAACATAATAAATAGAAATAGAATGATATAACAATATGAGCTCAAGAAATGAGGGGGAGAAATCTCTCAAACCTTGAAAATAGAAATACAACAATCCTCAAGAAGGATTGGCTGAAATACAAGTACAAATGGAAAATTTGCAGAAATGTCGGAGTTGTAGGGTAGCAGCTGCAACAAAAACCTGGAACAGTATGGAGATGGCTGAATAAAATGTATAATATGAAGAAAACCTCCTCCAATGGATTTCCCGAGTGCAAGGTTGATCCTCGCACTGAAATTCTCTCCCTCCAAGATGATGGTGCAAGCCCTCACTACAGGTACTTACTGAAATAACGCAGTCTACTGAAGGGACTGCACTGTTGATGATGGGATATGCTTTGCCTTATGCCAAGATATGCAAATCATCTCTGAAATCCAATTCAATAACCTCCCAGAGGAATAGGAGCTCCGTCCTCTGAAAGATGAGCCAAGGAAAGATGTTGTGGAACCCTCCACTACAACACCCAGCAACACTACATTATACTTCAGCAGAAATAACATAGTGACTGATGGAAGTGGATTTGGACTTGAGCTAGGATGTGGAGAAATGAAGTGCAATCCTTCAAGAGGCCTCTCAAAAAGGAGAGGAAATCTTAAGCAGGAATGCCTCCTGCTAAACATCACTGCAACTTAGCTAAACAACCGGATACTGCAAATAGTCTAAACAGACAAATATCAATATACTCAAAGATGTCTCACTATGGCTGCCTCTTCCTCCTTTTATGAAATTGGATGTCTCTTTGCCCTGGACCCCACACATTAGGGTTTATTTCACAAAGAACCTTTCTCCCTCTCAAACTGTGATTTCTTCCCAAGAAAGCCACGCCCTCTTAGGCAACACTGTTGACTTGGTCAAACTTGACCTTTCCCTCATGCAATTGCCCCTTTTCACACTGGAAGGTGAAAAATTAAGCTACTCCATAGATCCCTTTCAGAATATGAGGGACTTTATTCCTACTCATGGGCATTTTTCCAATTTTATTCACCTCCTATATGACATAAGAAAAAAATAATATTTCAATTTGCTGCTTGTAAATTTTGCAATATTACAGTCCTCCCCTCTCATAGATTTCTTGTCCCCAAGCAAGTGCAAGGATAGACTGAATTCTCTTCTCCTCCTCTCCCTGTAGCATCCATGTATGATGATCTCCTCCAAGTAAACTGATGCTATCTCATCAATCCAGCCTCCACATTTCTCCTCCTCAGCATGCAAGTTAGCTATCAAGCCAACATCATGTAAAGTTGAAATACTCAAGAGGATAGCAAAGTGATGTCTAGAGGTCCCTTTGAAGAATGGGATCTGAAAAATAATGGGAACTATCTTTCCCATATGGATCCTTCATCTCCAAGCTATTAGCCATGCAAAATGAGTCACCTTCCAACTAGGAAACTCTTGGAAAATGTCCTCCACCTTTGGCTCTGGCAAAGTAGGTGGGTTGAAATTCTGCACATGGTAGGCAATGTGGCCTACCCCACGCTGTCCATCTCTCCACTTATGGTAAGTGCAGAGTGTTGACTGATCTTGGGCTGCAATAAGGTTTCCCTCAAGTGACAATATGAGAACTAAATCTCCAAATATCTCTCCCCCAACACTGCAAATCAGGCTGGCCCAAACATCCCCATATATGATGAGTTGGAAGTCATCATCATATGGAATCTCATCCATCATATGGCTCACCTCATAAAGTTACAAATGTGTTGTTAAGGTAGCCATACCATGTCCCATGCTCCCCTTAGAACATGTAGTGAAAAAAATGTGAGGAATTTCTGCCTCAAAGGACACATTCACCCAATGTGTCTCTCTCCCAAGAATGCTCCTCATAAAGACAGAAATAATAGAACCATAGGGAGAAAAAATGAGAATCATGCTTTCTTTCATATGTAGCAAATGAGAAGGACAATGGTCCCTCAAGTGCAACCAATGTATCTTGACTCTCAACTACAATAGAGACTGATAAAATGTGTAGCTCTTCAACCACTTGCTTGCTGCTCCAATCTTCGCATAAGTATGGAGGTAGCGAATGATGCAAAGTGTACAATGAGCATGTCCCCCATAATATCTATCTTGCCCAAGTCCTCCTAGGGAATGGCCATCAATCATGATTATGGCCTCAACTAAACCATGTGGTCTATAAAAAAGAATGCTCCTCCTTGGAGCATCATCTTGCACATGTATGGTCAAGGGATGCATATAAACATTATACAAATAATCATGTAAACAATAATGAATACTCTTACAATATTTTCTGCTCATACAAAGGGAGTGGCTTATAAATGAGTCCCTCCTGTACTCAAAGAGAAAAGGGGTGGCTGTGCTAAATCCCCCATCTCCATATGATCTATGAATATCCTCATATGTTGATATATCTCCTCCTCAAAACCCTTCCAAAGATACCCCTCCATGATGGTGTGGTATGATCTCATAGAACAAATAGGGCTGAAAAGGAAATCCTCATGAGATGCTTGTAGTAACTTCCCCTTGAGCTTCGAAGCTCTAGATAATAAGATCCTACCATGATAGTAGATGACCCCATATTTGACTGAATATCCCTCCTCATGCAACTGGTCATTCAAGATCATGCAAGTTAAAATATCCTTCGAATACTCCACCAACAGCTGGGAGTTCCAATAGGGATCTATCCTCCATAGTGACAGCGTTGATGATCTCTCATGAATAACATATGTCATATGGTCATCCTATCCTTTGAAATCTCCTATGCCAAAGATGTAAGTTGGAAGGTTGCTATCCTTGCCCTGCTGCTCCTACCATAGCGCAGAATCTGAAATGGAAGTGGGTACTGATGATGTTGATAGAATGCTCCCTCTCTCCTTGAGTCTACCCAAGACTCCCAGTGTTGTATCAAGCTCTCCCAAGGTTCCCACTCCTCTAAAATCATTGAGTGGTGTCTCAATTGATGAAGCATCCATCCTCCTCCGCTGATCCAATGGTCTCCTCGGAAATATTTCTCCTTACAATGAGACATCATCATCAAGAGATGACTTCATATATGAATGGATTAGTCTTTCCATGCCCTCACTGCACAATTCATTCTTTTCCTCAGGTGCATCAGTGTCCTGAAGTGGATAGGGATGTGCAGATATCATCTCATGATATTGGTTCTCCTACCTACCTTCTCCTTGTGTCTCCATGGTTCCACACCTCCTCAACAATGGCACATATAGAGCATATGTTGTTCCTTGATCTCCACATATGATATCCTGGGGACTTCCCTGCAAAGATGCAAGCATCCCTCTACTTGGAGCAAGAGCTCCTCCTTCCTCTGCATGAGGCACTAGATAATCTCTAAAAATGACAGCGTTGTTGACCTCAATATCTACACCATGAATGGGAAACCCTCTAATGATTGGATACCTTTTTAAAAGAGATCTCCATGCTCTCTTGCTCAAAAGTGTGAGATGGAAGTCTTCCTTCTGGCAAGGTATGGTGCAAGTTTTAATGCGAGGGTTTTGTTTGAGTTCCCTTATCTAGCTCCACCATGTGTGTCTCATGAATCCTCCTATCAGATCTTCTCACTAATGCCTTAGTCAAGCTTGCATAAGATGCAATGTTTACATTTTTTAAAGAAAAGGATTCAAAAATACACCAAGCATAAGCCTTACCTCTCAAATGCAATGCTGCAACTTTGATGGATTCATCTTCAAGAATGTGGTGCTACTGCAAAAAGGTCTCTAACACATCCACCCAAGCATTGGCTAAACATGTAGGTGAACCCTCAAAGGTAGATAGAAGAAATCTACCATGCTGCTCTCTTCCTTTCACTTTCATCTTGCATAACTCTGAGAAATTGAGATGAGCTCAAAATTTCTAAGTTTGAGACTCATACTCCTTCAGGAAATCACTAAGAGTGTCCCTCCTATCACCCTCTTCTCCTATTTCCAACTCTCTTTCGGTAATCCTGGGCATGTGACTACGCTGTGTATTAGGGTATGTAGCTGATTTCTCACACTCCTCATATGTCAATCTAGAGTTTTCTTTGGATTCAAAATCTTTTGGAGATTCTCCATGCATCTCCCTCCTAATATTCTTGAAATCTCCATGAATTTTATGTGCATATTTATGAAGAATATTTGTAATCTTATCCCCTTTTTCTTCTCCAAAAGATGGAGTCTTTTTCCTTCTTATCTCTCTATCTACTTCTCGATGAGAATAGGAACTGCAGGGTCGTTCCTCTTCTTTCTGCTTATCCTCCTTGCGGAGGTTCTTCATGGATCTGAAATATGATGAGATAAAACTCATCCTTTTAAATCTTCTAATCTCTTCTGTCTTCTTGGGCTGAGACTCACAGGCTGAGCCAAGAAATATGCTCTGACACCACTGTAATATTCCAAATCTGGAACAGCTAGCAAGGCATGACTGGAAAATGCATTTTCTAGTAATGGATGCTACAGGAATTGAAACCAGGACCTGGCTCCCTTAGATCAATGTATCTAAGTCCTAAACCCAAGAGGAGGCTTCAAATAAATCCTTATAAATGGGTTAAACAGATCTCCCACACCTACTTTTCCTCAGAAACTTCACGATGAGGGCGACTGCAATAATATATGCGCATAGAATGGAATGACAGTGTTATTATCATAACTTGGAACACATGAAGATATGTATAGACAATAATTGTATAATATAGCATAAATGAGATAAAAATCCTTGAGGAAATAATCTCTCAAGCCAGGCAATGCAACCTCAATGGAACATGTACATCAAATGTAACAAAACACTGCTACACAATTTTTCTCAAGCTATATTGTGTATTTTATATGAGATACTGCAACATAATTAATAGAAATACAATGATATGAAAATATGAGCTTAAGAAATGAGGGGGAGCAAGCTCTCAACCCCTGAAAACAACAATACAACAATCCTCAAGAAGGATTGGCTGAAATACATGTACAAATGGCAAATCTGCAGAAATGTTAGAGTTCCAGGGTAGCAGCTACAACACAAAACTAGAAAAATATGGAGATGGCTGAATAATATGTACAATCTAAAGAAAACCTCCTCTAATATATTTCTTGAATGTAAGGCTTATCCTAGCACTGAAAATCTCTCCCTCCAAGATGATGGTGAAAACCCTCACTGTAGGTACTTACTGAAATAACACAGTCTAGTGAAGGGACTGCGCTATTGATGATGGGAGATGCTTGGCTTTATGCAAAGATATGAAAATCAGCTCTGAAATCCCCTTCACTAACCTCCCATAGGAATAGGATCTCCCTCCTCTGAAAGATGAGCCAAGGAAAGGTGTTGTGGAACCCTCCACTGCAACACCCAACAACACTACATTATACTTCAGCAGAAATAACATAGTGACTGATGGAAGTGGATTTGGCCTTGATCGAATATGTGGAGAAGTAAAGTGCAATCCTTCAAGAGGCCTCTCAAGAAGGAGAGAAAATCCTAAGCTGGAATCCCTCATGCTAAACAACACTGCAACTCAGCGAAACAGCCGGAGACTGCAAATAGTGTAAACAGACAAATATCAATATAATCAAAGATGTCTCACTATGGTTGCCTCTTCCTCCTTTTATGAAAGTGGATGTCTCTTTGCCCCAGACCCCACACATTAGGGTTTCTTCCACAAAGAATATTTATCCCTCTCAAACTGCGATGTCTTCCAAAGCAAGCCACACCCTCTTAGGCAGCGTTGTTGACTTGGTCAAAATTGACCTTGTCTTCATCCAATTTCCCCTTTTCACATTAGAAGGTGCAAAATTAAGCTACTCCATAGATCCCTTTCACACTATAAGGGATTTTGTTCCTACTCATGGGCCTTTTACCCATTTTATTCGCCTCCTAGATGACATAAGAAAAAATCAATATTCTAATTTGCTGCTTGCAAATTTTGGAATATTACAAATAGATGGAACACAAAAACACATAACTTCTACACCTACAACAGAATCCCCAAGAGCCATCCAAATATTCAAGGTGACTAGCCCCTAAGACAAACAAACTTTTTTTTTCATTAATCACCCAATCGCTCCCATGACATGGGAATGAGTGTTGTTGGGACCCTCAATTCGCTCCCACAACATGGGTATGCATGCGACTCGGGACTTTTCCAAGTATTTTTTTGCTTGTGTCTCTGAATTCTATGCCACATTTTAAGGCCCAAGGCTTAGGTCACTTCCCAGAACTACATGACACTTTGAGGAATGAAATATAACATCAATATAATGATACAAATGAAATTACGTGAACAAGTACTTGAATGGAACCCTACTATCCATCATAGGAATTTTTTCAAACATGTCACAAATATGTAATCTACATGTTTAAACAACAGATCAAAGAAGAGGGGTCTCTAATTATTTGAGAATCGCTAAGAAGCATTGATACCTCATCACATTAGCTGCATTATCATTCATTAGGTCATAGATTCATTGTTCATTAATTTTCAAATAATAACATGATGAGAGCCATACATCATCATTTTCATAGAAAATATTTATAACTAGCATATAATACCCACAAATGATAATCACAAAACATCCATATAAGCCACATAATAACAAGCATATTTACCCATCAATAAAAGAGGAAAATATCTCTTATTTCCACAAGAAAAATGCAACCAATTTTGGCACTTCCACGTACCGCCCGACCATATCCATGGCTAAACTAAATATCTCTTTCATCATGTCACCCTCGTGCGATATTCCAAGCATGAATGTGGGATCTCAAAAAAAAATCAATCAAAACCAAACCAGGGCTTTGAGAGGCCAAACCACCAATCCTCCACTAATGATTCCACCTCATGGTCGGACATCACAAACCATCACTGGATTGGTATTTACCCAATTTTTCTAGGGCTTGAGAGTGTTTGTTCCAACCAAGGTTCCAGAGAGTCTAAAGAGGCTCTTAGGCTACATTACTATAAAATCTAGTAGCATAACTTTTTCAATATACACCTAAAAGTATATAGTATTTGGTAAACATAATATATCTCAATAGGAGGGTTGTGAGGACCTCCATGAAATCTATCCCTATCTCAAGCTAAAATCGATATGTTAAGATCAAGGATGTATAGTGTTGACATGAGTATTGAATTTCCATTCGAAGGGGAACCAAGTTAGGTCTGATTCATGGTTTATAAAACATCCTTGAGTTGTTTCCAAAAGAAAAAATGGCATGCTTTGTTCATTGAATGAGTTAGATATGATCAACTAACATCTACATGGATGTAGGGAGGCTAGAATTCATTTTATTATATATCATTTTTAACTCCATGATTTTAGTCTACAATTGTTGCTAAATATGTCCCCAAATTGTACCATCATTTCCCTATGCATTGGTCATCATTCCTCCCCATCCAAATTTGTTTTAATTGAAAAGAAACACTCTCAGTTAAACCTACTATGGAGAGCATATGGTCGATCAGAGAATGTTGCATACAATGCAATATATAGGACTCAATCAAAAAATATTGTCGTAGTAATAGATAGGGAGAAGTAAAAGAAGTGATAAGTGCATCATTCATGTCTTGGACATAAACCGTGAGATGAAACCTCCTAATATGGCTTGTGACTGAATCTAAATTTCAATTAAGGTTTAATCCCATAATAGCCTCTGTCTATGCTCATGAATGATCATTATCCATCAAGTATATTACATGGGACAGAGCGTCCTCTAAACTCATATATGAGACCATTGGAAAAATGAAACATCATATTAATTAATGATGCCAAGGCAAGAAATAACGAAAATGTTAAGCATCTCCCCACTATCCTCATTGTTTTTCCACATTTTTACTAGATTATTCATCAATTTAGTTTTCATTCAAGCCCCTAGCTTAATGCAATTTGACTTCAACACACTTTGTGGGTCATAATGAACTGCATGGTATATCTTGGCATGCTCATGTCAACTTCTATCAAAAGAAACAAAGTTGTTGAATCACAGGTCATGTTAGGTTCCTATAAATTATAGTGATAAATTGATTGTTATATGATTTTTATCATATGGAATGTTGAAAATAATATTTCCATCTCTGTAAAATTATTTTCACTATTTTTTTTATAAAAAAGAAAGAAAAGAAAACTGGAAAACGATATAGAAATTAAAAAATATATAGAAAAAGAAAAAGGAAAAAAAAGATATATATATATATATATAATAATAATAATAATAATAATAATAATAATAATAATAATAATAATAATAATAATAATAAAAGAATAAAATAAATTCAAAATAATAAAAATAAATCCCCTGTGACGTGCTAGTTGAAATGTCGCTTTCAAATTTTATTATAAAGTTTTATTTACATGTATTCTTTTTAAAAAATGGGTTATATTTTCGCTCAGCACTTGACGTAATATTTTGTCATTTTGTGGATAATGTGTGTGCATGAATCAAAGGCCCTGATGATCCTTTCCTAGATATATGTCGAAAGGAGGATTTCGGACCACCACCCCCTCACACTCTCAACAGTTAACAGAAGGGGGTGCGTGGAGGGGGGGGGGGGGGTTCGGTGGTGGGCGAAAAGTGGATTGTGCCCAAACCACCCTAGGCAATGTGTCATTCCCATGAACCTTTAAAGGGGTCCCCTATCAAAACCACTAACCACTCCACCGCCCGAAAAACCACGATCCCACTCTCTTGTCACCCTACCACCTCCACCATGTCACTTCTACCACTACGTCACCTTTTTCCAATCATATACCACCACGTCACTCCCACCACAACGTCCCCTCTCCATGTCATTGCCCTTCCATGTCATTTAACCATTAACATTCAAATCTACCCACCAATTTAATGTTAAAAATTTATTTCTTCTTGCTAAATTGACCCTTTTGCAAGTTAATTAATCGCTCCCACTCCAAAAATGGTAATAATATCATTATCATCTCATGCCCATTCCATTATAAAATCACCCAATGAGCATGCATTTATTCCCTTTCATGATTTTACATTTTGTGCAGATCCTCATCGAGAAAATATATGGTTAATAGGCATGGTCTATTTTCAATTATTCAACAGAATCTTGATAAGATAAAATACTCTGGTAACCCCCTTCATTCGTGTTCATTTGGACTGAAATTTTTTGGGTAGAAAGGTAAAGGAGAGCAACTCGAGGAAGATCTCATGATCTCGCCTATCCCTGATCTTGAAAAAACCCCTTTGATCAATACCCAACATAAAGTTGTAGAAACCCAATGTGATTTTGACCTCTATGAGCTCCATAATTGGGGTAAACAAAAATATTTAAACCAAAGTGATGATTTGAGCATTTGGGAGTCCCTCCTTCCTCAATTTGTCTTTCCACAAACCCATTTCCTCCCTGAATTCCCCTCTTGGTGTCATATTTGATAATTACCCATCTAAAGTGTAGTTATTTCTCACAATAATAAATTCCTTTTCTTCATTTCCACAGAAAACATTTTCAAAGCCTTGCAATTGACTCCCCGGTCCTCATTACATTATTTTTCTACTGAGGCAGTGATAGAAATTTATAGGAAGCTCACTTTCCCTCAGTGAGAAAACTTATTCACCTGTTTTTTATGAGAGAAATCTAAATTTCCCAGAACAAATCCCCCCATCATATTTATAACTTTTTGGAAATGTCGAAACAAGTGATTTCCATGGTTACTCGTTTGCTAGGATACTATACATATCAATGGGCTGATCAAGAAATTTTAGGATTTATGTTAGTATTTGAATTAGGAGAAAAAAATTCCATTATATTCAATTATAGTCAGTTTTTATCAGATATCATGCATGAAGTAATTATGAAATTTATTGTTGAAGGGGTATTCAAACACCAGTTTGTTTTTGTGTATCTCATATTGTTTCAACAAGCAGACATGTTCAAGTTTATATTGTAGAAGATGGATGACAAGGGTAATCCATTTTCAGTAATCCATTGGACTTCTATAGTTAGGAATAACTAAGAGGAGTATTCACATATATATTTCGTGGATAATTTCCTTCACAAATATTTGTGTTTGCTCCCTAGTGATGTCATTCCAAAGATTTCACCAGAAATCAAGAATTGTTTGCACCTTCCAGAGTAGTCAAATATCGGATATTGGTACTTGTACCTGAAATATACAGAAATTGGGATTTATGGGTCAGAGCTTCCTCCATATAGACATATTTTTACTAGTAAGAAATTTTTCACTAGAATACAGCAGATAGATGCTGAACATGGATGAACTGCATTTTGTGTCAAATAAGAAGAAGGCACAATTCAAATTAAAATCCCATGTATTTTCCTACATAATAAATACTAGACCAACAACTAAATAAGTGGAGACTTTGAAACAGATGAAATTTAAACCAATATTCACATGGTCATTTGATCCTCTAGGCATAATTTCGAAGCTAATAATTGAACAAAATAGCACCCCATATGCACACACACCAAGGCCTGGCATTAAGAAATATGCTAATTAGGAAGAATGGAATAAAAACACATTGCATGAGGCTCATGAGCATATTTCTAGCCTCACTTATTTGCATATTCCACTTCTAAAGGATAAATATACAAAGAGAATAAGAGAAAGCATGTCTCCTATAGATTCAAAGTCACATGATTTTTGAGTTTTGCAAAGAAGAAATAAGATCAACCTTAAAGATAAAATCATTATTGAAATTGAAGATGATACATATAACAATACTGCATGGGAATCAAGAGAGGAAAATGAAATTCAAGATCAAGAAATGGTGATCTTGTCAAGTTCACTGACCCCCTTCACTAATACTGAAGGAATAAAATAGTTAGTTGCGTCAGCATCATCTCCGGTACCTACACAGTATCAAAGTATATTTGCAAGATATAGAGAAATAAAATTGAATAATGAAACTCTCAAAGCTTCAACATACATAGAATGTTTGCAGGAAATTGCCATGACACCACCTAGATTACTATCTTCTTTTGATTCAGAAAAATGGAAGTTTCAAATGCCTTATTGGGGTCCCATAGTACCAGCTCCAAAAACTACTGAAGATTATAAGGCCTCACTATTTTCAATTGATACAAAGAAGGTTCATGCAATCGATCAAATTAATTTTTGCAAACAAGAAACAAAATGATATATTCTTCATTAACCAACTCATGTATGTTTGTTTCTAAGTTGAAATCTATATTGAATAATATGCACTCATAGTTGAAGATTTAGAAGATGCCTTCTCTAGTTGAAGATACCAAAATTTGGTCTTTGGAAGATTTGGTTATTAAGTTAGTACATGATCCTAGTGATGTCAAGTCAGTAGAATAAATGATAAAGAGTGAGAATGCATATATTCAAGCACTCAAAAATTATCTTAAACTCCCATATACAGAACATCCTCAAGCTAAAGAATTCACCAATTTAGAGATGGAGAAAGAAAATTTGTTCAATATAATTGTGGAGAAGAATTCTCAAATTCAAAAAATGGAACAAGAAATGGATACATTACTGAAGGAAAAAGAACAATGGGAAGAAGTAGGCACATAAGAAGAAGCATGGTTCAACTTTAGATTCTTCATAACATCTAACCAAAACTTTATGAGAACTATCACTAATAAATCAATAAAAAGAGAAGCTCACATAAGCACTCACCTTGGAACCAAAAAAAATCAATGTAGACAATGATTCTTTGGTAGAGGTACAAAATAATTTTAGACTAATGCAGCAAATTAAAAAATATGAAGATCAATACTTTACAATTCAAATGTTGATAGAAGAAAAATGCAGCATTTGGGAAAATATTAATGCTAATATTAGATATTTGTGGTCTTCTATTCAAATAATTTTTTAACAAGAAGAATTGGTGCAGATAATTAAAATAGTAGTGGAAAACACAAATATTGACATTAAGCATAGGCCAGAGGAGGCACAAAAAATTATAAGAATGCTTAACTCCAAAGCTAGAGATTAACTTAACGAGATGAATATTCAGGACATGACAAAAATAGTAATGGAAGTAAAAAGAGTTTTGATTATAAAGAACCTGATGGTATAATTAGAAAACAAGTGCAAAGAACTGAGGCTACAATTCAAAAGGTTTAACAAAATTTTTTCCATGATACAAGAAAAGGGACTTCCACCTCTAAGGAATTCTACTGACAAAATGACTCCAGTAGAAAACTATCAAGAGAAGTTGTGCAACATTGTTGAATATGTTTCTAAATTTTCTAAGGCAAAGGGAGCTATCAGTGGAGAAGAATTTTGGGAAGGTCTTCTATTCGATCTCCATATTAAACATGAGATCCACCTACTTTTTTTCAACAAACCAACTTTTGAAACTTACATGGAGGTAGATGAAAGATTCAGGAATATGGTAAATTATTCTATCCCAAGTGAAGAAAGGTGGGACAAGTTACTAGAATTGTTCAAGTAAGCATGGAACGAGAGATAAATTTTTGGAAATAGATAAACATACTTCCTCAAAAATAGCTACATTCAGTAGCATATTCATAGAAAAAGAAGAGAAAGAAAATAGTTATAGTCAGTAACATATTTCCTCCAAAATTTCAACAGCACAACGTATTTTGTCTATCTTTCATATTTTCTTGTTCTAATTCTGAAATATTTGTATCTTTAGTAAATATTATTTTGTAATTTATTCCTACTTTTGGATCCAAAGTCACTTCAATAGAAATTTTATAAATATATTATAATAAGATTTTGAAGGGGTTGGAACTTGTATGAAGAAAGGAGATGGATTTTTATGTAAGTTGTGAATTGTATTCAAGCGACCAATTTACAATAATACAGAGAATTTTTTTCTAGGATTCCCGTGTGAAGAAATTGGTGATGTACTTTCTCATGTAAAATTGTTTATTTTCTCACTTTTCCATATGTTTCTCTCTTTATTGTTTCAAGAAGAATAAGGGCCGAAATTTCTTAAGTGTACTATTCTCTGGCTTCTAAACAATATCCTTGTTTCATTCTAATATTAAGTATAGAATTCATCTCAACATGCTCTATATCTAATTTAACTTAAATCATATTTATTATTTCACCCCACAGACATTTTATAAGATCAAAACTTTTCCTATCCTGTGATGTTACAGCTGCTCAATAATTTTTTTTGTTTGATCACCCAAAAATTTAGGACTCCTTTCCCAATGGACTTTCCCTACATTTTCTAACCAAAAATTTGAAAAACCCATGACAAATTTGAATATCTAGCCTAAAATATGAAAGAGAAATGTAAATCACATAGAGAGAGACCTGTTTGAAGCTAGAAGGACTAGATCCCAGCTTTAAAATTTGGTTTGGGGTTACCTTTGTAATTTCTTCCTAACCATAATAAATTACAAAGTGGCGTCCATCCTAAGGAAAGATCGAAAGAGTTAAAATATCTCCCTCGTAAATATTTATTTCAAAGTCTTAAAACTATTTCCTTTGGGTGAAAGTGAACTAGAAATATACTAGGTTGAAGTTTTCACCCAAACTTGTATATATATATATATATATATATATATATATATATCCATTTGTAAATATTTTATTTAAATATCTGGCTCCCAAAATAATTTACACCAGATCTCGATATTTCCAAATTTGTGAGTAATCCTAAGAATAGGATTAGGAAGAATAGCTTCAAAGAAACTTGAATGTGTATATATATATATATATATATATATATCCATTTGTGAATATTTTATTTAAATATCTGGCTCCCAAAATAATTTACACCAGATCTCGATATTTCCAAATTTGTGAGTAATCCTAAGAATAGGATTAGGAAGAATAGCTTCAGAGAAATTTAAGCTAGTAATAATCATTTTCCACGAGTTAACTCACTCCAAGAAAATATTGAAAAATTTGAGGATATTCAGTTTTATTTACCTTTTAAGAAAATTATTTTCAGAACTAAATAAAAAAAAATTGTTCCTGAAACAATTGTACATGAAGCTATATTAAGACCATATATATCTCTACATAAACCTATGATTCCTAAATCTGATAAATACACCTTACATTAGTTTGAAAAGATTGAAGTTTTAGTATCTAAAATAAATAAAATTGTTAAAGAATCATTCATATAACAATCCTCTACTGTCACTTCTCCATCCATATAATTCACCTCTCCTGTGAATTCATCTTTTTCTGTTGTTTCTATTCCATCAGTGGTTCATGCTCCTTTTACATCAGCTCACCATGTTAAAATTCCACCACCCTCACAACCCCCAACGTTAAGCTTTATTGTAATTTCATCAACCCCTCATATCCAATTATGGAAGGCTGATATGATCATTTGGTTTTGAAACAACCATTGAGTCCCATGTCACAGACTTATGCACAATATATGCCTCAAGTTGATAACATTTTCCTTTTCATAGCTCAAAAACATATAAACAAGATGAATGATGTATCAGACTTAGAAGAAGTGGATTATGATGATTTTAAATTGAGACTCTTTGCAAAAAGTTTAGCAGGGGAGGTTAGAAAATGGTTCAGGGGATTACTAGTGGGTAGTGTTCCATATTTGCAAAAATTTCATCAAAGTTTTCTCTGTAGATAGGGAATTAAAAAAATCCACTCGAGTCTTGCAGAATAGGAAAACTTAAGAAGATTCCCAAGTGAAATAGTCTAGGAATATTGTAATAGATTCAATAATATTTACTATTCAATCCCAACAAATATATAAACCCCAGTAGGACTAGCTTTGATTCATCTTGAAAATGGGTTTGATGCTGATATGTCTTATCTATTTAGAGAAATGAATCCAATTTACCCTAGAAGAAATGAAAATAAATGTTGTTAGTGCAGAGGCTAATTTGTTAGCCAAGAGGGAAAAATTAAGGACTGAGAGAAGAGTGACCATTAAAGAAGAACCTTATTCTTCTTCATCAGATGCCAAATTGTGTAATTTAGTTAAAAACATGGAAATGATGATGGAAAGGAAGAATGTGGCTGATAGATCTCCACCAAGAGAACCTCAAGGAGGGCCTCCATTCAGGACTCCAAACTTTAGAAGACAAAAACCTCAAATCAAACAAAGAGAAAATAGAAACAAATCTGATCAACAACAAATTAGACCTCCTTTTTAAGAAAAAATTGTTGAAGAAGAACAAGGAATTATAGAAGAACAAGAAGAAGATTAGATTAATCTCTTTGGGGAAGGAGAGACAGATGTTGTTTTCATCACCAAGGAAGAAAATGATCTTTTCTTATTATCACAACCAGAGGATATCCCCGCAGAATCAACATATTATGAAAAGGGATATCAAAATTTCATTATGGAAGTACATAAAAAATATAACCTAAGAAGTAAAAATACTACAATAAATCCTCCTAAGAATGCCCCAAGTGATACACTTTCCAAAAGACAAACAAGTGTGAACACCTTAAAAGAAGTTCCTCAAAACCAGGATGCAAATATTAAATAACCAAAAAAGCCTCATTATTATTTCAACATTGAAAATGAATTGTCAAAGGTTAAAATTCTTGTTCCATTGCTTGAATTGATGAAAAAGGACGTGTAGAGAAACCAAGTTGTAGAAGCATTGAAAATTGAGTAAGGAACATATAGTGTCAATGTAACAGATGATCAACCTAAGTTACTGTTTGGACCTAAAGTAGATGGAATTACACAAGATGGAAATGTTCCTCCATTCTATGTTAGTCTTAAAATTCATGAATCTATTCTGCACAATGCCATGTTGGATTCTGGTGCTTCGCACAACCTGATGCCAAAGGATATTATGGAAAATTTTGGATTAGATATAACCAGGAGTTATAAAGACCTTTACTCTTTTTATTCAAATAGAGTAAATTTTCTTGGATTAATAAAGGAATTATTTGTAATCCTTACTCAGATTTGAGCAAAAATTCTAGTGATGCACATTGTTATGGCTAATATCCCTCTCAAATATGGAATACTTTTATCAAGATCATGGGGGGAAAATTTGCAAGGTGCATTATAGATGAACATGACATATGCAACTATCCTTGTTTTTTTCCACCAAAGAAGGTTGCATAGAGAAACTATTATGAAATATATGGTGATTAGGCAGGATAGACCCAATAATTATCCAGTTTACTATGTACATTAAGATATGGACTCTTTCATCCTATATAATGATATTCATCTGGAAGAATAAATTCATGATGTAGATACTAAATCAGGATAAATAGATGATGAAAATTGACATATGGAAAGTGAAAAGAAATAACAAAAAGATTTCCTATGGAACATGGGATTTGATGGAGAAGTTAGAAAAGAGGGAGCTGGAATTGGAGTATGGATTTCATATATGAAATCAGGTACAACAAAGAAATATTGTTATAAACTTAATTTTTAATGCACAAAAAATGTTTTTGAATATGAGGCTCTATTATTAGGAATCCAAAAGTTGAAATAATTGGGAGCTAAAAGAATTTCAATACATGGTGACTAGAAACTAATTATAAAGAAGATCAAAGGTGAATATTCAACTAAAAATCCTATGATGAGAGCATACATAAATTTTGTTTTAGATTTTTTACATGTTTTCCAAAATACTGGTTATCATTAATTCCCAGGGATCAAAATCTATTTACTGATGTGTTAGCTACCTCAGCGAGTACATGCAAAATTCCTTTTAGAGAAAGTAGAAAGCTAGAAATTGATGTGATAAATAGATCTACAATTCCTGATAATATTAGATACTCACAAGTATTTGATAATGACAAAAAACTCAAAATTTTCTTGTAATTAAAATATGAATTTGAGAATTTGAACATTGATAAAGGAAAAAATGTTCATGGTTATGACAAGGAAACTATTTTCAATCAAACCATTGTAGATTTTGAAAAATCTAAAATATTATAGCTTAAAGACAATACAATACCAAGAGGTCTGGTGCCACTTGAAGAATTGTTTGATTTTAATGATGTATCTAAAAATCCTACAATGGAGCCAACTCGGTCTGGAGTAGAATATTGCAATATAGGTACTGAAGAAGATCCCAATATTGTGAAACTTTCAAATTCATTACCTCCAGAAGAAAAGCAAAGATATATTGATTTTTTGAAGGAATACACTGATGTTTTTGCATGGGGATATCAATATTTAAAGGTCTATGATAAAGGTTTATTAAACATATTAGCCCTTTTAAAAAGGATCAACAACCTTTCAAATAGAAAATGAGAAGAGTAAATCTTGTTTTATTGCCTATAATTGAGAAAGAAGATAGAAAACCTTTTGATGCTAAGATCATAGTGCATTTAATCTTTTATAAGTGGCTATAAAATTTAGCACCAGTGGGGAAAAATTTTGGTGAAATAATATTGTGTGGACTTCAGAAACTTGAATAAGGTTTCCCCTAAGGAAAACTACCCCCTACAAAAAATGGACTATATAATTAAAAGAGTAGTTGAATCTAGCAAAATTTCACTACTTAATTATTTTTCTGGCTATAATCAAATTTTAGTATATCTGGATGATCAAGATAAGAGAGCTTTCACAACACCTTGGGGAACTTTTATATATGTCAAGATTCATTTTGGAATCATGAATGCAGGGGAAACGTTTCAAAGAGAAATGAATATTAATTTTGAAAAAAAAAAGGATAGGTTCATTATCATATATCTTGATGATATTATTGCCTTCTAGAAATTTGATGAGCATCATGTGCATCATTTAAGAATTGTATTTGAAAAATGTATAAAGCATGAAAATTCTTTAAACCTGAATAAATCTCTTTTTGGTATGGAAGAGGGTAAATTACTAGGCCATATAATCTCGAAGGATGGTATTAAGATTTATCTTAACAAAATTGATCATCCAAGAAACAAAAAATAAGTGCAATATTTTATTGGAAGAATAATTTTTTTGAGAAGATTTATTCCAAACTTGGATGAACTTCTGAGAGGTATAACCAAGAGGTTGAGAAAATACACTGAAATAAAATGGAATATAGAAGAAAAGTAATCATTTAGTGAAATAAAGTTAGCTTTTATGCATGCTCCTGTATTGATCAGTCCAAATTACACTAAAGACTTCATAATATTTTTCTTTTCTTCAAAACATAATATTGCTGCGATATTGTTACAGAAAAAAGAAGAAGGACTTGAGCAGCCAATAGCCTTTTTTAGGATAGGATTGAGAGATTCTTCTTTGAAGTATAACATCATGGAAAATCAAGACTTTGATTTAGTCAAAGCCTTAAAGGACTTTAGAGTGTATGTGTTACATTCTCACATAATTTATTTTGTTCCACATGTAGTAGTAAAGGATATCCTTACTCAGAATGTTCCATATGGAAAAAGAGGTAAATCGATAGCAATTATTTTGGAATATGACATTCAAATAAAACCAACAAAGCTTATTAAAGGTAAACGATTATCAAAATTAATGATTGAATCAAATTTTCATGCACTTTATATAAATTTTGTAGCTTCTCTAGATGGAGAAGAAGAGCTAGCAGCTCCAAAACTATCAAATAGTTTTTTCACTTCCCCCTGGTATACAAATATTGTTTCTGTCTTGTATAATTTACAATACACCCCCCCCCAGTTTGACAAAGACCAATGAAATATTCCCTAAATTAAAATATGTAAAATTATGCATCTTAGATAAAGCTTTATTTTGGGAAGATGATGGTGGGATTTTACTAAATTGTTTGTTGAAATATTAAGCTAACAAGATAATGGAAGAATTTCATAAAGGTGATTGTGGATGACATTTATATTGAAAAGACACAACCAAAAAAATTTCAAGAGTTGGATTTTATTGGCCTACCTTGTTTGCTGACATTCACAAGAAGGTTTCAACTTGTCATCAATGTCAAATATTTGAAGGCAAGAGGAAGCTCTTTCCTTTGAATTTAAAACCCATTTCAGTGGAGAATACTTTCCAACAACGAGGTTTATATTTGATATGAGAAATTAATCTGATTTATTCTGCTCAACACAAATGGATTTTAATAGCCACAAATTACTTCACTAAGTGGATAGAAGTAGTCCCAAATAGACAGGCTACTGACTCTGTAATCATCCAATGCATAGAAGGTAATATTATATCCATATTTGTTTGTCCACAAAAAAAAATGACAGATAATGTTGCTGCTTTCAAATCTAAGAGGATGATTGATTTCTACAATAAATATCATATAGTTTTGAGACATTCTACTACCTATTATCTGCAGGGAAATGGGATAATAGAATCTTCCAATATGTCTTTGGTCAACATCATCAATAAATTACTACAGGAAAACAAGAAATCCTAGCACAAGAAACTAATAAATGGTCTATGGGCTGGTAGGATAAGCACAAAGAAGTCAATTCGAATGTCACCTTTCCAGTTGGTTTATGGAACATATGAAATTTTTACTACTTCCCTAGAATTCTAGTGCTAAAATTGTTGCAAGAACTATATGTTGAAACAAATGATGCACAAAAAAGGATAGACCAGATGATACAGTTACAGAAAACCAGATAAGAAGTCTATAAAAACACGCATATAATTCAGGATAAAATCAAAGGAACTCATGATAGAATAATAAAAGCATATGATTTCCAACTAAATTACCTTGTCCTAAAGTGGGATGGAAGGAATGTAGACAAAGGAAAACATGGTAATTTTGATAGTTTATGTATGGGACCTCATAAGATTGCAGCTTTCTGTGGAACCAATGCATTTTTATTAGAAGATCTAACTAGAGAAACATTATTAGGGGGACCTGCTAATGGAAAGTTTCTCAAACACTATTTCACTTAAACTTTGTTGGTCACAAGACACATCATTGTTATATTTTAAAATACTTCAATTGTGGGTGGTTATTATCATGAATTGAAGCCCGTAAAGAAGGCCCTAATTTTATGAGAAGTTATCCATCAGATCTATTGAATAATATATTATCAATTCAATTTTATAGAAGACAATCCAGATGTTTCCCAATGGAACAAGGCTACTGATCCATGGTGTTATTGTCACCTTACAAGAAGGATTCCATCCCCATTGGAGCCACTATTAGGGTCCTGTATATTATAGTGATCAATTGATGATTATCTGGCTTTTACCCTATGGAATTTTGAAAATAATATTTCCATCTCTGTAAATTATTTTCATTATTTTTTTATAGAAAAGGGAAGAAAAGGAGAAAGGAAAAAGATAGAGAAATATAAAAAATATAGAAAATACAAAAAAATAAAGGGGATAAAATACATACATATATATATATATATATATATATGAAATAAAAGAATAAAAGAAATTAAAAAAATTAAAAATTAAAACCCTTATGGTGTGCGAGTCAAAATGTCACTTTCAAAATTCATTATAAAGTTTGATTTACATGTAGTTTTGTAAAACTATAGGTTGTGTTTTCACCTAGCGCTTGACATAAAATTTAATCGTTTTGTGGGTAATGTGCATCCATGAATCAATGGTTGTGATGATCCTTTCCCAAATCTACGGTGGAAGGAGTATTTCGAATCCCCCCACACTCTCAATGGTTAACGGAGGGTGGGGGGGTCCCGAAAAGTGGATTGTGCCCAAACCACCCTAGGCGATGTGTCAGTCCCATGGTGTTTTTGGGGGGTACCCTCTCAAAACTACTAATTGGTACATCCCCGGAGAAACTACCATCCAACTCTCTTGTCACCTCGCCACCTCCACCACATCACTTCTGACACTACGTCACCTCTAGCCAATCACATACCACAACACCACTCTACCCACCACATTCCTTCTCCATGTCATCACCCTTCCACATCATTCAATCATTAATGTTCAAATATACACACCAATTGAACATTAAACATTTGTTTATTCCTGCTAAATTGATCCTTTTGAAAATTAATCTCTCTCGCAATAAAAATGGTAATAATACCATTATCATCTGACAATTATTCTGTTATAAAATCACCCTAAGAGCCTACGTTTCTTCCCTTTCATGATTTTACATTCTCTACAGGTCATCATCGAGCAAATACACAATTAAGACACATGCTTTGTTGTCAATTCACCAATAGGATTTCGATAAGATAAAACACTCTAGTAACCCCCTTCATTCATGTTCACTTTTATTGAAAATGTATGGATGGAAAGGAAAAGGAAAGAAACCTGAGGAAGATCCCATGATCCCATCGGTCTCTAATCTTGAAAAAACCATTTTGATCGATACCCAATATAAACTTGTAGAAACCCAATGTGATTTTGACCTCTATGAGCTCCATAATTGGGATAGAGAAAAATATCTAGACCAGAGTGATGATTTGAGCATCTAGGAGTCCCTCCTTCCTCTGGTTGTATTTCCCCAAACCCATTTCTTCCCTGAATTCTCCCCTTGGTGTCATATTCGATACCTCCCCAACGAGAGGGCAGTTATTTCTCATAATAATGAAGTCATTTTCTCCATTTCCCCATAAAACATTTTCCAAGCCTTAAAATTGGCTCCCTAGACCTCATTACATTCTTTTTCTATTGAGACATTGACAGAAATTTACAAGAAGCTCACTTTCCCTCAATGAGAAAAGATATTCACATTTTTTTTGCCAGAGAACTTAGAATTCCCCAGAACAAATCCCCCCTCTCTTGTTTCTATCTTTCCAAAAATGTTGAAACAAGTGATTTCTATGGCTACTTGTTTTTTAGGATACTATATAGATCAATGGGTCGATGAAGCAGTTCTAGGATTTCTATGAGTATTTGCAGTAGGAGAAAAACCTTCCATTATCTTCAATTATAGTGAGTTTTATCAGATATGATGCATGAAAAATTTATGAAATTTAAAGTTGAAGGTGTATTCAAATACCAGTCATTTTGTGTGTATATCATGTTTCTTCAACAAGCACACATGGTAAATTTTCCATTGGAGAAGATGGATGACAAGGGTAATTCATTTTCAGTAATCCATTGGAGTTCTCTAGTTAGGAATAACTCAGAGGAGTATTCATATACATATTTTGTGGATAATCTCCTTCACATATATTTTTGTTTTCTCTCCAACGATGAACTTGTAGAAGAACTATACAGAAATAAAGATTTATGGTTCAAATCTTCCTCAATATATACTGCAAGTATTTATGCGAGTCAAAAATTTTTCACTTGAATACACCAGAGAGATGCTGAATATGGATGAACTACATTTTTTCTGTAATAAGAAGAAGGCACTACTCAAATTAAAAGCCCATGTAGGTCCCTACATAAAAAATACCAAAGAAATGTCTACAAAAGTGGAGGAGGCTTTGAAATATATGAAATTTAAACGAAGCTTCACATGGTCCTATGATCTTCTAGGAATAATTTAGAAGCTAATAGTTGAAAAAAAGAGAACACCATATGCACACACAGCAAGGACCGATATTGAGCAATATGCTAACAAGGAAGAATGGATTGAAAACACCTTTCAGGAGCCTAAAGAAAAACTTGTTAGCCAGGCTTCTTTGCAGACTCCACTTCCGAAGGATAAAAATACAAAGAGAATAAGAGAAAGCATGTCTCCTACTGATTTAGAGTCACAATATTTTCGAGTTTTCAAAGGAAGAAAGAAGATGAAAGTTCAATATAAATCATCATTTGACGTTCAATATGAAACACAAAACAATACTCCACAGGAATCATCATAGGAAAATGAAATTCAATATCAAGAAACAATGATCTTTTCAGCTTCAATGACGCCCTTGTAGAAATTTAATACAAAATATATATTGCTTGCGTTCTCTTGATCTAACAATTATATGCCACTATTAAATACAGAATAGCTTCTACAAAATGTTTGCGGAATTTAAAACACAATCGCCAATAGCAATATCATGAAGAAATATCAATCACACATAACACAATTATTTTATCGGGAAAGCATAAAGATAAAAACCCCACTATCTTCTATTATGTATTATATCATGGATCATGAAACAATCTCATACAAAGCTCCAATCCAAGAGCTCTCAGTACATCATACAATTGTCTCACATTGTCATACAAAAATAGGAAAGTTCCTTAGCCAATTTACTATCTCCATATAACCTTCCTCCACTGCGCAATCCCTAATGGTCAAGAAAATCAGAATGATTGATTCTTTCTTGCCTTGACTACGCAATCCTCATAGGCACATCCAATGTGTCTGTGGTTGCATGTGTGCAACCGATAATGCCACAAGTGATAGTAAAATTTTCCCTTTCACCTACATCTCAACTGGATCTCCACTGGATCTGACATGCATATAGTTAATAGAGGTAAACCTTCAGTCGCATGTGAGACCATTGATTGTGAATTAATTAATAATTAATTCACTAATATCTCACTAGTGTATCTTCAGTTACAACTAGAAAAAATGAGTTTAACTCAGTTAATTGAGTTAAATTACTTTACAACTCACACAACTACACATCCAACTCTGTTACAACTTCGAATCACTCATTTACAACTAATTCCACTTGCATGTCCTACCAACTAACCTTCGAACTAGAATTTCCTATAGCTAACTGATTTGCCACTTTAGTTAACTAGTCCCAAGTGATCACTGAGAATATATTATTGTTTATTGTCCAACTATTATTAAGGGATAATAATAGCTGAAATGCATCTATAAATAGACATGCGATCTATCAATAGAACTCGCACATACATCAATAAATAGACCATAATCTATAAATAAAATTTTCTCATACATCTATAAATAGAATTTTCTCATGCATACATAAATAGACCACCACCTAAAGATAGCCTGTGTGGGCCCCACCTAGTGTAGGTGCTTAATTTTCACTAGGGTCAAGGATGTTGTTTCCGGATACCAATTTCATTGTTTCTTGTTGCAACCTTCAACACTCCCTCTCAACAAGAAAGGAATGTCTTTGTTTGCAACATGCAACTCCATGCACACACCCTGCAACCTTTGCATGTAACACTTCTCTAGCGTTTCTCTCACATGCAAGTCTTGCATGCAACACTTTGCTAGTTTTTATCGCACATTTAACCTTTACATGAAACAATTCCAAAATTGAATAGCCTCTAAAAAACGGAATCATTATAATGCATCTATCGTCAAAGTCTTCTGACTTCTGCTGGTACCAACTGCACATGTCTTTTGGATCCACTGTGTTGTTGACCTCTACATCCATGCACTCTACACTTGTTGTCAACTCTGATCCGCGCTCCAGTATCTGGCACTGTCAATTTTATTTCATGTGCTCATGACATCTAATTGCATCAATCAAACTGATCCTACTACTTCTTCTCTATGGGCTCCTCATAGCCAGGTTCGATTGATTAGATCCACACCATCTCAATGAATCCTTCCCAGAAATTTCTTCTTGGGATTATTCATGCATGTCGCCCCACCTCTCACCTAGTGGTATAGCTGCATGCACTCCCTTTTCCCATCTAGCTCAAAATTTCTCTACATGAGTGGTTTCTCCCACTCTATGATTCTCATATTGTGGCTGCTCCACATCCTGAGGTTCACTCTTACCTACATGCAAATCCAAATCCCTATCAAGGGTCAATTGCATGGATTTATTACACTTCCCAATAGTAGGAAGCTATGTAGAAATATAATGTACATCAAGTCTATAGATTTTCTTAACTTGAATCCAGACCTTCTTGGCTTTCCCTATTGCTTTGTGTCGCAAGAAAACTTTTCCTTCGCTAAAGACAACATCATAGCCTC
Organism: Pinus albicaulis; assembly: GCA_034641835.2. NCBI lineage: Eukaryota > Viridiplantae > Streptophyta > Pinopsida > Pinales > Pinaceae > Pinus > Pinus albicaulis. Next base: position 209,988 of record JAXQQM020089348.1, read on the forward strand.
TATCCTCTAACATTGCGACTGAGACTAAAGTTTTCTTCAAAACTGGTAAATGCATTACATATTTTAAATGAAAGATTTTACCTGACACCCTATGAAAGGTAATGGTACCAATTCCAATTGCACTATATCGTCCATCGTCACCCAACTCAATATGCATCTAGAGATATTTCTCCTCCAAGTCACTGAAAATTTTCTTATCTCCCGTCATGTGAAAGGAAGCAACATTATCAAAGTACCACCCTGATCCCAATGCACTTGACACCATGCATGTGATAAATGATAATTTAGGCTCAAATTGTGAGGCAAGGGCCTCACTATCTGCAGCTGCAACAACCATCTTGCTCTTCTTCTTTTTGTGGAAATTTTTTGGAAATATGTCCATACTCATGACAGTGAAAACACTTCACTTTGGACATGTTGAGCTCCTTTCCATCATCAACAGCCTCAGATTTAGAATGGAATTTATTCCTATTCCCCTTATTCACCTTGGTACCCAAAGCATAATACTCTTCATCATCATGCTTTGATGAAGAGAAATCTCTGGTGTTTCACTTGAACTCCTCTTGCACCAGATCTGACCACAGTCGTTCCCAATCCTGAAACTTTTCCTATCTGTTTACAGAGTATTCATAACTATGCTAACTATTAGGAAGTCATAGGATAGCCAAACTCACCAAATCCTCACCAACAACACTTATTCCCACACTGCCAAGCTCATCCTGACATTGGAAAAAATTTGTTAAGTATACTAGAATAGTGTCATTGTTTTCCATCTTGATCTTCTTGAGTTTATCTTTGAGCGCCAATTTCCTATGGTCATTTCTTCTTTGGAATAGATCCATAAATACCTTCCACATAGCATATGGTGTGGCTTTCCCATGAAGGCTTGAGACAATGTGGTCTCGTACTCCTTCGAACAAGATCCTCCTCTCCTTTTACACTTTCTTTCACCATGCATCAAGATTTGTAGCATCTGAGGCATCTGGCATAGGAACATGTTTTTCAATGAATTCCTTCAAGCCATTGTCTTCGAGTACTACCTCCATCCTATCCTTCCAAAAAATGTAGTTCGAGCTGCCCTCGAGTGCATACTCTAACCTCAAGCCATTCAAATCCATTTTGATCTTGAATCGACTGTAGCACCAATAAAGTCTTTCTGCAAATTTGAATTCTTTCCACCAACAAACTCAACTTCTGCTTCACAATTTCAATCTCCTGTGGTCTGATACCATGTAGAAATTTAATACAAAATATGTATTGCCTAGATTCTCCTAATCTAAAAATTATATGACATTGTTAATTATAGAATCGCTTCTACAAAATCTTTGCGGAATTTAAAACACAGTTTCCAATAGAAATATCATACAGAAATATAAATCACACATAACATAAATAGTTTACTGGGAAAGAATAAAGCTAAAAACCCCACTATCTTCTACGATGTATTATATCGTGGATCATGAAACAATATCATACAAAGCTCCAATGCAAGAGCTCTTAGTACATCATACAATTTTCTCACACTGTTATACAAAAATTGGCAAGTTCCTTAGCCAATTTACTATCTCCAGATAGCCTACCTCCACTGCGCAATCCCTAATGGTCTATAAGCTCTGAATGATTGTTTCTTTCCTGCCTTAACTGCACAATCCTCATAGGCATATCCAATGTGTTTTTTGTGTTACCTCCCCGTAATTTTCTAGATTGATTGAGATACAAAGGTATAGGGTAACATCAAACCATGCTTTGGAATCCTAGGACATAACCTTTCTATATTCGGAGAGGGATCTCTCAAGTAGGTGCAAAGATATGAGCTTATTTTCTGATTAGGGTTGATTTTAGGCTAGATGTTAGGTGCACGGTATTTTGATTATTTTTGGTTGGGTATGATGCTTAGATAGAAAACAAGGAAGATTTTTAAGTCATTGGGCAATGGAGTCAAACAAGGTCATGAATGAGTTCATCAATGGTGTCAAAAACTTTTGTAGGGAAATTTAACTTGGTTGGTGGATCTTTAAGGTTGTGAAGGATCATGAGATGGACATTAAACTTGAGAATAAGAAGCTAATAAAGGGTAGAAACAAAAACCTTTATATACTTGTAAACTAAGGGAGTTAGAAGATTTATAAGCATAGCAAGAGAATCAAAGGCTTAAGCAAAACTGATCCATTTAATTTCAGACTGAAATAAGATAATCAACAAAGACAACATTCAGATAAAACATAGAAAGCCAAAACTTATTGAATCTTTCATGGGTTTTATCATCAAGAGTAGGAAAAACATTTAAGTTGCACAAGTAACTATAACCATAGAAGAAGAGAGAAACGCTAGCATCCACAATGACAACTATGAGAGTTCCTTGAGACAATTTTAGCTAAGTAAGGAAAAGAGCATGATTAAGACAGACTTCTTTGACAAACTATAGGCAAAGCTACTTCAAAAGAGGATTCCAAGAACAGAGTATTTCAGAGGTAACAATATGCAGGGCTAGCCATAAAACATAATTGATACTAACTAATATAAATCATTCAAGAAAATAGACAAGCCAAAAACTTATTAGAGAGAAAAAGATGAATTCTCTAACATATGTTAAGCAGAGGAAAACATTTAGGCAGTGAAGGAAACAAACAGATCTAAGGTGCCATCAACAAGCATATCTTAGTCAAATTTTTTTTTCCTACTGTAGCATAGATGGATGGAAAACATATGAGAAACTTAGAAAAAATTAACAAGAGAAAAATTCACCATCAACCATGCCTATGGATCCTGCAAACAATCCTTCTCCATCAACAAGTGAATCAGATCATGCATCAGCTCCAAGACATCAATTTCTCATCAAAGGCTTCAAGGGACTATGTATTACTTCAGCATAAGTCATCAACATCCAACCAAATATACAAGAGCCTCGTGCTCTATTTATGGAGAAAATGAGGAGGCAGAAACCCTAGGAGGCTTCCAGAAACCCTAATTCAACCATAAATGTCATAAATGTGCTAAATAACCATGCAAGGCCCAAGACACAAAAGAGATAAGAAAATAAGTGAAACACAAAAAAAATAACTCCCTAATCAAATCAGGAGTGTTTTTTCCAAGAAAATATTAAAAAACCAATTTTCCATTAATTATTGTCTTTTGTTGACTTTTTGGAAAAAACGTTGTCTCTATGTGTAGCTCCAAATCAACAAAAAATGGGGTCTATTGTAGCTGCGTTTTGGACCCCTGACTGGCATCGGATTCGAGCCTGTGATGGGTCGTTGGAAAGCTACGGATGTATAGTTTCCAAAAATACTTGACTTTTTCCAATATCATGCCTAGAAGTTAGTGGAAAATTAGAAATAGTGAAAAAACTAAGGAGTGTAGCACCTGCTGATATTAGGGGCAGAAAGGTAAAAAATGGTTGTTTTCGGCCTTTTTGAGGGACAAAAATAACTCAATTTGATCTGAAAATTTTTGAGCATGTTCCTTTGATGTCAAGGAATCCAAAAATATAATTTTCTTCAGCTGAGGATTCTCCAAGAAAAAGTTAAGGCACCCATGATTTTATGCTTTTAGGCCTAAAATTCACAAAAAACAAGAATGTGTCCAAAATTGCCCAATTTTGGTGAGTAAACCCCTTAAGGGTTTTTAGAAACATGTAATGAATATTGAGCCAAAATTCCAAGCCTAGATGTGTCCTTTCCTCATTTTTTCACCGGGCGCCTTCTTTGGGCAGTTTTGAGCTTTTCTTGGGCAATCTTTAGTTTTCTTTGGTCAAATTGATTTAACTCTTTGTAATGCTCGATCATCTTCCTTTGAAAACCCAAATATTTGTTTGCCTTGTATAATTTGTCTTCTAAGTATTTTTTTTCTCTTTCGAGCCAAGACTCTTTATCATTCTCTATCTCTTCAGCAAGCAACTGTGTGAGAGGGTATTGTTGAGAAAGGGCTGATTCTTCTTCCCTTTGCTTCTCCAAGGCTTTCCTAAGACCAATGGTCCTAGGCATTTTCCTCACTGGTTCTTCTTCTTCCTCCACATCATCAAATTCTCCCATTTATTCCTCAAGTTTTACTTGTGCCTTTTGTGCTTCCCGTCGGTACTTGAGGGCCCGGGCCTCATAGATTGCCATTTGCCCACTCATTTGTTTATTTTGTAGTTGTAGGAAGTGAATGAGGTCTTTAGACCTCTCTAAGCTAGCTTATAAATCCCCAATTTGAGATTCTTTATTTTACAAAAGAGATTTTAGAATTCTGATTTGGTCATCCTCAACATCACTATCCACTTGGATTATTTCAAACTCTCTTTCTTGCTCATGGCTTCTCTCCTGCTGATCCATTTTTTCCTTACCTTTGATTTGAATGGGCTTCTTTGCCCTTGTCCTCTTTGGCACTTCAATGATAGGCTACTTGGACAACTTGCCTCTACTTTGGAGTGCTATAGTAACATTGGTAGTTACAGCTTGAACAATCTTCTTCCTTGAATTTTTAGGCTTTGTTACCTTTGGAGAAAAAGTCATGGCCCCTTGCCTAGGAGAGGCAGCTAGCACATGCTTTTGAGAACTCTCTTTCTGCTCTATGTTTTTACTGTCTTCTTTATGAATTCTTTCTCCTTGAGTGTCCTCTTCAAATTTTTGCATGTTACCACTGTCTTTTTCTTCAAATGAGTGATGGTTGTTTTCTACCTCTTGAGAACTGCCCTTTTCATCATAACTGTGTTTGTTGTTTTCTTGGGAACCATCCTCACTAGCTGTTTGAGGGCTTTCATTATGCTCATCACTGGCTACTTAAGGACTGTTATGTCCCTCATCACCCTCATGCCTACTGTTGTGTTGACTGCCACTATGATCCTCTTGAGTACTATCATCACTAGTAGTATGTGGGTTTTCCCCATGCTTATGGTCACTGCTATGCCGATTGTCACTTGGCTCCTGCTCCTTGCTTTGTTGAGTGTCACTATGTTTATTTTCATTGTCTCTTTGATTGATTTCTTGAGGACTATTATGTTCCTCCCCATTACTGCTTTCTCCATCACTGTTAAGATGGTTACCACTCTCCTAATGTTCACTGCTATGCTGAGTGCCACTATGTTCTTCATCATCACTGTTTTTTTTAGACACTTCCTTTCCACTCTCAATCATAGGGGATTTTTGCTTTTGAGGGGTAGATTGACTATATGAAGGGGAGAAATAGTGAGTGGAGGGTGAGGAGGACACATGATATGGGCCATGAAAGGTTAGCAAAGTAGATTGAAGAACTGAATGCATGGAAACAAATGTCAAGATCTAAAGCATGTAACAGTAAAGAATCATTAGTAGAGAAATTAAGAGGACATGATACCATGCCTTTGGCCTACATTTTTAACTAAGCTCGATTCACTATTTCTAGTTTTAATTTGATGAAGATTAGGAAAACAAAAAAATCTTAAGAAACATTTCAACTCTCTTTTGTTTTTAAATTTTTTTTGAATTCATCCATAATCAAGGTCATAACTGCATCCAATTTTTTTTTGGGAATGGGAGCATGGGGTAGGTGGGTAGCGGGAGGAGGGAGCTAGATTTTGGTGACGAAAATTTTCAAACTCTACTACCAAAAAGCCCTTAGGAGCGGTTTTTGAGACACCCCAGTGAAAGTCATGAAAATTTAAACTTTTAAGGGGTGTTTTTTAACAACTTCCTCTTACATAACTTAGAGATAGTTGTCAAAAGGTAGTCACAGGAGACACTTATATATAGTGGTCAAAAGGTAGTAAGGGGAGACACTTATATATATTGGTCAAGCATATGGCATGCATAACACCTCTCTTGTGCACACACACATGTTTAGATGAATCCCACCTTTGTTCTTTAGGCTTGCGAATAAAATATTTGCTCACCAACTTAGGCTAACCTCATAGACACCTATAATAAATTATTGAATACAAAATAGATACAACAACCCTTACATAAATATATGATCCAAATTCAACTTTCATGTCTTTCATAACTAGTAGTTTTTATTCTAAAATAAAAAAAAATAAAAAAAATAATAAAAAATAACATTTTTTTTCACTATTAACAAAAAATCATTCTCATAAATACTTACTTCAACATCTTAAAATTTGAAATTATTTTTGACATAAAATTCAAATTTTTCATACAACAAATTAATTCATGTACTTTTCCATTTCCCACCATAATTTGAGATTATTATTTATCATTTATTTTCGTTTTCATTGTTTTTATTTTAATATTTGGTTTTAGCTCTCAAATTATTAGGACCAGGGCCATTTCAACAATTCAGGTCTTTCAATAATGAGACCAGGGCCATTTCAGCGATTCAGGTCTTTCAATATTGAGACAGGGCTGTTCGTTGCTATTAACAATAATAAGTAGCCCCGAACGCCTCTTTTCATTTTCTGTTCAGAGAAGATATTCCATGTTCTCTTTGGATTTCAACAACTCGATAGCGCCATGGATACCAACTGGAGGAACGAAGATTTCGGAAAAAAGATAGATGTATGACTTTTAACACCTATCTTTTTAGTTTTGTTTGTATTTTTTATCCACCTCATTGTGGATGTTCTTATTTCCATTTGGATTCAGTGATTGAAGATAGTTTAGGCCACCAGTCAATCCATAAACATTTATGCATGATTGAAAAATTTCAAATCATGTTTAGGAGAGAAGGGGTTCTGTTCCAGTCAAATTTAATAATTCAATACGACTTGGTCTCTCTCTATGTTGAAAAAAATTACCGATTACCCACATTTAGGGTTGGAGTGAATACATTCATTCATTACTGGAAATGAATATTTTTGGTAATACCTTGCAAGGAAATTTTCCCAGTCACCATCCCTACAACATTCATTGCTTTATCTCGATAAAGAATCTTTCCTTCCATGTAAGCACTCTTCTTTATTTTCTCGAAATTTCTATTAATTACCCCAGTAAGATATAATAAGTTGAAGCTAGTAAGCGCCTTCTCACAGAGCTATATGTGGATGTTACCTCTCATACAGCGTCCGAATGGTAGTCAACCCCTACAATAAATAAAGAAATGTGTGTGAATGAATCGACAAAAAATCAATCGAAGAGTGACATGAATTTGGTTCTTCAGCAGTAGAAAAATCAACTGCAATACCAGCAAGCTATTCTGAAAAATAGCATGGTTCCTTCTCTTTGTTGTGGTATCTATCATATCAGAGTTATCCCAATATACTTCGCACTCTATATCCTAATCTTCGGTTAATATTACAGTCCAGAGATATTTGAAACTATATGTATGTATTGAAGCCTACACAATACATGATTCCTTTATGGATTTCTCAGTTTATACTTAGCTTTTCCTTTCCTCATTTTATACTTAGTGTTGTGGAGGTAAATCCCCTCTGCGGACAGAGGCGATCCCTGCTAGCCCAGACCGGGTCTAGCAATAATCAATCATGCTATAGTGCAGGTTCCTAATTGCAAATAAACCAACCAACGATGAAGGCTTATCTAGAATCCAATGCAATCATTGTAGAAGAGGTGGCTCCCGTTCCTCAGCTCTGGCAGATCACGATCCCCACGATCTCCGTGACGGGACACCTGCATATACGAGAAACAAAACAAACACAAGCGTAAAATCCAGTAGATGCAACTATATTTCAGTCAGAAAGGACATAACTCATCATCATAAATAACAACAAGAGTGGAACCATAACCAATAGTCATTCATTAATAATCAATCAAAGGAAAATTACAACCATAGTTCTGACGCTGAATTCTCCTTCGGAGGGTCACCAGCAGAACATGACTCAAAAAGCCTATCAAGGATGGGAAAACCCTCTCTCTTCAGCTCTTGACGATAGTCTCCTTGCTTGAAATTGGCCTTAAGGGAATTATGGAGGCTCTTGCAGCATAAGGCTCTTGGGAATTTGGGAACTTGAAGACTAGCTTGCAATGGAGATGGGTAAGCTTTTATAGATGGAGGAAGAGGAGTTGGGATCCCTATAATCATGGGATTGAACCTATCATCAAGGAAGCTTCCATGAGAGGTGGCAAACCACTTCCTCTCTATGGAAATCCGTAGCCAAACCTCCCAACTCAAGATAGGTATCAGTTCCTGGATCAGGTAGGACAAAACTTCCGCCATTTATTTTTTAAAAACACCTTTTAAATTGGTTGGCGCAAGTGCGACTCTGGGACAGAGCGCCAACTGGCGCAACCTCTTTGAAGTATTTTCCCCATTGGCATGGGTACTGAACTGGCCACCTGTGCCAATGCAAAAAGGGCCATTTTTAGGGTTTTTCACAAGGATATGTCTTCAGGGAATTGAAAGCTCTTGTTCAGAGGGATGTCATGAAAGTGGTTTCAAGCCACGTTACTGTTCACAGGTCATGAAATAAGCCCTCAAATGTGTGGGATGGGGATTTCAGGGACGGTGACAAATTACTGTGTAACAGATGCCGCCTAAAGCATGAGGCCCGAGAGAGAGAGAGGGGTAAAATGCTTTACGAGAACGTGTCCAACTGAAAACTCCGTCATCGGAAAACCTACGTGGAGAAATACAACTGATATCGAAGATACATGATATATATGCGGTATGGGCGCAGCCATCCATAACAGAGTATACAATAATCCAGATCCAAGGCATGGACACAGCCATCCAGTGAGGATCGATGAATAGACTCAGGTATGGTTGCAGCCATCCAGTAAGTGAGTCATGTAACCAATCATAATAATCCATAAAATCGCAGCGTGGATTACAACAGACACAATCCAGGGTTTTGCGCTCCATCTTGACCTGAACAAAGTACAAGTTCAAGAATGCGAATAAATGAGCTGAAGTCAAACATGCAAGAACATCGTCTGATTACCAGCCAATGATGAAAGTTGTTAACAGACACGAGAGGTACCACTAATAATGAAAATGGTCCTCAAGGTACTACAGGTACAATCTACAGCATGTGAATCAATGAGATGGCGTCGAACACTCGTATAATGACTTGATCGGAGGCCGATAATGAAAACCTCGCATTGAATGCAAAGAACCTACCATTGAGGCATGCAGGCTCCAAGGCACCAGAAGGGAGTCTCTAGATCAGCTTCTCGGATAATGAGCTGGAGTCGACAGGAAGTGACCTTGATCGAAGGTGGGCCATAATGTTTCCCACATCATCGACACGAGACAGAGGAACATAATTTTTTTGTGAATTAGGATCAGATGAGAATCAGAGGAAGGTTGGGACTTGCAGAGGTCAACTTCTCTTGAACATATGACCGACACGACAGTGGACTTGGCAGTATTTGACATCAAAATATCAAAGGTCATAGTGACGAGGCAAAGAGTAAATGAGAGGTCAAAATGGATCACCCAAACCCACAGAGGCAAGTGAAAAACAAGATGAGATGTCCCCAACCCGACACGAATGCAGACAAGTGCCATGTTCAAGAGTGACATACTGCCGACACGACAATGATACTGGTTCCATTTTTGCCACCATTTCTGTGAGTACCTCTTTATTTTTACACAAGCTTGAAGAGGATACCATATGCTTGTCATATAAATTCGTCCTTCGGAAGAATCCATCCTACTACATTTAACGAGCCCTAGGAAGGAGCGACTCGAATATCGTCATCACGACTGAATCCAATGTCATCAGGATTTAACGAGTCTGAAAAAGGAAGAACTCGACATCCTTTCATGTTTAGAGAGTTTGAAAAGACAGCTGAAAAGTAAACTCCAATGGTCCCTTTTCATAAACAGTTCCTCAGATCTGAAAAGGTAGAAAACTATGTCTGAGAAAACCTCCTAGTCATGATAGGCTAGGGTATTCCTTTTTCATAAATAATCCATCCTAGCCCGAAAAAGGGGTAAACGTATATTGGGTAGATGTCGTTTCGCAGGCACTTTAACGAGATCAAAACGACAAGGGACTCGACAATCTTTTCATATTTAGAGAGTCAAAAAAGAGCTGAAAGATGACTCCTCCTAGAGGAACGAGTGGTATAAAGGGTAGCAACTGGTTCCTGTAATGGTGGAACTACTCAGAACAAGTAAAGATTAAGAGGCTAGCTAACAAGACCACTCATCGCAGTGGTTCCTCATGAACGGGTAAAACAACCAAGTGAAAGCATATGATCGGCCAAGCAGATAGTGACGATGGGGTGAGAAAACCAAGGTTCATCTGACAAAACCGGGCTGATAAAATGGCAATCACAAAAGGTAAAATGGGAAAGCTTTCATTTTTACACAAGCTTGAAATCAGGAAACTCTAGTTGAAGTTGGTTTCATTTTTACACAAGCTTGAAACAAAGATAAACTATGCCTGAAACCGGTTTCATTTTTACACAAGCTTGAAACGGAAACAAAGTATGCTTGAAAAATTAACCATGCCCCCAGCATGGTGACTCAATTCGAGGTACATGCCCCCCAAACTTCGATCCATGCACCTGAGTAAACAGATGGAGGGATTGAAGGTTCAAGTTACGAGATCTAAGAAAGACTTGACTGGGATTTTACGAGATCTGATCAAAGACTCGAATTGAACAGGAACGTGTTTCATTGTTTTAACGAGGTTGACACATTAAAAGAACTGTCCTCAGGACACCTTGTTTCATGGTTTAAGGAGCTTGGCACAAGACAAGGAACTCTACTCCGACAACGTTGTTTCATTTTTTTAAGGAGCTTGACACAAGACAAGGAACTCTGCTCCAACGACCTTGTTTCATTTTTTAAGGAGCTTGACACAAGACAAGGAACCATGCTCCAACGACCTTGTTTCATTTTTTAAGGAGCTTGACACAAGACAAGGAACCGTGCTCCGACCAGCTTGTTTCATTTTTTAAGGAGCTTGACACAAGAAAACAAACTATGCTCCAACCAACTTGTTTCATTTTTTAAGGAGCTTGACACAAGACAAGGAACTCTGCTCCGACGACCTTGTTTCATTTTTTAAGGAGCTTGACACAAGACAAGGAACCATGCTCCGATCAAATTCATCATAATAAACAAGAAGTCATTGCTTCCAAGAGTTCGATTCCCGAAGGAAGGAAAACATCCTGGAAGTCAGGACCCAATGCCCCCAGCACTTGATGCACAACGGCACTATCACTGAGTACAGGCACGGGGTAGGTAGCCACATAGTTGACCTGCAGTGGGGTAGATACAATGGGTGGATAAAAACTAGGAAGGGATGATGGTGGGCCAACTGCCATATCAGGACCAAAGAACGAAAGTTGATCAATAGTCACGATCTGTCCTTCATGCGGAAAACAAACCACACGAAAAAGGGAGGAGACAAGTGCTCCCATGGCATAGGTGTAATCGTGCCCCAAAATCAGATTGAAATCCTAGGGGCCAGGAACAACCATCACGTCCATATGGACAGTTTTACCTCCCAAAGTAACAGGTAACCTTGGAAGGATCCCCAACGGTTGACTCGTTCTTCTGTTAAATGCCAACAGATTCTGCGTAACATGCATAAGCGGCGGTGAACCGAAAGCTTTCCAAGTAGTTGAGGATAGAATACTAACAGATGCGCCTTCATCTATAATGGTGCTGGGTACGACCAGACCAAAAGCCTGTACTGTGATCTCGAAAGGCACATAAGACGGAAGGCGGTATCCTGCAAATTGACTCCAGTCAAAGGAAGCGACCAAACTACTCAGAGGGGCTACCATCGAATTGAGATGGTCTTCCCCTGGTGTTACGGGAGAAGAAGGAGCATCCTCCATGACCTCCATCTCGAAGGTGGGAGGGGTATCCTCTGGGACCTCCATCAAAGGAGGCAGAGGAGCAACTTCTTGAGATATAGGGATAGGAGAATCCTTCTCCAAGTCTGAAGAATCTGAAGAAACAAGAAGAACCTAAGGGATGTGAGGTCCACTCTCAATGGAAAAGACCTGGTGTACCATAGAGGGAGCCAGGTCAACCGATCCCACGACTAATGGTTGGTTAGGGATGGATTCCAGCGGGATCGACCAAGGATGACTATTGACCAATCATAGGATCAACTAGTGGAGGACTCAAAGAAAGATGTTTATAACCAACTGAGAGGCATGGTGTAGAAACGGTTGCGTTGTCCAAGACTCACTTGGCTTCATCCATATACAGACAAAGGTGAATGGCATGGTGCCCTTCACACAACTTATAGGGATTGGTAATCTTACCTTGCTTCTTAGGAGCCTTAACAACACTAGCTGAAGACGTGCCCCCAACCTGACTCCGAGAAGCCAAAGGCAATGGTGGGTGACCATTGGACCATACTTCGAGCACCTTGGGAATGCCAAGGCAGTCTCGACGAAGATGGTCTCCTGTGCACAACATGTAAGGGAACTTGACTTTCCGGGGAGGGTTGGGATGTTTATCGGCGGAAGGCTTCTTAGGCACAATAGCCGTAGATCTAGCCTCTCCTTTATCTGACTTCTTCTTAGCCACCTGGTTACTCAAATCCAGACTTTCATCAGGCGAAGTAGAAGAGGAGGACGCAGAAACAGGCGAAGAAGGGGAGAGGTCCACCTTGGAATCAACATGATGTTGTTCGGGCGGAGGAACTGATTGAACAGTAGCCGAGACATTCAGAACCACAGAGGTTGAAAACAACCAAATAGGCAACCGAACAGTTAACCCAGGAAGGGACAATGTTGCCATATAAGGAGCACCAACATTTCCAAAAGGAGGAAAAGGACCAGGATTCCCTTCGGAGGGGATTACTTGATTGGTGAACTCCGGAAAAGTTGCCATCAAAAAAGATATTCAAAAGAACACCCTAAGGAAACTAACTTTAACCAGGAATATTTCATGGGCAGTTAATTTTTTAAAACATTGAAACAAAATTCTACCGTTTCATATTTTAAGAGTTGAGAAACAGGAAAAAGGTGACTCTATCACTTTTAGATTGGAAACAAGCATGGAAGGACAAGCGCTTGATGACCTTTTCAAATTTAAAGAGTCAGAAAAGATCGAAATGACTACTCAGGAATACTAGGCAAAGGGTGTATCAAATAACCATGAACTGCAATATACACCTTGGTTTCAAAATGAAAGAGAAATCAACCAAGGACTTAACGTACGTGTAGGCAATCTCCCCGAATGTTGTGTTTGGTGTATCACGGGTATATGGCGGCAGACTCGGCTTCCTATGGATAAAGGATAGAAACCTAGTGGGGTCTCCCTTTATATACGTGACGGTACGGGGAGCACAAGTCCGTACTAGTGCTGTCTATAGCCAAGAGGCAAACGACAACTACTAGGTTTAAAGACGCCAGAACATGTCTCTAGCCTAGACCTCTAAATGTTTTTTGTTAATGTTTCAATGCTTCCTTAGGTTAATTGAGTAAATTTTATGGTTGTTCTTCAATTATGTTTCGGTTTCAAGGCCCTACCGTATGTCATATGACAATCTCCTATATGCAGCTATATGAGAAAAGAAAACTTTTCAATTCGATGAATGCAATCTAGTTAATGGAAGAGCTTCAAACAATGATGCGACATAAAACAACACTGCAAATGAAATTTTTTCCAAACTAGATGACTTTCACTATCCAAAAGTAATTTCAGACATTCAATGATAATGCAATGTAATCTATGCAAAATCCTCTTTTCCGAAAGCTATGCAATTGTAATCTATGCACAATTTCATTTTTCTTTTCAAATGAAAAGAATGCACTCAATGCATTTTTCAATGAAATGAGAATCTACTTAATGCATGCTTTCAATGAAAGAGAATGCACTCAAAGCGATTTTTAGTTTTCAATCATTAAACAATGTGATCTAAGTTCAATGATGAATCTCAAAAATTACTTTTCAATGCAATGTGATCTAATGCATGAAAAGAAAACTATGAGACGAAAACTAAAAGAATGAAAATCTTCTTAATGAAGGATGAACACAAAAGAGATGTAAACAAAGACTAAGAATGCAATCTTTGTTTTAAACACTTTGTCACGAAATCCCTCAAAAGGCGACAAGACATATAAGGTCAAACACAAAGAGGACTTCCAAAGCAAGAGATCAAAACAAGGCATTCATTCTTTTTTACATCAAACAATCATGGAGAGAAGACTTTTCAAACAATGAGAAATGTAATCTATGCTCATACAGTGAAAAGACCGGAAGGGAAAGAAACACTGGTGGAGGATTTAGGGAAAAAGTCTCAATTTTCATACATCCTGGAATTGGTTCAACTTGTACATTGACAAGTAGCACCAACTGGCGCGACTTGCTCACTGACAACTAGCGCCAATGGCCAATTGGCGCGGGTTGCTAACTGAAAACAAGCCCCAACGCCTAATAATGAAAAAAACAAAGAATTTCTCCCAACCAAGACCAGACTCACCACTTCAAGTAGAATCTCCAAGACTCAAATGAACCATGTGATCTAAGCTCAAAGCGAGACAGACACAGATCAAGCTCAGAAAGCTCAAAAACAGAGTAAACCCTAGTACCTTACAGGATTGGCGCGACTGTAAGGCTGAAACTAGCGCCATAATAGAATTGGCGCGGGTAATACACTAGCAACCTGCACCAATTGGCATGACTGTCAAGATGAAAAGCGCGCCAGTCGAGTTTACCAGTCAAAAATAAAAAAGAGCAATCCAACAAGAATAGCAGTGGTAATCAAGCTATCCAAAAGCCAAATTCACAAAAAGAACTAGCCCAAAAGATCTGATCAAGAAAGCAGAATCAAGAATCAACCGAAGAGACAAGACAATGCTCCAAGTGTTCAGTTTACAAACTAAACCAGAGATTGACTAAAGCAGCTTTGATCTACTTTGAAATTGCAGAGAAAAAGTGTTTCGAAGGCTATCTGGCCAACTTCAGGCTCCATCTGTAGCTTATAAAACAAACAATCAACAAGCTAACGATCCCCAGCGGAGTTGCCAATTTGTTGTGGAGGTAAATCCCCTCTACGGACAGAGGCGATCCCTACTAGCCCAGGCTGGGTCTAGCAACAATCAATCATGCTATAGTGCAGGTTCCTAATTGAAAATAAACCAACCAGCAATGAAGGCTTACCTGGAATCTAACACAGTCAATGTAGAAGAGGTGGCGCTCTCATTCCTCAGCTCTGGCAGATCACGATCCCCACGATCTCCATGATGGGACACCTGCATATACGAGAAATAAAACAAAAGCAAGTGTAAAATCCAGTAGATGCAACTATATGTCAGTCAGAAAGGACATAACTCATCATCATAAATAACAACATGAGTGGAACCATAACCAATAGTCGTTCATTAATAATCAATCAAAGGAAAATTACAACCATAGTTCTGACGCTGAATTCTCCTTCGGAGGGTCGCCAGTAGAACACCTCTCGAAAAGCCTATCAAGGATGGGACAAACCTCTCTCTTCAGCTCTTGACGATAGTCTCCTTGCTCGAAATTGGCCTTAAGGGAATTATGGAGGCTCTTGCAGCATAAGGCTCTTGGGAATTTGGGAACTTGAAGACTAGCTTGCAATGGAGATGGGAAAGCTTTTATAGATGAAGGAAGAGGAGTTGGGATCCATATAATCATGGAATTGGCCCTATCATCAAGGAAGCTTCCATGAGAGGTGGCAAACCACTTCCTCTTTATGGATTTCCGTAGCCAAACCTCCCAACTCAAGATAGGTATCAGTTCCTGGATCAGTTAGGATGAAACTTCCACCATTTATTTTTGAAAAACACCTCTTAAATTGGCTGGCGCGAGTGTAACTCTGGGATAGAGCACCAACTTGCGCGACCTCTTTGAAGTATTTTCCCCATTGGCGCGGGTACTGAACTGGCCACCCGCGCCAATGCAAAAAGGGCCATTTTTAGGGTTTTTCACAAGGAGATGTCTTCAGGGCATTGAAATATCTTGTTCAGAGGGATGTTATGAAAGTGGTTTCAAGCCATGTTACTGTTCACAGGTCACGAAATGAGCCCTCCAATGTGCGGGACGGTGACAAATTACTATGTAACACTTAGCTTTTCCTTTCGTGAGGTACTATATTGTTCAGTATTGAGATTTTCTATTTCTAGAATTTTTATTGTACCCACACCTTACCTTATACTCTCTTAGCCAGACATTCAACAGTTAGTTTCTACTTCTATGGGGAATCAATCTTTAGTCCTGCAAATCAACCTCATCATTAAGCGTCAAATCTTCTAGAGGCTAGGATTTCAACTTCTATGCAGAATCAATTAATCAAGGCTTTCCCTTCCAACCCTTTTTGTCTATATAAGGCTAAGGTTTACAAAGCCAAGCCATAGAATCAATAATAGACTGTAGGTTATATCAGATCAGTCTGCCATCTTCATGAGGTAAGATTCTTTCTCATTAGAGTCTTATACAGTGCATCTATCTTTCCAAAAGATTTAGATGTCATCATTTTTTGATCTTGAATATCTAGAAAGAGCCTTGTTCTGCAAATTTCAATTTCAAACTCAAGGAGGAGCTCGACTTCTTTAGTAATAGGTGCACAAATATCTTATGTCAACCAAACAATTTCATTTGGTTTAGAAAGGATTACAACATCTTTTACATAGGTCCATACAAGGCTCTTCATCATGACTTGGTCAAAACAATTTGCAAGTTACCCATTTTATTGGGTAATTGATCCAATATAGACTCCAGAGACTCATTTATGTGCTTAAAATCTTTAATATTGAAGATCGTCCTTCACCCTATCCTTCATCAAAAGTCTAGAGGTGTTTGACTTGCAATGACCAGATATAGAGATAATTTCAATTTATATTTCAGAAAATTCTTTTAGATACTAGCAAGTCAATGCATTATTGCAACGAGAGGCGCATTCTATAGCCCAGTATGACCCCGATGTGTAAGTATGTCGGAAGCCAAAAACAATTGTCGGCTTGAATAATAACTTACATAAACATATAAATGAACAATTAAAAATTCATTAAAAATAAATTTAAACGATATAAAATTAAAATATGAAGAGGTTTACTAACACTCAAAAAAGAGATATGGTAAATAAATAAAATATGGTAAATACATAAAAATATAAATAAACCATAGGTATGGTAAATAAATAAAATTATAAATAAACTAGAGGCGTGGTAAATAAAGAAAAGCAATTTTTATATTTACTCAATAAACCACTTTATATTTACAAAAACTCAAAAAGAGGTTTTATTTAGGTGAAGCCTATGGGACAAATTACTATTAATACCATGGGCCAAATAATATATTTATAAAAGAGGTATGGTAAATAAATAAATAAAAATATATCAAATACGATTAGAAATCAAGATCTAATTATATATGAAGTATAAGGGTCAAATACCATGCACCGAATTATTATTAATACGATGCAAAAACAAACATTATTAACCCTAACATTAATATTAAAATATTAATATTATTAAATTTAATATGTTTAGATTAATACAATATTAAATTTACTATATTGTAATATATATTAATATATGATGATATATGATAGAGGTGGAGAAATAGGGGGAGTGACAAGGGAGATATGGAGATAAATTGAAGGAGAGGGGACAAGATGAATGAAGAGAGAGAGAGGGAGAAGAGTGAGAGAGTTAGAGAAGGGTAAGAGAGGGAGAGGGAGACATAAATCTGGAGGTGGGAGAGAGATAAGGAGAGAGGGAGGGAGAAGGAGAGATGATTGGAGGGTAGAGAGTGAGAGAGAGAGAAAGAAGGGGAAGGGAGAGGGAGGTATGAGAGAAAGGGGGAGAGAGAAAGGATGAGAGGAGGAGGAGAGAAGGAGGGATAGAGAGATGGAGCTGGAGGTGGAGCGAGGAAAGGAAGAATAAATACATAGAGAGGGAGTGACAAGGGAGATACGGAGAGAGAGTGTGTATGCTTATGGGTGAGATAAAGATCCATAGGAGTGATGGAGACAAGGGGAGAGAGAAGGAGAAAGGGGGAGTGATGGAGACAAGGGGGGAGAGTAGGATAAAGGGAGAAACAGTAAGATAGTTGCAGAGAGAGATAGAGTGATGGGGGAAGAGAGAGGATTGGAGGACAGAGAGAGAGAGAGAGAAATAGATAGAGCTAGGATATTAAATAAAAGGAGGTGAGAGAGGAATGATGAGAGAGAGGAACAGAGTGATGGGGGAAGAGAGGAGAGAGAGAGAGAGAGAGAGAGAGAGAGAGAGAGAGAGAGAGATGGGGGAAGAGAAAGGGAGGTAGGAGATAAAGGGAGAGAGAGGAAGGAAAAGCGAGGGGACTTGAAAGAGAGGAGGAGAGAGGGGAGGAGAGAGGGAGGGATAGAAATATGGATTTGGAGGGGGAGAGAGGGAGGGATTGAGAGATGGAGAGAGAGAGAGACGGGGGAAGAGAAAGGGAGGTTGGAGAGAAAGGGAGATAGAGGAAGGAAATGAGAGGGGATTTGAAAGAGAGGAGAAGAGAGGAAGGGATAGAAATATGGATTTGGAGGGGGTGAGAGGGAGGGATTGAGAGATGGAGCTAGATGAGGAGAGAGGGAGGGAAGAAGAAATACATAGAGAGTGAGTAGTGGAGAGAGAGGGGGAGTGACAAGGGAGAGATGAAGAGGGAGTGTGTATGTTTTGGGGTGAGATAAAGAGACAAATAAGGAGGTATGGAGAGAAGGGGGGATAGAAGGAGAGAGAGAGAGGCATATGGTAACAAAGTTGGAAGGTGAAGATAGAGAGAGAGGGGGGGGGAGTGAAAGGAAGAGAGAGAGTGAAGAGAGGTAGGGAAAGAGATATGAATATGGATAGGGAGAGAGGGGGAGGTAAGAATAAAGACATAGAGGGTGAAAGGTGGAGAGAGAGAGAGAGGGACAAAGAGTAGCAGGAAGGAAGAGAGAGAGAGAGAGAGAGAGAGAGAGAGAGAGAGAGAGAGAGGAGGAGGAGGAGGAGGAGGGAGTGATATATAGATAGATAGATTGGAGAAAGAGAGTTTATGTCTTGGAGTTGATATAGAGAGATAGAGTGAGATATAGATATAGATGTAAGGTGAAGAGAAAAAAAGATAGATGGAGAGAAGGAGGGAGGGACAAGGAAATTGATAGATATGGAGTGAGAGAGAGTGTGTGTATGGTGGGGTGAGATAAAGAGAAAAAGAAGGAGAGATGGATGGATATATAGATATATATGAGGGAGAGAGGGAAGAATATTTCTTGCAGTAGATTCATTGATTTCAGTGTAGATGCTGATTTCTAATCCTAATTGATTTCTTGCACTAGATGAATTGATTTTGGTGTAGATGTTGATTTATAATGATATTTGATTACTTACACTAGATGTATTGATTTTAGTGTAGATGATTTCTAATCCTATTTTATTGCTTGCACTAAATGCATTATTTTCAGTGTAGATGATGATTTCTAATCCTATTTGATTTATTTCACTAGATGCATTAATTTTAATGTAGATTTTGATTTTTGGTTATCTTTGATTTCTTTCACTACTTGAATTGTTTTCAATGTAGATTATTTTTAATCCTATTTGATTGCTTGCACTGAATGGATTGATTTCAATGTAGATGTTGATTTCTAATCCTATTTGATTGCTTTCACTAAATGCCTTGATTTCAGTGTAGATGGTGATTTCTAATCTTTTTTTATTGTTCACACTAGATGCATTAATTTCAATGTAGATTTTGATTTATAATTATATTTGATTTCTTGCACTAAATTCATTGATTTAAATGTAGATAATTTAACTAAATGCATTGATTTAAATGTATATGATTTATAATCCTATTTGATTCCTTGCACTAAATGCATTTATTTCACTGTAGATGGTGATTTCTAATCCTATTTGATTGCTTACACTAGATGTGTAGATGGTGATTTCTAATCCTATTTTATTTCTTGCACTAGATGGATTGATTTCAGTGTAGATGTTGGCTTTAAATCATATTTTCCTACTTGCACTGGACTCATTTATTTGAGTGTAGATGTTGATTTCTAATCATATTTGATTACTTGCATTAGATGCATCGATTTTAGTGTAGATGTTTTTTTCTATTATTATTTGATTTCTTGCATTAGTTGCATTGATTTTAGTGTATATGTTGATTTCTAATTTGATGTAATTGGATGTATGATGGTACATTAATTTTAAAGTCATTGGATTAATAATGTGTGTGAAATGATTTCAGTGTAAGCACTACAAATTATTGATAGTGTACATTGATTTTTGTGTTATAGTAATTCAACATATTAATATTGGAGAGCAAGAGAGACAAGGTATGATGTTTACTACAACAGCTCGAGCTAAATACTTAAATGGTTGACGATTCCAAATGTCATTTTCAAATAATCAATATGAAAATATGACAAAACTAACATCGGTGAAAATAAGAATAGTAGAAGAAAATAGTTTGAAATCGATCACAATGAAGACTATTCATAATTGACTACATTATTATTATTCACAATTTATATCATTCAATATTATTACATTGTCACTTTGCATTCAAAATTTTATTTCATCATTAAAGTTATTTTACAATATTTATCATCTCAACAAATTGAGGTAGCTAATAAAATTTTAAAATTAAAATGACTCAATAAATCTCAGACATATTTAACATATTTAAAATGGTTATGTTAATATTAGATGTATTTACATATTATTGATAAAATTAAGCATATGTTCCTCATATTATCGATAGATTTTCCTTGGTCGCACACGACTTAAACTAGCTTAGATCCATCTTAACTCCAGATCTATCAAGTGCCGAGAGGGATCAAATCTCTCGAGGTGAAAACCGTTCCTCAAGTTTTGCACTCAAAAAAGAGGTTTTCACCTCGAGAGATTTGATCCCTCTCGGCGCTTGATAGATCCGGAGTTAAGATGGATCTAAGCTGGTTATTGATACATTGTAGTGACATCAAAGGAGACATGAATTTATACCAAACAGAGTTTCCGTCTTGCACTATATTTATAATAGACTTAGATAAAGCTTTTGTTTCTTAGAGATATACAATATGAAAAAGGAACTTGCTCTCTGTATTACTTCGATTAGCTTCTTAAAGAATTTGACTTAATGAATCCTTATGCCTAGGATTTTTGGCTTTCTTTGAATAGTATTTTGCAACTCTTCATTTTTCTTCTCCCTCTCTCACAATTGTCTTTCTCGGTTCTTCAATATCCTCTTGGATTTGCTGATTGATAACCTGCAGCGCCTAGCACCTCTCTCATTTATGATTTTTTCTCGTGAATTTCTGTCTTCATTGCAACTCCACAAACATAAAAAAAGACACTTTTATACCTTTTGATTTGTATAAGGAGATTTTGAATCTTCCAAGGACACTCAAAAAAATTTATTTCCCCGGAAAATTCGAATTATTTTCGTGAAACAACGTTCAGGTTTTATTTCTGTGCTTAAAAAGTGGTTACGAACTACTTCCAGTACAGGAACATAGTAAACCGCATTCAAAAATTTATTAAAGAACAAAATTCTAACTAGAGAACCCTCATGTGGAATAACTCAGATTCATCAAGGGTCTACAAATATGAGAAGAATATTTATGACTGTAATTTTGGAGCCGCGGATACATAAAACTATTCATGGGAAATTCATTACAATATTATAAACTCTTTTAAGATGAAAAGGGGATTTTCAAGTGCAACTTTTGCAAATCCCCTTGGTCTGCAGCTACATTAGATTCATCTTCTCAAAAAGAACAAACCCCCATGCTCAAGACTGCCATAATGAGCATACCTGATATTGATTGGCCTTTGGCACAAACTAAATTGATGCCATATACTGGATCACATATATAAACTCATCAACAACAGAGATTCCATACATAGCAAAGGTCCTGAGGCTGCTATCCATGGAAAGTTTCCATGCATCCTCAAGAATGTTGAACATTGGGATGCAAAATGGTTCCACCAAACCAAAGTTTCAATGACCCCTGAAGAATGCTAAATGCCGAGATCAAAATTGGCAGAGAAAGTGAAGTCTCCTGTTCATAACCAAACAGAGGATGTTAGATTGCACCACCGGAGAACTCGCATTATTTACCCCAGCAATTCCAATAAGATAAGAGGATTTGCTGCAACAAGAAAGAATTACAATCCTTGAGATGCTAAGTTTTTGCATCCCAACAAAGAACAAAGAGATTTAAAGCCCCTGTCCAGATACATCTCAATAAATTAATGCATCAGAAATTGGATTACCTATGACGACTCTTCCTATTCATATTTTTCACTTTTTGAAAAATGGTGCAACTTCACTTCCTATAGTACAAACACAAGTAAAGATGTAGCAGAAATGACATATTATTTATTTTCCAGTTTATGTGTTGATGGATTGGTATTCAAGGAAGGGAGTCCTAATATGGAAATAATCTCATCATATTGACATTTCACTGAATAAATAGCTTTTATTTAGGATCTTAACAATCTAAATATTATATTTTATCAGTTGTCAATCACCAGCAAAATTGACAGATGAAGTGTCTTACTCCTTTATTACTATTCCAATTCAGCATATATGTGTTACACACTGGAGGATGAACTACTGATCATTGGATTGTGCACATTGCATATGCACCGTAGAAAATAGTGATCAAGGAATGACATTGGGAGTCTGTATTGTAACAAATTACATTAATCCTGGTTGAATAACCCCACCTAATGTACCGCATTCTATTTATAGGATTGGTTATGTCTTTTTTTTAGTTCCTTCTTTTCAGTTTATTTGTTGGTGGATTGGCATTCAATGAAGGGAGTACTAATATGGAAAAAAAATCCCATCATAAGGACATGCCACTGTAGTCATAGATCTCAATTGGGACCCAAGAAATCTAAATATGAGACTTGACTGGTTTTGTGTCACCAGCAAAAGTAACATATAGTGTCAGCCTCTATTATTATTATACTAGAATTGAAGAATCTCAGAATTTGATATTGACTATTATGAGCATTATAATATGTTTTTGATCTACTTTGTTAGGTTTGACAAATTGCCAAGTTTCCATCGTCACTTTCCTGGTGCTAAGTAACTTTACGAAATAATTTAACTAAAACTAGAACTATATTATGTTGGCATGCTTGGACAACTTTTTCTAGTTAAGGTTTGCACTTACATAATATAAACACAGTCATAATATTTAGTGTGAATACTACGAAAATTGACTATTAACTAATATTTGGTTGCATGTTGAGATGCAGATATCACGTAAGGTTGTTTGATGTTCTGATTTGTTTTGAATTACACAGATCAATTCAATCTACCCAAAGAACTTGAGTTTGGCTGTAATGACATAGGCCCAGTGGTAAGCTTGATAGATAGGATAGTAGGATCTGCACTAGGTGGTGATTCCAAGGCTGTTATTGGAGAAGATTTAGTTTCTATGGTAAAATACCATTTACAAGTGAGAAATATAATATCATAGGATGGTAGTTATGTGACAAAAATAATGAGAGATTTCATTAGTTCCATGCCCCTTAGCACTGTAGCTTTAGGTGATAGTGTGACCAAAATTCTCCAACAACTTAATAATGTAGTCTCCAGAAATGGAATCTACAACAACTTCTAATATCAAGAGGCCGAGATTGGAGATATGTTATTTATTCATTTGTTTCTAATGAACTATTATAGTTTTCATGTTTGTTTGTGTTTATTAACTTGTGTTTGCATTAGTCCATGTCATCCCGTACCTGTGCATTTTGCACTCACTAACCATGCAAGTTTATAGATTTTTAGTTTATCTGCCAATCCTCGTCTTCCATTTCAACATTAGCAAACTATATCTTGAAATATGTGCATCCTGTTTCAATCTTTATGTATCTCTTAGATCATTGTTTTCTTAATCTAAGTTATTCATCATCTTAATTTTTTTTGTATGTAGTGTCATTTGAACCTTTGGAGTCTTTAAAATAGTGTAGATTGACTCAGCTAAGACTCATGAGTCTTGTAGTGTCTTGGTTGGGGTGAGTACTCACCTAATACCGGCACACAGAACTATCCACTAGCTACATTCATGGGAAACTTCTGATGCTTGCCAAGGCTCACCACAAACTTGCCAATGACCATACTCACCACAAACTTGCAATATTTTTTGTGCATAGAATTTACTGTATTTTAAGGGTTTCTCATCTTTGCTGAGCCTCTCCCAAGTCATCAAGCTTCGCCAAGTCCCAGGGATGCCAAGTCTTTTTTGATTCCAAGACAATGGTGTAAATAGCTGACATCATTCTTTTTGTTCCATTTCTTCAAGACATTTGTAGGTGTGAGCTTGTGGTTTCTTTTCTACCAGGTGATTCTTTTTGGCCACATCACCTGATTGCGATTTATTGACGTGTCTGTCATCATTTTAACTTCATCTAATGCAAATCAAGATAACCTATTTTTCTATGTTCAAGCATCTTTGACACCATCCCTGAGCACCTACCACAATATTATCTCTCTTTCATCTTTGCAACAGTCACATATGGATGGTTGCGAATTAGCATTTTAGTCCCATTACACTCAACAATAAAGAGATAGGGTGGTTGAGATGATGCCATACTTCAATGAGGTTCAATAAAACTTGAAACCATGTACAAACTTGAGATGTTGTTCAAGGTTGCTTGTTCCTCTATGTTAAGTAGATCTTGCAGAGGCTATGACAATGAGGGGGGTTAACTTGGAGTCCACAATCTCTATCCTTTTTTTTTTTGAAGAAATAAATGTCTTTGACGAGACTTGGTTTAGTGAACATGATCTCTTGTGGGTGACTTAGCCTAAATTGATCACTTATCCACTTTATTGTATTTTATTGGATACTTGGCCAATTTGTATCGCTCTTCCCACAACTTTGTACTCTATATATAAGCGTAGTCTTCGGTCAAGGAAAACCACACCTATGCTTCCTATGTTATATATATATATATATATATATATATATATATTTGGCTTCCTCAACATGTGTATAGTTCTGGAATACTCTTATCATACTCAACTTATTTATTGCTCATGAATCCGTGTGTATATTCTTGCATTGTTGGTTTTGTGCTTATATCAATTGTGTTTTTGTCAATTTTTTATTTATCGAACAACTGCATCTTCGAGTGTGAACAATTGCAGGAGAATTCTTTGCACCATTGGATATAAATGGTAGGCGACGAGATGTATATGAGTATTCAGAGTTTTCTAAGGGCAACGTGGAATTTTTTGCACTGATTATATGGTTCAACCTCAAGCACTGTCATTATATTTCCTATTGATGTCTCTCAATCATCAATTATAAATGGCATGCTTAAGGTATGATTTAATTTCTTTTTTGTTAATTGAATATCTTTCTTGCCTCCAGAACTTCCATAAATTCATCATATTTGTTGCATTTAATTTCATTTTCCTCTTTTTGGAACAATAAAGGTGTTGATTGTAACAGGTCTTCATCCAAAGGGTTTACATCATGCATCAAAATGAGAAATGAAAATATTTTCTCCCATTGATTTTTCCCTAGTTTCGTTGTGCTAAATTATGGTAACTAGAAATAAAAGTATTGATTGTTCCCCTATATGCAAATAAATTGAATTTTTATGGTTTACATCCACATTTACAGTGAGGACTTGACTCATGGTCCAAAAAAACAAAATTTATGATATTTTAATCCACCAAAAGCTCAAAATGTGCAAAGTTAAACACAAAATGAGAGAGATTCTTTAGTCTAGTACTTTATTTGTTTGGTGAATCTTGGTGGTTCTTCTGGTTGATCCATGTGTGGATGGCTCAAAATGGTCAAAGGTAAGCACAAAATTATAGAGATTCTTTAGTATAGTACTCTATTTTTTGGTGAACCTTGGTGGTGCTTTTGGTTGATCTATCTACTGTGTGTGGATGGCTCAAAATGGGCAAAGGTAAACACAAAATTAGAGAGATTCTTTAGTCTAGTACTCTATTTTTTTGGTGAATCTTGGTGGTGCTCATGGTTGATTCGTTTGCTATGTGTGGACGACTCTTTATTTTTCTCATGTTTCTCTCATATCCCTTCCTCATCTCCTTGTTGGGTTGCATGCTTTAGCAGTTTCATCTTTAGAATTTTGATTGATAGATTGAAAAAATTATGACTTTGGCAGAGCTCATTCTTTCTTTCTCAAATTCCTTTTTGGTCCCCTATGGTGGCAAGCTTATTATCATAATCTCACTACAATTTTTTCAGAGTGATTTCAAATATGTGAAAACCTTTCAAAAAGAAACATGGGTAGACCTTACGTGAAGGCTGGAAATGATGGATTTCAAAAAATTTCAGAATCTTCCTCTTCATCTCTAATGTTGTTGTTAGGGTTAAGAAGACCTATCTAAGGTTATTGTTATTTTACCCTAAATATGTAAACAACTATAATATTTCTTGAGTTGTCCATGGAGTCTTGGATAGACAGTGATTGGGTGCTCTGTAAAGGCACTCCTTGATGTGAAGTCACTGATTCAATTCCCCCCCCCGATCGTAGTTATATATTGGACATGATGAAGATGTAATTTCACCAAGTTTACAAAAACAAATCTCTAGTTTAATTTTATATGGAGTAGGAATTTTATATTCTAAGTGTTGAGAATAAATAAGATATTCCACGGTATTTCATCAAGTACTTTTGAGAATTTATTCCAATCAACACTTGACAAAGTATCATCGTTGTCGACTATAAAGACTCCATAATGAGAGGATGGGGAACAAGTAACCACATTTTCAAGGGCTATCTGAAAACTGATTTCTTTTATATCTAAATTATTACCAAGTCTTTGAGCTAAACATGAACAACATAGTCCACAAGGTCATGAAAGATATAGAGAATGGAAGTTCATAGTTGCTAAAAATATTCTACCAAATGATGTTTTACTTGCTCCTTGAGGACCATGGAACACATAAACTGGGGCTATATTTCTCCTCATTATATCATTCATGAGAGCCCAAGCTACTAAATTTTTTCCAACCAATTCTCCAAAATGTATTTGGAACATAGTTCTGAGACAAGCTCCTACACCCAGGTTTCATATCTCAAACAACCAGTGCCCATAATATCTTGTCCATGTCCATAATTATTAATCAATCTTGTTTCAGAAACCATGTCAATATCTTTTATAAGATTGATTTTATGGTCAGCATAGAGATCTAGCTCACCTCAAGGAATTCTTCCTTATGTATATGTATTTGTACTTTTATGAGACCCACTTGGATCCATTGGTAGGGGAAGCGACTCAGAATAAAAATCTAAAGAAGGAATAGAATGATTAGATGTTTCTAATGTAGTAGAAAACACCCTTTGAAAACTATAATAACTTTGTGATGCTAGCCCTTCAATTTTTTGTGTGGCCAAATATGAAAGCCCGCATGAGAGGATCCTACTTGCCAAATCCAATACATGTTTGCCTCTAGTGTGTATTCTGGACCAATTCCAAGGAATCCCACAACCCTTTTTGGGAATATCAATGACTTTTGATTTACCACTTCCTTCTTGAACTCTAGTATTTTGTGAAACTGTGAAATATTTTTTACTAATCCCACCATGAATACCATAGTTAAAAGCAACTAACACTGATAAATATTCACAATGCTCTCCTGCTTCTCCGTGAATGAACCTCTTAATGCCTTTTAATTTGTATTTTTTTTTACCTGTCCATTTCGCCTGCTGGACAATTTGGGTGATAATGTGATTTAAAGCGAGAAGTTGAACACTCCTTATCATGAATTGGTGAGCCTTTCTGTGCTTCTTCATAACGGATTCTTTCTTTCCTTATACAATCATTATTTTGAAAGAGGTGTGGAGAACAAACCTTGAGATCATTTGCTACTCTGTTTTTCAAGTTACCATCCAATGTGTTTGATATATTGTCTATAGTATCCCTATTAATGCATCTTGGGGGTAATGCCATTATATATGCATTAGATTCCATTCTATCTTGAGAATGAAATGCACCACTTGACAACGTATCATTTCTATAAAACTAAATTTCTTTAGGATTCCTTTCAAACTCATAATCACTTCTCCAATTTTCAGGAGTCAAACAGTGAAAAGTAGTGATAAGGTTAATGAATACCCATCTCAACATAGGGTTTTCCCTATGCACAATATCCTCCCTAAAGATAGAGAGGAGGGAAGGAAGAGAAAGGATTAGTCCATAAGGTTGGACCTTCCCCCCTTATTTTTTAATGTGGATTGTGTGAAGTTAGAATCTCCTCAAAACATTAGTGTACCACTAGTAAGTACCAACAAAATTCCACAACCAGGAAAAGGGGATTTTCGATGGAGAATTGAAAGGAGCCACTAAAGTATGCTGCATATAGGATATCCATGAAGACAAATATTATATTCCAGGAAAATAATATTTGCAAAAACTGTGGACTTGTGACTGAAAATTGTCTTAGCAACATCGTATGTCTCTTACTTGGCCTCAATTATTTTTTATTGCTTGTCATACCCGAGGGTTTCGTAGTCTTCTGGGATCTTGGCCATCTTTGAAGGACTGAATTGAGTTTTTGAATTAGTTCTTCATCTCCTTTAACATAAATATCACATATTACAAGGGATATTATACTGAATTTATTCTTTCAAAGGCTTTTCGGTTCAGCTTTATACTTGTCCATATAAAGAATAAGGTTGATTTGAGCACAACCTCTTATGGTTGTTTTTCTACTCAAATTTTCTTGTCTTTCTGTTGAATATCAATGATGATGTGGATGGAATTTTGTGATGATGTGTCGTTTATAGACTATAGTTCCTTCATTTTATATGTAACGTCATCATCATGCATGTGAAATGGTATCAAGTTTGTTTTTATCTATTTGCTTTTGATGTAATTTTATAGTTGGAATCTTCGACCGGTCCATCTTTGTTACATAGGTCATGTTTCCTTCTACAGTCCTTGGAATATGTGAAAATTGGATTTTGATGAAGATTGATTGATTTATTGATTGATTTATTTATTTATTTGTAATATATTTTGTGAGTTTGACATTGGTGAGGATACATCATATTCGTCCAAGAATAACACCCAAAATAGGGTGGGGAATGGAACCAATGACTTAACATCTAGGAGTGCTTTAACATCACACCTGATCATTGTCTATCGAAGACCCCATGGATGATGAAGAAAATTAGAGTTACTAAATACTTAAATTTTGAAGTAGGTTAATTCTACATTGATACTGTCTAGATATAATATATTTTATTATTGTTATTTGTATTTCATATTTTTTTCCATTTTGGTTATGGAAGATCAAATATTCTTCTAATCTTTAATATGAATCTTCATGAACCTATTGGCATCTAATCGTTAAATATTCATAGGATTTTTCTGAAAGTTTGTGTGAGGAGGTATATAGTTTTTTAGCAAATACAAACACAAGTATTCAAGGACAGCATAGAATTGAACCATTGACCCATATAATGTCATATGGTTCTACAATTGTTTCCAAAATTCTAATTTTTACACCATCTAGTGACACCACTTATTATTTTAATTCATAATGGTTGCAGGTAATTTTTTTAAAAGAAAAGGGACGGGTTTGGCAATGATGCTAAAAACACCAATATCCCTGTGGAGGTATAGTGGTATTATTTGCTGACAAACTGGCATGATAATGATGATAATCCCTCAGATTTTCCACAAGTGATCAACTGCCCAACCATAGGAATCTTCTGTAAATGCCACCCCCAAACTGGGTTATGAGACCACAACGATGAAGGATGGCTGTTGGATTTATTTCTCATTCATCCCAACCAACAGTACTAAATAATATAGCCACAACCATACACTAACAATTATTTCCCACATTGAAAGCTTATTTAGGTATCTCACCCAACGTTCATACATTTGCAAACCTCTTCCACTTAGTAAAACACAACACAATGTTATGATCTCCATTGAATCCATCCCATATATTTCCATAATGTTGGCATAAAGAATTTGAGCTACTAGTTGCTCTTTGGGAATCCCTGAAATTCATATACCTTGGCTCATTGCAGTGATGAATCAAAAAAGTGGATAATGTGATTTCAAAGATATCTTAGCTCATTTCCAGTTAACATTGACTTAAACACGTGAGTAATGAGGTTCCATGTTGCTTACTCTATTACTCTCTCTTCAAAAACAATGGCTTCCTTCCACTTCTGCACAACCCCTTTAGCTTGACACAAACTCACACTCTTTGAAGATCACTGGCTTCTTGGGTTGGTTATATGGAATTCCAGATATGGAGGTATATGTTCTCTCAATATGAGAAAGAATGTAAGAATGACAAGGAAAGAACCTTTCCAAGAAAAAGCATATGTTATGTCTCCCATGCATGAGGATCACGTGTCTTCCATATAACATTTTGAGTTTGGACTTGGAGCATATGATCAATAGGGTAGGTGAAAGAACTTTCTATCCAGAGCCTGGGATGGTAAGATAACTTCCCTTTCGACTTTAGAGGAATACACTGTGTTTGACAGTACGCATTCGATGCATTGAGGCTTATCATGTACTTGGCTCTAGATCTTTGTATTTCTTCTTAACATTGTGATAGTCATGCTTAGATCTTTTTAAGTTGGAACGATTCTTGATTTTATAGGGGTGGCCTTTGAAATCCCAGTTTGTACTGCCACTTATGAATTGAGCAGTCTTGTTGATGTAATTTTGGTCATTTTTTGGACATTAAGTAACCTAACTTACCTTCCTAAGGACTCCCTTTACTCT
The DNA here is from genome assembly GCA_034641835.2 of Pinus albicaulis. Classification (NCBI taxonomy): domain Eukaryota; kingdom Viridiplantae; phylum Streptophyta; class Pinopsida; order Pinales; family Pinaceae; genus Pinus; species Pinus albicaulis. Next base: position 240,528 of record JAXQQM020089348.1, read on the forward strand.
TCCACTCCTAGATTCAACTCCTGTGTTGCTCCTCAAGCAATCTTTTTGGAGGTTATTATATTATTTATTATACTTTGGTTTTATAACAGTTAAGCATAACATCAAAACCTAGCCTGCTTTCCATTTGGACACATGACCATTCAATAGTGAGGCCTTTGCCTTGGGCTTCGAGCTAACCAAATTTGCAAAGCATGTTCACATTCTATAGTATGGGGTCATTACAATTCAACCCTCATGGATTGACACAATTCTCATAAACCGCCGCATTGCAAATAATACATGAATTAGTCCTTTATAATCCAAGGGTTAAAACTAGAATCTTAAATTCTTCAAGTCATAAACTCACTTACAAACATTGATGGGGGGAATTTTCTGTTTGGACTGGTGGAAAGATCTTGAAAAAACAAAATTTACATTGTTGTTGGTCATTTTTATTTGTGATATAATATCAAATATTTTGCTTCATTAGAATTAAATCCATTTTGTGTTGGTAATAATTCAACACATTGTTTTTTTCTAATGTTTTGTAGTCTTAAAGTGAACTAATTACCATATTATTTTTGGTGTTCATTGCGGAAAAGAGATACTCTTACTGTGATAAGTTTCAATATTTTTTATTTGTTGGTTGCTATCATGTTTTGAGTGCGGACTTGTGAAATTCCAAATCGCATGTCACTTCATGTGAAGGGGATATATATATATATATATATATTTCCCTGTGGTTCCTTGGATTACATTTGCACAAAATTTTAGATATCATTCAGATATCTAAAATTTATAATTTATAATTTTAATGTTTATGTGATAAAGGAAAGACAAAGGTCCCAATTATAAAAATTCACCCAAGAACAACAACATTGATATTTTTCTTTCATTCAACCTATAACATTATGCATCTGTTTTCATCAATGCTCTTCTTCCATATGCTATCCACTTGTGACATTTCCTTTGCAATATTTGGTGCACTTGTGAGTTATAGGTCATTTGTAGGCTATAAATTTCTTCAGAGTTTCAATTATACTTGAGTATTCAACTAAACATATTGAGTCTCTTATACGTAACTATTTTTCCCTCCACCCACTTTTCATAACTTCCAAAACCATTAGGTAGAGATCTGCAACATCGATGATGTTTTGTTTGTTTAGTAAAATATTGTTGAGACTTTAATTTATTGAAAGTTGTAGAATTTATAATCTATAAAGTTTCAAGATATAATTTTTAAAAGTCTAATTCTTTAAAGGGTGCTAGCTCAATGGAAGAGCACCTGCTTTACAAGCAAGAGGTTGTGGTTCAATTCCATCCTGCCATGATATTCATAAGGAATGGTGGTCATCAGTTTTTGGTGACAAAGGCTCTTTTGACCATCACGAATGAGCTTATGGTGACATTTTTTGACCCTCACCTTAATATGAAATGGTGATGGTCAACGAATGCCACGATATATATGCATCAATCGTGACAACCATGAAATGTGTCTCACCATAAATCGTTGTTGTTGACATGAAATGGTGAGGGTCATTGTTTTTCATTATAGTCATTTTTTGTGATAGACCTTGATGTCACTAATGAGCTTATGATGACATTTTTTGACCCTCACCAAATATGAAATGGTGACGATCAACGAACGTCGCCATATATATGCACCTATAGTGACGGCCATGAATGGTCCATCACAAAAAAATATTGTTATTCATATGAAACAGTGACGGTCGCTATCCGTCATTATAATCAATATTCGTGACAGACCTTGAATGTCACCACAACACATACTTTCGGCAACTCCACCTTTGGTGACGTTCAATTTTTTGGTGATGGAGGCTATTGTCCATCACCATTGCTCATATGAAATGGTGATAGTCACTATTCGTCATTATAAATCATTATTGATGACGAACCTTGAATGTCACCACAACACCTATACTTTCGGCGACGCCACTTTTGGTGACGTTTAATTTTTGGTGACGAAGGCTCTTTTGACCCTCACCAATGAACTTATGGTGACATTTTTCGCCCCTCACAAATGTCTTTTTTTCTTGTAGTGACTTCATGGAGTTCTGAAGTATTTGAAACTCAGGATTAGGGAGATGGTACAGGGGCAACGAGTTTCAGTTCGGGTAGATAGTGGAGCCACCCACAACTTTATTGATTCCAAGATGGTAGAGTGTAGGGGCATCCACACAAAATAATCTGAGGGGTTCTTGTTTGTGTCAAGAGACCAGAACATGTAGTGCACAAAGTACATTCTCGGGTTGACTGTGACGATTTATTTTTTATAGTTGGTGTCTTAGAGACCAAAATGGTGTGGGTGTGTAGTGGTTATACTCATTGGGGAGGGTCACCACTGAATGGCAGAAGTTAGAGATGGAGTTTATGGGGCCAGATGGGAAGCTTGTATTGTTGAGGGGGATGCACTCTTTCCCACCCTAGACAGTTTCAACACACTGGATGGAGGTATACCTATGCCATCGAGACATAGAATGCAAAGTTGAGTTGAGGATTTCAGAGACAAAGGCCCAGCCACGACCAGTGCACCTAGACATACAACCCCTATTGGAGAGGCATCGGGGGATTTTTGGGGATATCCCACCAAGCATGCCACCAAGCTGAGGGTTCGAACACACTATCGAATTGGACGAGGGAGTGCATGTAGTTATCATGACCCTATATCGGCATCCTAAAGCCTATCGAGATGAGATTGAGAGGGCCATTCAGGAGTTGCTAAGATTGGAGCACATCAGGGCTAATTCGAGTCCCTTTGCTTCTTCTGTGGTGTGGGTGAAGAAGAAGGATGGGACTCTCCACATGTGAATTGACTACAAGGCCCTTAATAAGAAGACATTGAAGAACATGTACCCTATTTCACGCATTGATGAGTTGATGTATGAGCTTAAAGGAGTGAAATACTTCTCTAAGATAGATCTGCACTCAGGGTAACACCAGATTCAGGTGAGGGAGAAGGACATCCCTAAGACTACCTTTCGTTGTCACTACAAACATTTAAGTTCTTGGTGATGCCCTTTGGGCTAACCAACACTCTAACTACATTCAGTCTTGTATGAACCACATATTTCTTGGGCAGTTGCGGTGCTTTGTCCTTGTCTTCTTTGACGACATGCTCATCTATAGCCGGACGTGGGAGGAGAACTTTCAACATTTGGATGTAGTACTTCACATACTAGAGGAGAAAAAATTGTAAGAGAAGATGTCCAAATGTGACTTTGGATTGACAGAGATGTTGTACCTTAGGCATGTGATTGGCCTAGAGGATGGAGTAAAGGTACACTAGGAGAAGATCAGGGACATTTTGGATTGGAAAAAACCCAGGAATGTGACTGATCTGAGGGGGTTCCTAGGAATTTATACATACTATAGGAGATTCATGAGAGGATTCTCATAGCTTTCAGCACCCCTCATAGAATTATGGAAGAAGGGGGCTTTTGAGTGGATGCAAGTAGCACAGGAGGCATTTGAACATCACAAGAAGGTCGTGAGCTACTGTTCTGTTTTTTCTTTGCCTGATTTCACTCGACCGTTTGTATTGGAGTGTGATGCTTCAGGTGAGGGAGGTAGTTTTGATGTAGGGAGGCCACCCCATAGCCTTTGAGAGTAGAAAGTTGCTACCCTATGATCGACTTCATTTATGAAAATTAGATGTTGCCTGTGTTGCAAGCCTTTGCCAAATTTAGACAGTACTTTGTGGGGAACTGGTTCATGGTGAAGACTGATCACAACAATCATAGATTCTTCCTAGAGCAGCATACATTATAGGAGAGGCAACATAAGTGGGTGAGTAATCCCCAGGCTTATGAATTTGAGATCGAGTATGTAAAGGGAAAGCACAACATAGTGGAAAATGTGCTTTCCTAAAGGCCCCAGTACTCTCTATGATGGACATTGCACAAGACTAGAAGGCCCAACTCTTGGTTGAGTATTTCACAGACAAACATACATGTGAGATGCTAAATGAAAAAAATGGGGATGATAGATTCTAGGTGATGGATGATGTGATCTATTACAAAGACCAAATATACTTAGTGTTGGGATCCTAGGTCAGAGAGAAGGTTATGCAGGAAACTCACGGCTTCCCTCTTATAGGACATCCAAGTTTTCTCAATACTTACCGTACCATCCATGAGTGTTTATCTTGGCATGGGCTCAAGGGGGATGTGCTGAGGCACGTACAAGAGTGCATAACCTATTAGAGGAAAAAGGTGTAGTTTTCACACCTGATTGGTCTATTATAGTCTCTTCCCATTCCCAATAGGAAGTGGGAGAGTGTGTCCATGGATTTCATCACGAGACTTTCAATGATACAGGGGAGAGAATGTATCTACATAGTGGTAGACCACTTGAAATAATTTTCCCATTTCTTTGCGATCCCATCAAGATATTCAACCTCACAGGTGGTCAAGTTTTTCTTTCGGGAGGTGTTTTAATTGCATTGGCTCCCAAAGAACATAGTCAGTGGCAGGGATAGTAGATTCATGGGGGTCTTCTAGCAGGAGTTGTTCTAGCTAGTGGGAACCAAGCTTATACCCAGCACCAAATATCACCCAAAAACGGATGGGCATACTGAGATAGTGAAAAAATTGTTGCAAAACTATGGCACAAGACAACAGAGGGCATGCTTGAAGTGGCTACACTTGGGAGAGTTTTGCTACAACACTACTTACCACATGTCGATTGGTATGTCTCCCTTTCAAGCACTTCATGGTTATGATGCATTTTATTTTTCCGCCATGATATTTGGAGATAATAGGGTCCCAGGGGCAAAGGATTGGGTTCAAGAGAGCCAAGAGATTCTCAAGGTTCTTAAGGATAACTTGCAGGTAGCACAAAATCAACAAGAGATGTACACTGATAAGCATAGGGTGGAGAGACAGTTCGAGGTAGGGGACATGGTCTACCTAGATTTGTAGCCTTACTGACAATCTTCACTCAAGTATAAATGTGCAGAGAAGCTTAAACATTGCTTATATGGGCCATACAGGGTGACTAGGAGAGTTAGAGAGGTAGCTTACGAGTTGGATTTACCCATGAAGAGAAGAATTCACAACATATTTCATGTCTATTTCCTGAAAAAGGCATTGGGGAAGCATGCTATGATAGTCAATGAGTTGCCTCTATTAGATGATGAGGGACACTTGATATTGACACTCGAGACCATATTGGAGACCATGGAGAGGAAGCTAAGAAACAGGGTCATCCAGGAGCACTTGCTCAAGTGGAAAGACTTTCCACTGGAGGAATATCACTTGGGAAAATGAGCAGAGTTTGCATGTTAAATTTACATAACCATGGTGTGTTCTATGCTTAATGGAAATTTACTTCAATCTTTCTTAGGCCCGATTCAGTTCAGAAATCACATAAAAATCAATGTAAAACGTTGATAGAACACAATTATAGATCAACAGAAGACAAGCTAATAATATAGATCATATTTTACAATTATTCTTGTCCAGAAAAGATATAGGATAGTGTGTGTTATGGCAGTCAACATGATGCATCAACTAGAAAAGTCTTTCTCAACGTTAGATCAACCAACCCTCGAAGTGTCGCACATAGCCCTCAAAGGAAACTCCAAAACTCAATGCAAGTTAACAAAAGAATCCCCCATCTAGATTTTTGGCATCCATTTCTGGCATCGATTTCCGGTATCATCCAGATTTCTAGCATCCATATTTCGAGCATCCAGATTTTCGGCATCCATATCTAGCATCATCCATATTTGTGGCATCCTTTTCTGGCATCCATATCTGGCATCATCTTATTTCTGAAATCCATATTTCCAGCATCCATTTCTAGCATCCATATCTGGCATCATCCTATTTCCGGTATGTAGATTTCCGACATCCATTTCTAGCATTGATATTCGGCATTATCCTATTTCTGATATCCAGATTTCAGGCATCCATATTTACATATGGGAGATAGAGAAGCCTCTTGTACGAACCAATCAGATTATGAGGAATGTGTACGATGAGATGATGATGAAATGGACATCATCTCTCTCCAATTTATATCCATCAATGAGGGTGTGTGACACATCTGTAGGGCTTGTGAGGCTACATTAAAAATCTGTCTGACCTTGCACATGTGTGGAAAATAAAATAAAAATATATGTTCTTCTCATCCAAAATAGATGATCTTTAGATCAATATTGCACCTCTGTGAAAAAGGAATCCAACAAAAATATAATCATCATGATATGAGCAGTGGAGCATGGAGTTTGGACCTAGTTGCCAAAAATTAACAACACACAGTTTTACAGTTGCTTGGGGATAAAAAACATTTGGGAGGGGAGAATTGTAATGTCCCTTCCTAAATAATTTTTTCAATAGTACCACAAATTTTCCATTTTTCTAATTTTTGGGGCCTAAGATAATTTTGGAGAGGAAACATAGGACTATGGGGTCGAAATGTTTGCCTTAGTAGAATGTGGGGGTCTACTCCCCAACTATTATGCACTCCTTAAGGAGAGAGATTTTCTATGGCAAAGGGAAGAGGTTTGAATTTCCTAGTGAGGGTCCCACATGGAGGAAATGAACATAAATTATAAATAGAAAAGAGGAAGCAACATTTTAGGCCTTTTGATAATTTTACAACTGAACTGTTTCTCTAGCTGTTTAGCAGAGTTACATAGTGTTGTTCAACACAAGAGTTTCCCAAGGAAGAAGCTCAACCTTTATTTAGTGGACTTTGAGTACTACCCTAGGAAGGATTCTTCATTAGTTTTAGGATTTGGAGAGAGCACCAGACATGTGGTATAGTTTCTAGGAAAACTGATACGCAGTTCAGGAGGCCACACAAAGAGTTGAGGAGGAAGAGCTAGAGTTGGGAGTTATAGCATTGTCGAAGTAATATTTGGTCAATTCTAGGAAAAAGGAGGAATATTTGCAAGGGTATAATTCAACATACAACATCAAACTGATTTTCTGGAGGAGAATGTACGTCATCCTACCCAGAAACTGCACAGTCATTGTGGAGGCCTAATTGCAGGGTGGCTTGTGAAGGGATTTTGAGAGTTGAGTTTCTTGGGGTTGGTTTTGGGTGAAATTAAGAAGAATTTTCCAGCCATTTTGGGACAGTCATTCCAACATCATTCACAATTCTAGTTTTTCTGCACTTAGAGGAGGGTCAAGGAATTTGGGGACATTTTTGGAGTATCAAAACCAGGGAAAACCATTTCTGGGTTTTTCTGGGTTTTTGACAATATGTTAGATTTTGGGACAATATGTTTTTGGGACATTGCTAATATGTTAGATTTTTTTGAGCAGTTCTGAGGGGTCAAATCAGGTTATGAACACAACCAATAGTGTAAAAATCACAAGGCCAGTGAATATTTTTAGTGGGAAAATTCCAGCAACATTTTGGCGTTGATAAAACATCCACCTGAGGCTTGTAGCTTTCCTTGTGAAAGTCATGGTGCAAATTTTATTTTATTTTATTTATTTATTTATTATATATTGTACCCCAGCAAGATCTTATAGTAAAATTTTCCCATTTTGGTGTGTTTGGAGCATTTCTATTTGATGGGTGTTTGCTGAAAAATATTTGTTTTAGGTTTATTTCATGTTTTTTTATCATTGTTAATTTTTCCATTAGGAATATTACATCTTGAGAGGCTTGTTCAACATATAAAGTCATATTTGAAACATAAGTAAAATAATCCTTGCAGATCAAAGGAGATTAGGATACACCTTCATCGAATGATAAAATGATAACATACTTTGAGCATATTTGGAGTTGACAGTAGAGTGCATTAATGATGAAATTAATTGAGCATTGTTCAAGCCTTTGCTGAAAAAATAGTCACTCTTGAAGCATAGTTGAAGACCAACACTTGAAGATTTTTTGTTGTTGAAGCAATCACCCTTGGAGTATAGTTGAAGACCAACACATAAATACTTGTTTTGTTGGAGCAGTCATCCTTGCAACATAGTTGAAGATAAAAAATTGAAGACATGTTTTGTTGGTGAAACCATAAAAGTTTTACTGAGGCAAACATGAAGTTTTTGTAGAGGTAGATTTGAGCGCACTTTCCAGACCTATCTCGAATACATTTAGAATTATTTGAAGATTTTGATGGAGCCTTGAAGCAGTGTTGAAGTCACCTTAAGGGATTGAAGCAAATTGAGAGGTTTGGATCCCTAGAGGACTGGAGTTGTCATACAACGTTGGAGCTTGTATTTGTAGTTGAATATTAGAGTCCTCATTCAGGGTTGAAGCCTTGAAGGAGTTAAAGGATTTGTTGTACAAGTTGGAGCTTTGGTTATTCAAGTCCTCAAATTCATTAATAATTTTTTTTTTCTTGTTGCACATCTTTTGTTTTAGTTTAACTGGTGATTTTAACTGGCATAATATAACAATTGTAAAGAAATGTTGATTCAACCCCCCTCTCAATATTTCCAACACTAGCACACCTTACATTTTTACACCTTGCAATATTTTATTCACATCCTAGAATGAATTTTTCACAATGCAATGTTATTTTTGGTAATTTGGTTGTTTATGATAGAAGGAAATCTAACATCTGTTAGAGTTCCTTCACCTTGGAATGTTCTTAATAGAAATGTGCTGGTGTTTGTGTTAAAATTAAATATAGCATGCACTAGATTTATTTTGGCATGCAATGTTGTTGTTGGTAGTATGGTTGTATTTGTGCTACATGTAAAGCTAACACTCATTAAATTTCTTTCACCTTGTGATGTTGCTATTGGAAATATGCTTGTGTTTGGGCAAGAAACTATGCTAGATTTTTTTTTCTCTGGAATATCGTTGTTGTCTATTTGGTTGTTTATGATAGAAGGAAATCTAGCATGTGTTATATTTCCTTCACCTTGGGAATGTTATTGGAAATCTGCTTGTGTCTGGGCTAGAAGTTGTGCTAGATCTCTTTTGCTCTACAATATTGTTGTTGTCAATTTGGTTGTTTATTATAGAAGGAAATATAGCATGTGTTAGGTTTCCTTCACCTTGAAAATGTGCTTGTGTTTGTGTTAGAAGGAAATATAGCATGCGGTAGGTTTCTTTTGGCATGAAATGTTGTTGTTGGTAGTATGCTTTTATTTGTGATACATGTAAAGCTAACATGCATTAAATTTCTTCTACCTTGCGATGTTGTTATTGGAAATGTGCTTTTGTTTGTGATAGAAGTTGTTCTATATATATTTTTCCATGAAATGCTGTTGTTGGCAATATGATTTTGTTTATGCTGGAAGCAAATCTAACACATTATATTTCTTTCACCCTACAATGTTGTTGTTGGAAATATGATTTTGTTTATGCTAGAAGAAAATATAACATGCTAGATTTATTTCACCCTACAATGTTGTTGTGTGCTTGTGTTTGCGCTATGCTTAAATCTAGCACGTGTTAGATTTTATTCACATTGCAATGTTTTTACTGGCAACATGTTTTAATTTTGTCTCGAAAGAAATATAGGATGCACTAGATTTCTTTTTCATCGCAATGTGGTTACTAACAATATGCTTTTGTTTGCGCTAGAAGTAAATCTACCATGTGGTAGATTTATTTTATCTATAAATTTTGTAATGTGTTTGTGTTTGTGCTAGAAGGAAATCTAGCATACATTAGATTTCTTTCACCTTCTATGAGTTTATTGCCAATGTGTTTCTATATGTGTTATAAGGAAATATAGTGTTTCACTAGATTTCTTTCGCATTGCAATGTTGTTGTTGGAAATTCAATTGTTTGTGCTAGAAGGAAATCTAGTATGCGCCATATTTCCTTCACCACAATGATGTTATTGGCAATGTGCTTGTGATTGTGCTAAAATTAAATTTAGCATGTGTTAGATTTATTTTTCCCTATAATTTTGTTGGTAATATGTTTTTTTTCATGCTATAAAAATATCTGGCATGCACTAGATTCTTAACCCCTACGATGTTACGTGATTGTGTTTGTGCTAGAAGGAAATCTACCACATACTAGATTTCTTTTGTCTTGCACAAGGTATTTTTGAGAATATGCTTTTTTTGTGATCGAAGAAAATATAATATGCAATATGTTTCTTTCACCCTATAATATTGTTATGTGCTTTTGTTTGCGAAAGAAGGAAATCTATCATGTGTTAGATTTCATTCACCTTGAAATATTGTTATTATTGACATGTTTGTGTTTGAGATGTAGATAAAAATAGCATGTTATATCTAATTCACCTTGCAATATTGTGATTGGAAATATGCTTATGTTTGTCATAGAATAAAATCTAGCATGATATAGGTTATTTTTACCCTACAATATTGATGTTGCCAATATGTTTGTGTATGGTGGGAAGAATTCTATCACACACTAAATTTATTTGTAATGCAATATTGGTGTTAGCAAGCTGCTTGTGTTTGTACTGTAATAAAATCTAGTATGAAATAGATTTGGTTTGCAATGCAACGCTTGTATTTGTGCTAGAATAAAATATAACCTGCATTGGATTTCTTTTGCAATGCAATATTGTTAGAAATGTACTTGTGTTTGTGCTAGAAGGAATTTTATCATGCATTGGATTTCATTTTCCCTACAATGTTATTGTTGACAATGTGCTAGAAGTAAATCAAGCATAGTTTAGATATCTTCCACCTTGCAGTGTTGTTTCTGGCACTGCGACTATGCTTGTGCTAGAAGAAACTTTAGAATGTGTAAGATTTCTTTTACTTTGTAATGTTTTTGTGAGTAAAATGCTTTTATTTATGCTAGAAGGATATTCATCATGTGGTGGATTTCGGTCGCCTTAGAATATTGTTGTTGGCAATGTGCTTGTGTTTTTGCTAGAAGGAAATCTATCATGTGCTAGATTTATTTGACCATGTAACATTGCTTCTAGACATATTCTTATGTTTTAATTAGAATGAATGATATTGATTGTTAGCTTTGATTTGAGGTGCAATTTTGTTGTTCGAAATGGGCTTCTACTCGCGAGAGAAGGAAAGCTAGCACACATTATATTTCCTTCATAATGTAATGTTTTTATTAGAAATATGTTTGTTGTTATGCTAGAAGGAAAGCTATAATGTGTTAAATTTCATTCATCTTGCAATGTTATTGTTGAAAATGTGTTTTTGTTTGTGATAGAGGTAAATCTTTCATATGTTAGATTTTTTTTGCAATGCAACATTATTGTTGGAAATGTGTGTGTATTTGTGTTAGAAGGAATTATAGAATGCACTATATTTCTTTGTTCTTGTTCCAAAGGGAAAGATATCAATATTTCACCCTCACCAAGGTTAGTGTTCTAATATTGTTCTTGGCAATGCATTTTTGATTATGCAAGAAGGATACCTAATGATTACTAGCTTTCTTCTAGAGACCATTACATTATGTAGCCAATGCTCTAGGGGTGACATTGTCTCAATAATCACAATGGTTAGAGTTATAGCTTTTGATGTGCCCTTTTATTAAATTTGGAACAATTTATGGAGATCAATGATAGTGCAAAAGAATTGTATACAAATATATGTTGTTTTTGGCACTACATTTGTACTTGAGTTGGAAGGATAGATAATGGTATAGCTTTAATTTTGGCACAAGCACAATAATCCAATCATAATTATTTGATCCATGGAGAATAATGTGATCTTGGTATAATTTTGAAGTTTATGAATAAATTTGTTATTGAGGTATACTATATTTTTCTTCCAATGCAAATCTATGCAACTTTAAAGTATTAGGCACAATTTTTTAACATGCATTGTTTTTCTCTCTATTTTGTTGTATACTCATGAACTTCCAAAAACAATTTCACTAATGTTTGGATGCATAATTTAAGACTCTTCCCCATCAACATAAAAATCTAGGAAAACTCAAATCTACACTTTTTGAGGACCTAAAGTTAACATCCCTTTGTATCCATCCTAAATAGTATGTCCTTAGATGTGTATAAGTAGGGAGTGATAACATTGGAACTAAAGACTTGTAAAATGAAATTTCTTTTCTTTTAGAATAAAAATGAGAATTATCTAGGATTTACAGTACCAAAACTTTTATTTGGAAGAAAACCTCTAGTTTTCCTTTTGATTATCAAGTTCAAACATCAAACATCCTCACTAAGTGAAAATATAAATTTTCCTTTTCATGGGGCTTTTAGACATCTTATGTAGCATCAATCACGGAATTTTTTAGATTTTCCAAAGGACCATGTTTTGGTTCTTCAAATTCTACAAATTTCTTATGATAATTATTCATACACATGCATTAAGACTACAATTGTCATTTATGAAGTTAAATAGGAACTTGGTGGTTTGATATCAGTTAAAATTTTTCATTCAAAATTTTTATTTGGAAGAAATCCTCTAGTTTAGCTTTTCATTATCAAGTTCAAACATCAAACATCCTCAGTAAGTGAAAAAATAATTTCTCCTTTTCATGGGGCTTTTAGACATCTTATGTAGCATCAATCTTGTAATTTTTTAGCTTTTCCAATGGACCATGTTCTAGTTCTTTAACTTCTACAAATTTCTTATGATCATTATTCATACACATGCATTAAGACTACAAGTTTCATTTTAGAAGCTAAATAGGAACTTGGTGGTTTGATATGAGATGATATTTGTCATTCTATGATACTATCTACATCTCTAATTGCATGGTCTTCATATATGTTTTTTGTGTAATTTGCATGTAAAGTAATTTTTGCCAGTAGGCATGAGATAGGGAACAATGTTTCATTACATACAATAAGACTACCATACTATTTAGATTGTTACATCTATATTACTTTTTTGAAAGCTGTGTATTTTTGCGGAAATATAAAATCTAAATTTACATGGTTCAACCTTTTAATTACAATTTATGGTTTAATTATTGTTACAAAATTGGTACAAGATAGAATGGAAAATATAATTTTGGGAAAATGGGACTATGTTGATCTCCTTATTAATAATCAAGTCGTTGGGCTAAGAAGGGTTGAATCTATGGAGTCTAGAAATTATTATGTCAGAGAAAGGGTTAATGCATGTTTGTTGCAATTTTGATAATTGATGTCTCTAAACCACATTTGATGGATGAGGATGTTGATGAAGGGTACATACATCCATGAAAGGTCAGGGATTTGAGGCACAACATAGGTAAATCAAAATATTGAAGCATGTGTTCAAATATTATTGATAGTATAATACTTTCTTTTTTTTTAAGTAAATACTAACCTTATATACATTCGTTTATAGGTGCAAACGTTTCTTCTAAATTTTCTATTGGAGACAAGGTAGAGCTTCTGCAACATGGAGTGAAGGTGGGTGAGGGCTCCATATTCAATACAGAGCTTGGGCATAAAGTGCATGGAAATATGGTAAAGAAAATATGCATAGTGGTTAAAATTGAGAAGGTTTTAAAACATGGCGTTTTTCTACCACATCCAACAGGATTTGAGCATTCACTAGGGGGTTTATTGGAATATTACAATATTTGGACATAATTATATTTGGAACCTCATTGTCATGATAATTCCATAAATATCCCCCAAGATAGGATTAGATTCATCTGTAAAAAAATTTATCTTACACATGAATGCATGGGAACAAGCATGTGCATTGCCAAAGGAATGCTAGTTAATGTCCGCGAGGATGACATTTTTGAAGGTGAAACATTAGGTGAAATGGAATTTAGTGTATTTTTGGATGGAAATTGTGAAATATGTAGAATTGGGATAAGTGTAGACATTGTTTGGTTAGATGGCCAATAAATAAGTTGGTTGACAACAAAGGTTTGATATTAAGGGCTAAGGAAAAGTTTAAGGAGCCACCCAAGAAAATGGTGATATGGGATGTTATAGAGGACACAAATCCCTTAGAAAAATGGGATGGGTATCTTTGTAATGAAAAATATATAAAATCAATTGATATGCATGTAACAAGGCCACATAAAAGGAATAAATGAGTTGTTGCTACAAATTGAAAAATGTCAAACAAAAATAGATGAAGAGAAAGAAATTCGAATTTTGGTGTTAGATGTATGTTGTAGAAAAGGTTGTCTTCAACATGTGGATAAGAAGGCCATTGCAGGTGCTAGAAGGGGTATGAGACAAATAAATGAAAATGGTCTTAGGGAATTTGTCTTGAATTCACTCATGTAAAACATGTTAGTCATCAGTATTTTTGCATGTTTTGATGACTAGTTTCATTGGCTTAGTTTTCTAGAAGCTAATCTCATTTTGACAATTTGTCATCCGGAAAACACCTCAATTTTTTTTTGTCTTCCTACCCCTCTCTTTCAACCTATAATGAGAAAAACCCTTTAGTTTTATAAACCTTATCTCATTACAGCAAAGTGTCCCTGTCCATAACTGTCATAAATATTATACCTCTACTAATCATCAAAATCCCTTGTTTTTCATACAACCCACTATCCAACATTTAACAAAGTGTCTACCCCTTAATCCCTGATCATATTTTCATGTGATAACCTACTCATTCCTAAGAAGCCATTAAAGAGTTGTGACAAAATATGTAGGTCTAGGTGGTGTTGTTTTAGGGAAAACTCCTTGGCAAATAGCTTGCTGGTAAATGTTTTAAAAAATGTTCTCTCTTTCGTAAAGTTTTTTGCACGATGACAAATGAAATGTTTTTATCGAGCCCCCTTATGGCTTATGAGGATTTCAAAACACCTTTTCTCCTTCTTTAAGATTTCAAAAATCCTCCTTTAGCCTTTGTAATTGTATTGAAAGAGTGACTCTATCCTTATGTCGAGGGATTAACTGCTTCGCCCTTTTTGGATGGTGTCTTTTCAACATATATATTTTTAGCTTATTATTTTCCCTAGATCAGTTAAAAGACATTTTTGACCCTCTGTTTATCAGTGAAAGAGGTCTTAAAATGGCTTTCCGGTGCTTGTCTTATACTTCATGTTTCAACCCTTTTCAAAGTTAAAGCTCTGTCTATTGTTTGAAGGAGGTTGTTCTCAACTCTTGTCACTTGCTCTTATCATTTGATGGAGGAATCTTAGACTGCAGACTATTTGTTATCTTTGATTACCTTTTGAATGAGCTGATCCATATGAACTGTAACCCCAGGTGCTTTCCCTCTACTTTCCTTTTGGAGGGAGTAATTAGGTAGACTATAATGGTCTTCTCCAAAATGAAGGATGTCCCTTTTGAATAAACCCCCTGTGTGAAATTATCTTTTACCATTTGAATGAGGTTTCTTCATCAAACTCTAGCCTCAGATTTATCCTTTGAAGGAGGCTTTTACAAACATCATAATTGAGGCCCTTCAACACCATTATGTCGATCTTCTGCTTATGATGTGAAAGAGGTTATTTGACTGGGTTCTAACCCTCTACTTGTCATGAAGGAGGTCCTTGCAAATTTAACCACTTAGGTCACTAAAAACCATTGTTGGGCCCTCTGCTTATGATGAAGGAGGCCTTCACACTATGAAATTTCATCCATATCAACACTGTGCCCTTTTTTTGTTTGACATAAGCAATGTGATTTGTTCATGATAAGTGCTCCCTGTGTGTATTCCTGAAATGACTCCTTACTCCTTACTGTGCTTTCATAAGGTATAGTGAAAATGTCTTTGACTGATTTTTAGATTTTAGGTGCATGATAAGGTATGAGAAGTAGCTTTCCTTCTTACACTTTCATTATAATGCCTTATTTTATTATAATGCCTTATTTTCTTTAGACCTCATTTTTTCAAAGACTGTCTTCCTCCTTGAAAAAGAATGATTTGTAGGACTAGGTCACCCTTTGAGGCCTTATGCAGCTATACCTTTGTAGTTAGTCATGGAGCACTGAGGATAAGCATCACTTAATCCTTTGTATACATTTGTCTTTATGAATGATAATTGTCTTCAAGCACTTTTTGGATTTAAAACCATGTACATTTGTTGTCCTTTACTTACGGCACCTCATCCGCTTCATGATGGAAAACTATCACAGAATGGTAACCTTGTTGAGTTTGCTCTTTTAATCCTATTTACACAGTTTCATCATTGCATATACCCCTGTAGAGATGTATTTGGTAGATGATCTTTGATTTTTGGAGAACTTAGCAGTGTGTCATAAAATCAGGCTTGAAATGACCACTCCCTTTCATTCATGAAACTTTTTAGAAACCTGCTCTTTTCTTGAAATGGATGTTTCTGAGCCTTGCTAGCATGAAACTAAGTAACCAGTTAGTGGTGTATGACCTAAGGCTAAAACCGTGTGTTGTTTTGCAGAATAAGAAACAATTGGTGGCTGACTGGTACTAAACATAGGATTTTTGGCTTAAGATAACTTTGTCAAGGAAAATTTCCCTAAACACCACCACTTAGACCTACAAACCTTGTTACATATTTTGAATATTTCCTTAGTCATGATTAGGTTATCATAATGATTGAATGATCAGTGAGAGAGGGTCAGACCCTTTGTCAAATGATGGGCAATGAGATGCAGGAAAATAAGGGAAAATGATAGCAGAGAAACAAAGCTATGACAACTATAGACAGGGAGGCTTTTCTAAATTGTGATGGGTATGGAAACTGAAGACCATTTCAATCATAGGCTGGAAAAAGGAGGCAGGAAACAAAAAATCATTTGAGGTGTTTTCTAGATGAAAAATTGAAAGATTGAGATTAGCTTCTAGAAAACTCAGCCAAGGAATATAGTCATAAAAACATGCAAAAATATTGATGAATAACAAGCCGAAAGGAAAGACATGGTAAAAAATGAGTGACAGTTGAGGAAAAAAAATATGGCTTGAACCCAGGATGGGTCTTTCAGGAGTATTGGGCTAGTGATGGCTAGATAGGATGAATGATAAACTAGTGAAAATTTATCCTAAGGATAATGAAGGCAGTGAGATTTCTAGAACTCACAATGTTCATGAAATTTTTTTCTAGAGATCTAGGATAAGTATTTTAGTCATCCATGAGAATTAAAAATTACTGATGACTAACACGTTGTTGCATGTGTGCAACCGATAATGTCACAACTGATAGTCAAACTATCCCTTTCACCTACATCTCAACTCGGTCTCCACTAGATCTGACATGCATGTAGTTAACAGTAGTAAATATTCAGTTGCATGTGAGACCACTGATTGTGAATTAATTAATAATTAATTCACTGATCTCTCACTACTGTATCTTCAATTACAACTAACACAACTGAGTTTAACTCACTTAACTCAGATAAACTACTTTACAACTCACATAACTACACATCCAACTCTGTTACAACTTAGGATCACTTAGTTACAACTAATTCCACTTGCATGTCCCACCAACCAACCTTTTAACTCGAATTTCCTATAACTAATTGATTTTCCACTTCAGTTAACTATTTCCAAGTGCTCATTGAGAATAGATTATTTTTTATTGTCCAACTATTCTTAAGGGATAATAATAGCCAACATTCATCTATAAATAGGCATGCAATCTATAAATAGAACTCGCACATACATCTATAAATAGACCATCATCTATAAATAGAAATTTCTCATACATATATAAATAAACATGATCGATAAATAGAATTTTCTCATTCATATATAAATAGACCACCACCTAAAAATAGCCTGCGTGGGCCCCACCTAGTGTAGGTGCTTAATTTTCACTAGGATCAAGGATGTTGTTTCTCGATACAAATTTCACTGTTTCTTGTTGCAACCTTCAACAACCCTTCACTATTAGTGAGACGTAATATAGTGTACTTACACATCATAAAAGTATCTTTGGAAGATACAGAGAAATTAAATTGAAGAATGAAGTTCTCAAAGCTTCAATATACTCAGAATTTTGGAAGCAAATTTCCACAACACATCATAGATTACTATCTTCTTTTTATTTGGAAAAAGGGCAGTTTTAAATGGCCTTTTTGGAGCCCATAGTACCATCTCCCAAAACTGTTGAAGATTATAAGGCCTCAATATTTTCAATTGACACAAATAAGGTTCATCTAATCAATGAGATCGATTTTCACAAAAAGCAGGTGAAATCATATATTCTTCATTAAGCAACTCAGCTTTGTCTGTTTGTAAGTTGTAGTCTTCATTGAATAATATGCACTCATATTTAAAGATTGAGAAGATGTCTTCTGTATGAAAAGACATCAGAATTAAGTCTTTGGAATATTTGGTTATTAAGTTAGGACATGATCTAGTGATGTCAAGACAACAAAATAAATAACAAAGAGTAAGAGTGCATATATTCAAGCACTCAGAAAGCAGCTTAAACTCCCATCTACAGAACATGCTCAAGATAAATAGGTCACCAATTTAGATATGGATAAAGAGAAGTTGTTCACTATAGTAGTGGAGTAGAATGCTCAAATTCAAAAAATTAAACAAGACATGGAGATATTACTGAAGTAAAACGAATAGTTGGAAGAAGTAGGCACATCAACAACAGGGACATAAACATCAGGTACATCAGCAGAAGCATCCACTTCAAATTCTTCAAAAAATATAACCAAATATTTAGGATAATTGTCATTGACAAATAAAGAGAAAGAGAAGTTGAAATAAGAACTCACCAGGTTGGAGGAAAAAAAATAAAAGAAAACAATTATTATTTGGCAGAGGTAGAGAAAAAATTTAAAATAATGCAGCAAATTAAAAAATATGAAGACCAATCCTTTACAATTCAGATGTTAACACAAGATAAACACAACATCTCGAAAAATATTAATACTAATATTACATATTTGTGGACATCTATTCAAATCATTTGTGAACAAGAAGAATTGGTGCAGAGAGTTAAAGAAGTAGTAGAAAACACCAACATTGACATTGAGCATAGGCAAGAGGAGGCACATAAAATTATAAGAATTCTTAACTCCAAAGCCAGAGATGAACTTGAGGACTTGGATATTCAGTACATGACAAAACTAGTAATGGATGTCAAAAGAGTTTTGACTAAAATGAACCTGATGGTACAGGCAGAAAACAAGTGAAAAGAATTGGAGATATAAGTCAAAAGATTTAACAAAAAAAATTTCTACTGAATTCTACTGACAAAAATGACTCTAGTAGAAAACTATGAAGAGAAATTGTGCAAAATTGTTGAAGATGTTTCTAAAGTTGCTAAGGAAAAGGGAGCTATAAGTGGAGAAGCATTTCGGAAGGACTTATATTCGATTTCTATATTAAATATGAGATCCACCACCTTATTGTGAATGAACAAACTTTTGAAACTTACACGGAGGTAGATGAAAGATTCAAGAATATGGTAAATTATTCTATTCCAAGTGAAGAATGGTGGGACAAGTTACTAGAATTGATTGAGTAAGCACAAAAGGAGGGATCAAATTTTGGAAACTGATAAACAAGAAGAGCAGGAAAATAGCTACAATCCACAACATATTTCCTCCAAAATTTCAACAGCACAACAAATTTTGTCTATCTTTCCTATTTAATTGTTCTAATTCTGAAATATTTGTACCTTTAACAAATATTATTTTGTAATCAATTCCTATTTTGGAATCAAAATTTAGTTTAATAGAAATTTTATAAATATATTATAATAACATTTTGAAAGGGTTGGAACTTGTATGAAGAAAGGAGATGTATTTTGATGTAAGTTGCGCATTGTATTGAAGTGATCGATTTACAATAATATAGAGAGTTTTGTTCCAGGATTCCCAGGTCATTTTTCCACATATTTCTCTCTTTATTGTTTCAAGAAGAATAAGGGCCAAAATTTCTTTATTGTACTCTTCTTTGGCTTGTAAACAATATCATTTTTTTCATGAAGGTATTAAGTAGAGAATTCATCTCAGCATGCTATATATTTAATTGAACTTAAATCATATTCATCTTTTCACCCCACAGACATTTTATAAGATCCAAAATTTTTCCTATCCTACCCTCTTACAGTTGCTCTATCATTTTTTGTGTTTGATCCCCCAAAAATTATGACTCCATGACCAATGGACTTTCCCTGCATTTTTCAACCAAACTTTGGAAAACCCCATCCCAAAATTGAATATCTAGCCTAAAATTTGAAGTAGAAATCTAAATCACATTGAGAGAGCCCTCTCTGAAGTTGGAAGGGCTAGATCCCAGCTTTAAAAGTAGGTTTGTGGTTGCCTTTATTATTTTCTTCCTCAAACTAAGAAATTACAGTGTGATAACAAGTCCCATGACAACAAGCTTGGCGAGTATCTCCTCCTTATATGCATCGTTGTAGGGGAAAACTGTGCCAAGTCGACCTAAGGGAAATTAATTTCATACTTGCATACCTCATCATCTATAACTTTTCCACCTATATCCAACCTTTAAGGTCACATATTTATATCTTAATTTTTTATTAGAAATCTTTATGGAATAGTGAAATAACTCTCTTTCCTAATGATCATTAAATTTCCAAGAACCAAATCGACTTCGTTATTGGTCATTTTATCACCTTTTTTAATTGTTTTGAAAACGTGATACAAAGAAAATAAAATAAAATATTTTGATTTAGATGAGTATTTCATATAATTCAATATCCCCAATACTAATTAAGTTCTTGGAATATCTTACTATAAACCTTGACAAATAGCATATGCTTCACTAGGATTATCAATACCATTTCCAAGGTCTTAAAATATCTTATGATAAAATTTGAAAAATAGCATAATCTTCTCTAGGATTGTCCATACCATTTCCTAAGCTCCGTAAATATAATTTTCCAACTTTTCCATATAGAAAAAAATAGCCCTTTTCAGCCATTTATTTTTTAAACATCATTATTCTCTTTTTAAATTCATTAACGCTTAGCTGTTACTTCTTGTCATTCGATAAGCAAAAAATTGTATAAATGGAAACAAAAGTATATCCTTTTAGGATCAGCTAAATAGACCATGATACAAAAGTATATCCTCTATAAAAAATAGTATTTGAAAATAGCTAAGAGTGTCAAATGTGTAGCATGATATCATCTTCCAAAATCAAACCATATTTTTCTGTGAGTGTCAAATGTGTTTATCTGTTCAATTAATCCATAATATCGAAAGATTCTCGTTATGTCGAGAAAAAATCTTAAAAGTGTGTTAAGTGCCCTCTTCCAAATCAGCAAATAAATACTCTAATTAAAAGAGCAGTGCTTTCAACTTATGAAACGCATTTACCTGTTTTCTGATACCATTCATGCTCTCCTGTTGTCTCCTGGTATCGAGGAAGGTGCTGATTTTTCACTGACATTGTCTTGACGTTACCATGATACCATAAAACTATTTTTTCAACGGAATAATTTTTTTATTTGGAATATAAAGTTGATATTTTTAGTGGAATATATTAATAGGTTTACGATTTTTGTGGTTTAAAACACATTTTTAAATTACATAAATAGATTCATTATCGTAAAAAATATTTTGATACATTTAAATTTTACAAATAAAACAATTTAAATTCAATTTAAAAAAACCTAAATGATAGATTGAGGAATTGCATGTTAGCAGCAGATGAAGCAACATAATATAAGGGTTTAGAATCTCTCTATCCTATCCCAATCAACCCAGAGCAAGCCAGGTCCCCAGACCTTGAAGCCATAATGGGTCATGGCTCTAATGATCATGTCCAAAGAAGTGCATCTTGAAAGAGATGTCCTAGAGCACTATCTCTTTAGCCAAGAAAACCATATTCCTTATTAATTTGGGGCTAGAACGCATGCTTCAAGCTAAGCTAGACTCCTAAGATCTGACCCCCAAGTATGTGTAGGTTGTAGTAATAGGAATCCCATCCCCTCCAACGTAAAAATGTTACTCAAGGAGAGCATGCTAAGACATGTTGAAGATCATAATCTTAGTCGTACTAAGTTCAAATTTAAACCATCAAAGATCACAAGAGTTGGAGAAGGCCTCAATTTGTCTCTACAACCCCTTAGGTGAGGTGCCAAGAGGATCATGTTGTTGAAAACTAAAAACAAGGAGATCAAGACATCGGGTAGAGGACAATCAGCACCATCCTATATGTGCTCCTAAGAAAGGAGTCCATCTCATCGATATAGAGCCCAAAGAGAATTAGTGAGAGAGGGAATTCCTATTTAACCTCTATAGTACTCCTAAGGTAGTCTAAGAAGATGTAGATAGCGCAAAAATGACCAGGCACTAACTCATATAGTCTCGTGATAGAAGCCAATGTCGTATCACCTCTAAAACAATGCCTCTCTCATGACAGAGTCAAATGCCTTACAAAAGTCAACAAATCAACAAAATATTTTCAAAGAGAAATGATGGGCCTCTCTAATAATGACACAAAGAGAGAAATATGTGGTCAGTAGTTTGGTCAGTGGATGATGGGCCTCTCTAATTAAGGATTCATCTTAACAAAGACAAGAGTGTAAATTTGTAAGCCTGTCCAAGGAGGTCTGTCTCGAATGTAGTTATTACAGTCCCATCCTATTTCAATGACACTCGGCATCAAGCTACTAAAACTCCCAAACACATGATCACTGGAGTTCATAGAATTTTGGAAGACAACTAACATGATCGCTATAGGTGCATCTTTTGGAACGCTGTCAGCTGCAGAACTAGAGGCTGAGAAGAGAGCTTGAGCAGGGCATGCAAATGTAAATAGGACACCACAGAAATGCTGCCTACAATCATAAACCAAGTCCTGAACTAACTTGGAACCTGAAGGGAGGAAAGGAATACAGAGAATAGTGCCTAATTTCATAGCAAAAGTTTCCCGAGAGAATTAATTGGTGTAAGGTATCTCTCCTGTGTATAATATATATAGGTATGTGTACTGGAATTAAAAAAGAAAATTAAAGGACGCGGGGGGGGGGAAGGACAACCTAAATTTGGGTCAAAATCAAATTTTGTTGTTGGAACCAACCTTTATTTAAGGTGATTTGTACACACGTGAAATGAAATTTATGATGGGCTTACCTGTGCGTGTAAGTTCTTGTGACCATTGCTAGGAGTAATTTTCTCATCCTATGGGGGATTTCCTATTGAAGAGACCATTTCTTTGCACAACAAACACATGGAAGAAATGGGGTGCTCAACCCAGCTTATGAGGACCCAGAGGATGAGTTTTCCCACTTTTAAAGGAGGTAGATGAGTTCACTTTGAAGCACTCTACACTTGGAGGAATCTTGGAGGCATAGTTTTCCCTTTGGTCATTCCTTTGCTTTCTTTGTGAGCGATGTGCCCACTTTGTAACGGTTTTGTGACCCTTGTAATAAATATTTTGAAGGTCTATACACCCTTTGAAGGATCATTTATTGGAGGTACATGAGCCTATATCAGAGAAAAAGGGTTTAGTGCCCATTTTGAAAGATATTTGGAGGTGGAAATCCCTTGTTTAGTGGAGGATTTGTTACAGATGTGGAGGAACTTGAAGGCCCCCCTCTCCCACTTATTCAATGGCATTGGAAACCCTTGTACCCACCTTGGAGAAGAATTTTTGGGGTTCTCTGCCCACTTTAGAGGCTTTTGGTGGGCAGATTTGAAGACTTCTTAGATAAGCTATGTTGTTGATGGGCCTTGGGAGGCTGGATGCCATGCCAACAAGCCCTTCATCCCCTTCATTTATGGAGATGGGAACTTTGTGAGGGCTCATTCCCCTTCATAATTGTACATGTGGCATGAATTCCCCTAAATTCATGTAATTTTCGTTAATTAATTGTACAAGAGGGACTTTGCACCTCCTTAAGCTAGAATTGGGGATTTTAGCTTAGTAAAATAATATTTCACTGCAAGGAAAATTCAGCACCTCCTCTATAAATATAAGTGCTTTCCTTTCATTTTATCATGGTTGTCTTTGGGGGAGAAATCTCTTATAAGGTCTAAAATTTCTGTGATTTTTCTCTCTTACAATTTGGCTATGGATGGAAGAGTTGAGTGACTTTTCTTTCTTGGGTGCAATTGGAAATTTTGTGGTCTCTTTTCATGGATGCTTATGGTAGATCTTGGATGATGCTTGGTGAAGTAAGTTGATATATTTACTTTATCCTGGTATATTGGAATGTGTGTGATTAGGAAAGGCAACTAAAACACTATATGCAACATCTGGCCAGGGTTAAACTCAGAATTTCTCAACAAAGACAAAATCACACAAAAGACACACTTATTTTTTTTTCAATAAACCCAACAGGGAAAATCTTCCTCCTTGATGTGGCTATTTTATTAATTGTTATTGAGCACTTGGATCTATTACAAAGAAATCTGTCTCTCTTGAGAAAGTGTTCTTCTTCTCACAAAAATCTCAGCTAATATAATTGATCTTGGCTTTCCTTGATCACAACTTGATCTCAGTTCCTGCACACAATTCATCCTGTGTTGTCGCCTTGACTTTCTCTGCAAACATTTCTCTCTTCTCCTTAATCTTGCACACTTGTGACTTACTAATGCTTAGGACACAAGCTCTGCACACAATCAATCGCTTATTCCCTAGCGCTCTTGTTCCTCTTATTTCTTAGGACACAATTCCTGCACTCTCCACAATCTAGGCTCCTCTCACAAACTCGTCAGTTGTCTTGTCACACAAACCTTTTTGCATAAAGAAATTGTCCTTTCATCATGTATTTTTCCTCTCTTTATAAATTTGATCCATGCTAAATAGTAAATTAGGCTATTTCAGATTTAGAACTCGATTTTTTGATTGACGAGTTAACTAAGAGTGTCACTCTTTCTCCCTCCAATCAACACTAGAGTTCTTAACTCATTCATCCTTCAATCAAGACTAAAGCTCGAACACATTCTCACTGAACTCATAACTGCCACCCAATCATGTAGTTAAACTGACAAAAAATCCTCTTATAACTAAAGCTCGAACTCCACGCATGCTAAATTGATGATTATTCCAATAAAATAGAAATAACTCATCCTAACTGAAGTCTAACTCATTAGGGAAATTCAAGGTCTTCACTGGCTAAGGCACAAGACAAAATACCTTGCTCGCTACATTTTCGACATTAAATCATTTATTCAAGTAGTTTAATTGAAAAAATACTCAGTGCAGCTTACCTATAGCACTCTCTTCTTGATTTCTTCTGTTTGGATGGTAATATTTTCTCTTATGTTGGATTTCTTTCTGACGCTGATGCTATGGGTTCATCTGTAGTGTGATCATTTTTTTTTTTTTTGGTCTGAATAAGACTAATTTCTATTATATAGTACAAAATACTACAGTCATGTTGCCCCTTCGGGGGAAACCAGCTTGCAAAGATAGTTCAAAAAATCAGAAATGGAGTTGCCCCAGGGGGGAAACCAACTCATAGAGAGTACCATAAAACATAGAAGAAGCTGCCCCAGATGGGGAAACCAGTTGTTGACAGAGTAGTCATAAAAATAAGATTATTGTGCATAATAAAAGTAAGCAAAGAAACTGTAGCAAGGCTTGAAAATACTAGAGACAAAGGAGCGATGACACTACTAAAGTTGGTCCTTTGCGTCCTATTGTTGCATATGCGGAGGCTCTTCCATAATGTAGCACCCATCATCAGAGAGAGATTCCTCCTTCTTGGAGAGCTGAGGAGCTAGCTTCGGCATGGAGGTGGAGCAAGCACCTATGTCTTTCGCATTGTCAGGTTGCCTGACACCTTCAACAGAGCTGTTGCCCATGCTGTAAGAGGTTTCCTCCAGGGTTTTGATGGGTAGGGCCACCATTTTAAAGGGAATTGGGGAAGAAGAGAGAGAGAGTGTGGATTTTCTCAGCCTCTTCCTCAAACTAGAGTTGGAATTGTCTTGTTGAATTTCTGGAATTCGAATTGAGATATGGGCTTAAAGAATCTTGGGGTCAGAAACTTTCGGTGCATCCAAGGCCACTAAGAAAGCCAAAATGCACTCCTCCAAGAGCGGAATTGGAGGGCAAGAGGGACCACCACAACCACCACCACTATGGAAACGCATATGATGGTGGCGAGGCATGTTTTCTATGGAGTGATATGGATGAAAGGGAGGGACAAAATGAGCGGAAAGAGACTGATGAGCAGGGGACGGATGCGCAACAACGTGAAATGGATGAGCGGAGGGCTAATCGATGGCGGCATGAGCAACAAATTCACAGCGAGGAAAAGCATAACAAAGAACAAGAACTTGCAAAGAAATCTTGAGAGAGAACCGAATGGAGGTGCATAAGGAATACAGGAGGGAGATGGCACCATTTCCCATAAAAGGCTAGTGAATGCAGCGAAGCGATCGAGCTAGAATTGAATTCTCAGTACACCAGAGTGAATGCCCAGAAATGAATGAGGTCGTCAACTAGCTGAGGTTATTTAAGGCTCTCACGCCTGAAGCAGGTGTCGCCTCATGGTGAGGCCGACTACATGACAGCAGAGAGGCCATGTGGCCTTCCAGCAAGGCTTGTATATTCACCTGCATCCAAGGATCTATAGTGTGATCATTATTAAAGTGTTAATTTTTTTTTGTTTGGCTGCATTAGGCTTTGTTTGAGTGTTTACTGTAAATCTTAAAAATCCTTATGATCTTCTTAAGCACTTGTGGTTGTACAGTGAACTTTTCAATCTTGTGTTGAATTTATTTTTAAGTTTTTAAAGCTCATGGGATAGGTTCATCTCCAGTGTGATCATTATTAAATTTTTGTTAAGCTTTTTGTTTGGCTATATTAGGGTTTGTTGAAGTGTTCACCATAAATCTAAAAAATCTTTGAAATCTCAACGGCTAGTTATTAAATTGGCCCTATCTCCACACAGAAAATGATAAAGAAGTCTTAATACCACAAGAAACCATAGAAGTAGAACTAAAACATCCAAAAAATGCAAAAGAGATTGTTAAAATTTAAAAAAAAATTCATAATATTAAAAGAAGAAAAGAACATAATAAAGAGGAAAAAATATAAAAAGACATACGTCCTACCAATACAAAGATAGATTTTCCAACAATGTAATTAAATTTCAATGCATGCTATGCCATTTCTATGGTAGCAAACTAGCATAAATGTAAAATAGTCCAAAAATAAACCATCAAAGGGAACATCAACATGCATCCACAAATCAATTTATGAAATGAAATTTTCAACAACCGACTAAATTTCATAACCCTACACAAACAATAGAGGAGACTAACAACACATTGGATTACCTGTGTCTAGTATGTCAAAGTCGTTGTAATATATCTCTTCTGATTCATCTTGGGCTTTTCGAAAACCTCCAAATATAAATATACGGTGATCAATGATTGCAGCATTGTGCCCCTCACGAGCTGCTAGTCGTTCACCACTTACGTTAGGTTGCACCCATGTATTTGCAGTGGTGCCCAGTTCTCTGGATGAGTACTCTGCTTCCCAAATTTTCCTTTTCCTCTGGCGTGATCCAACATCTTGCTCTTTCTTACCTGTGATTTGGGGTTTTCATCACTGTTTGCCCTAGATGATTGAAGAGGTCGAATGGGGCGGACAACACTATTTTTCTGAAATTATATTCACCATGGTGCCTTTTTTATTTTCATATAGTTACACCATTGAAAGGATATTCATTATGGCACCTTTTTTATTTTATGATAGTTAAACATTTGAATATTTATTATTAGTTAAAAATATTTTGGTTTGAAGGCTAATTTTATTTTCAGTTAATTACCCAATTGAATATTTATGATTATTTACATATATTTTATTTTAAATTAATAATATTTAATTGGAAAATATAATTTTATATAGATTAAATTGAAAATATTTAATTAGAAAATATAATTGTATATTGATTGGCAAGTTTATTTTAGATAGTTATAAAATTGGATAGTTAGGAAATTGAATATTTATAATTATTTACATATATTTTAAATTAATAACACTCAATAGTAAAATATAATTTTATATAGATATGTTTACAGTTCTATATAGATTTGTTTTGGAAATTTAAAAAAAAAACGAGAAGTGAAGTGGACAAATTATTTCCTTGATGGGTAGTAACCACTAATAAAACTACACATTTATAGTTTTACTTTTACATAAGTGTTAAGGAACACATCAATGATTATGGAAGTAACCCTAGTTAAGTATTCATATCCATTTTTTATGCAAATATTTACTCAAATTATACTGGAAATTAAACTATAGTAAATATGTTATTAACTAGAGTATAAGCTATCTTCAAAGATTTTATTTTTAGATAATTTTCCTACAAATCTTAAGAATAAAATATTAGTGAAAATATATTTTGAAATCATGCATGAATATTGCTACCATATCCACAAATTATATATATATATATATATAGAGAGAGAGAGAGAGAGAGAGAGAGAGAATATTAATAATAAAAAGTTTCTTATAGTTAAAATATGTGGGTTTGTGAACATGACTAATTGAACATGGGCTATGAAAATGACTAGGAGTTGGGTTTGGTCGATGCTCCTTTACTCAATCCGCCTCTGCGACAGGTCCTGTGGGTGTGATATGACTAGGGGTCACGGCTCATCGCTCGACCCCTCCTCCCAACGCGCCCATACATGTCGTTCAAATAATATAAGTGGTAGACATTATGGTTGAGAACCACCTATAGGCGAGATGGTAAGGCTTTGTAGTTTGTTATGGTAGGTCATCAGTTTGATTCCTGCCAAGGTCTTTCAACCTTTAACAATTCTTTAGCCAATGTGGAGGCGCCACATGGTGGCCTCTAGTTGGGCCACATGGAAGCTTCCCATTGGGCCACCAAAATACACTGCAACCAATAAAATTCGTCCAAATCACACTTCAGTATCAAAATTGCAATTTTTAATTTCTAGAGTAACACAATTAACAATTACTAACATAAATGACTAATTCATGTACTTGTTGTACTTATTATTTGGTCATATATTTTAGTCCTAGATTAAATTAGTCATTTTAGTTAGTCGTTTTCAGTTTGGTCACTTATTATCTAGTCATATATTTTAGTCTTGGACTAAATTAGTCATTTTAGTTAGTCGCTTTTAGTTTGGTCACTTATTATATAGTCATATATTTTATCCCTAAACTAAATTATTTGTTTAAGTTAGTCATTTTTAGTTCGGTCACTTAAAATTTCTCAAATTTAGTAGTAATTTAGTTGAAATAATTGCGGTGACTAACTTTTTTAGTCACCTAGTCACTAATTTCATCATTTTCTACTAGTGCTAGTGTATCTTCAATTACAACTAGCACAACTGAGTTTAACTCACTTAACTAAGTTAAACTACTTTACAACTCACAGAACTACACATGCAACTCCGTTACAACTTAGGATCACTTAGTTACAACTAATTCCACTTGCATGTCCCACCAACCAACCCTTTAACTCGAATTTCCTATAACTAACTGATTTTCCACTTTAGTTAACTATTTCCAAGTGTTCATTGAGAATAGATTATTGTTTATTGTCCAAATATTCTTAAGGGATAATAATAGCCGACATTCATCTATAAATAGGCATGCGATCTATAAATAGAACTCGCACATACATCTATACATAGACCATCATCTATAAATAGAATTTGCTCATACATATATAAATAATCATGATCTATAAATAGAATTTTCTCATTCATATATAAATAGACCACCACCTAAAAATAGCCTGTGTGGGCCCCACCTAGTGTAGGTGCTTAATTTTCACTAGGATCAAGGATGTTGTTTCTCGATACCAATTTCACTGTTTCTTGTTGCAACCTTCAACAACCCTTCACTATTAGTGAGACATAACATAGTCACTTGTGTCATCATCATATCATGTACTTACACATCATAAAAGTATCTTTGGAAGATACAGAGAAATTAAATTGAAGAATGAAGTTATCAAAGCTTCAAGATACTCAGAATTTTGGAAGCAAACTGCCACGACACATGATAGATTACTATCTTCTTTTGATTTGGAAAAAGGGAAATTTTAAATTGCCTTTTTGGAGCCCATAGTACCAGCTCCCAAAACTGCTGAATATTATAAGGCCTCAATATTTTGAATTAACACAAAGAAGATTCATCTAATCAATGAGATCAATTTTCACAAAAAGTAGGTGAAATCATCTATTCTTCATTAAGCAACTCAGATTTGTCTATTTTTAAGTTGTAGTCTTCATTGAATAATATGCACTCATATTTAAAGATTGAGAAGATGTCTTCTGTATGAAAAGACACCAGAATTAAGTCTTTGGAATATTTGGTTATTAAGCTAGGACATGATCTAGTGATGTCAAGACAACAAAATAAATAACAAAGAGTAAGAGTGCATATATTCAAGCACTTAGAATGCAGCTTAAACTCCCATCTATAGAACATCCTCAAGCTAAATAGGTCACCAATTTAGATATGGATAAAGAGAAGTTGTTCACTATAGTAGTGGAGTAGAATGCTCAAATTCAAAAAATGAAACAAGACATGGAGATATTATTGAAGGAAAATGAATAGTGGGAAGAAGTAGGCACATCAACAACAGGGACATAAACATCAGGTACATCAGCAGAAGCATCAACTTCAAATTCTTCAAAAAATATAACCAAATATTTGGGATAATTATCACTGACAAATAAAGAGAAAGAGAAGTTGAAATAAGCACTCACCGGGTTGGAGGAAAAAAAATAAAAGAAAACAATTCTTATTTGGCAGAGGTAGAGAAGAATTTTAAAATAATGTAGCAAATTAAAAAATATGAAGACGAATCCTTTACAATTCAGATTTTGACACAAGCTAAACACAACATTTCGAAAAATATTAATACTAATATTACATATTTGTGGACATCTATTCAAATCATTTGTGAATAAGAAGAATTGTTGCAGAGAGTTAAAGAAGTAGTGGAGAAGACCAACATTGACATTGAGCATAGGCAAGAGGAGGCACATAAAATTATAATAATTCTTAACTCCAAAGCCAGAGATGAACTTGAGGACCTGGATATTCAGGACATGACAAAACTAGTAATGGATGTCAAAAGATTTTTGAATAAAATGAACCTGATGGTACAGGTAGAAAACAAGTGAAAAGAATTGGAGCTACAAGTCAAAAGATTTAACAAATTTTTTTCTTGTTACAGGATAAGGGACTTCCACGTCTAAGGAATTATAATGACAAAATGACTCTAGTAGAAAACTATGAAGAGAAATTGTGCAAAATTGTTGACGATGTTTCTAAAGTTGCTAAGGAAAAGGGAGCTATAAGTGGAGAAGCATTTTCGGAAGGTCTTATATTCGATTTCTATATTAAATATGAGATCCACCACCCTATTGTGAATGAACAAACTTTTTAAACTGACACGGAGGTAGATGAAACATTCAAGAATATGGTAAATTATTCTATCCCAAGTGAAGAATGGTGGGACAAGTTACTAGAATTTATTGAGTAAGCACAAAAGGAGAGATAAAATTTTGGCAACTGATAAACAAGAAGAGCAGGAAAATAGCTACAATCCACAACATATTTCCTCCAAAATTTCAACAGCACAACAAATTTTGTCTATCTTTCCCATTTAATTGTTCTAATTCTGAAATATTTGTACCTTTAGCAGATATTATTTTGTAATCAATTCCTATTTTGGAATCAAAATTTAGTTTAATAGAAATTTTATAAATATATTATAATAAGATTTTCAAAGGGTTGGAACTTGTATGAAGAAAGGAGATGTATTTTGATGTAAGTTATGTATTGTATTGAAGTGATCGATTTACAATAATATAGAGAGTTTCATTCTAGGATTCCCGGGTCAAGCAATTGGTGATGTATTTTCCCATGTAAAATTGTTTATTTTCTCAGTTTTCTATATATTTCTCTCTTTATTGTTTGAAGAAGAATAAGGGCCGAAATTTCTTTAGTGTACTCTTCTTTGGCTTGTAAACAATATCATTTTTTTCATGATGGTATTAAGTATAGAATTCATCTCAGCATGCTATATATTTAATTGAACTTAAATCATATTCATCTTTTCACCCCACAGACATTTTATAAGATCCAAAATTTTTCCTATCCTACCCTGTTATAGTTGCTCTATCATTTTTTGTGTTTGATCACCCAAAAATTATGACTCCATGCCCAATGGAATTTTCCTGCATTTTTCAACCAAACTTTGGAAAACCCCATCCCAAAATTGAATATCTAGCCTAAAATCTAAAGTAGAAATCTAAATCACATTGAGAGAGCCCTCTCTGAAGCTGGAAGGGCTAGATCCCAGCTTTAAAAGTAGGTTTGTGGTTGCGTTTATTAGTTTCTTCCTCAAACTAAGAAATTACAGTGTGATAACAAGTCCCACGACAACAAGCTTGGTGAGTACCTCCTCCTTATATGCATCATTGTAGGGGAAAACTGTGCCAAATCGACCTAAGGGAAATTAATTTCATACTTGCATACCTCATCATCTATAACTTTTCCACCTATATCCAACCTTTAAGGTCACACAAATATCTTAATTTCTTATTAGAAATCTTTATGGAATAGTGAAATAACTCTCTTTCCTAATGATCATTAAATTTCCAAGAACCAAATCGACAAATAACTCTCTTTCCTAATGATCATTAAATTTCCAAGAACCAAATCGACTCCGTTATTGGTCATTTTATCACCTTTTTTAATTGTTTTGAGAACGTGAAACAAAAAAAAAAATTGATTTAGATGAGTATTTCATATAATTCAATATCCCCAATACTAATTAAGTTCTTGGAATATCTTACTATAAACCTTAACAAATAGCATATGCTTCTCTAGGATTATCAATACCATTTCCAAGGTCTTAGAATATCTTATGATAAACTTTGAAAAATAGCATAATCTTCTCTAGGATTGCCCATACCATTTCCTAAGCTCCGTGAATATAATTTTTCAACTTTTCCATATAGAAAAAAAATACCCCTTTTCAGCCATTTATTTTTTAAACATTATTATTCTCTTTTTAAATTCATTAATGCTTTGCTGTTACTTCTTGTCATTCGATAAGCAAAAATTGTACAAATGGAAACACAAGTATATCCTTTTAGGATCAGCTAAATAGACCATGATACAAAAGTATATCCTCTATAAAAAATAGTATTCGAAAATAGCTAAGAGTGTCAAATGTGTAGCATGATATCATCTTCCAAAATCAAACCATATTTTTCTGTGAGTGTCAAATGTGTTTATCTGTTCAATTAATCCATAATATCGAAAGATTCTCGTTATGTCGAGACAAAATCTTAAAAGTGTGTTAAGTGCCCTCTTCCAAATCAGCAAATAAATACTCTAATTAAAAGAGCAGTGCTTTCAACTTATGAAACGCATTTACTTGTTTTCTGATACCATTCATGCTCTCTTGTTATCTCCTGGTATCGAGGAAGGTGCTGATTTTTCACCGACATTGTCTTGATGTTACCATGATACCATAAAACTGTTTTTTCAACGGAATAATTTTTTTCATTGGAATATAAAGTTGATTTTTTTTAGTGGAATATATTAATAGGTTTATAATTTTTGTGGTTTAAAACACATTTTTAAATTACATAAATAGATTCATTATCGTAAAAAATATTTTGATACATTTAAATTTTACAAATGAAACAATTTAAATTCAATTTAAAAAAAAACTAATTAAAAAAATCATTTTCTCTATTAACTACACTATATATATAATTTTTGAAGTATTAGAATTGTGCAGAATTCAAAACTAAAACTAAATTTATATCTAGAAAAAATAGTTGTGTGATTCATAAATAATTTTACCGAACAAATATACTCCAGAAAATCTGAAATTTACAAAGTTAAACCATTTTAGTTCAAATTTTACAGTAGCTTCATTGTACTGATGTTCCAATAATCAATTTTGTTATTTAAAATTTCTTTTATTTCATATATAAATTATATAAGTGCATTGTTATAAAAAAAATCTATAAAATATTCTATTTTCTTAAACATTAGTTTTAAACAATAAGGAATTATGTATCTCTACTACTTATTCATCAAGACAAGAATCTTCATCTTGTCTCGAGGATAAACCACATTAACCAATTCAAAATATCTTTTTTAATAATCAAATTCACAATTTTTTTTATAAATTAAACACATTCTCATTAAATATATAAAAATAAATATATATAAATAATCCACGCAAACTCCAAACATATAACACAACCCGTTTAATAAAAACCATTTCAAGTAAAATGAGAAATCATGAAATATATAAATATATTGATATAAATACAAGGCAATACTACTGAAATCTCGCACACTGTTTAGGAGCACAACGTGGAGAGCTGATTTTATCTCCCATCCTTCACTCCACTTCGACTATTCATTGCTTTATCGACCCCAGACTCACAGAAAATCCAATTCAAGGGTCAAATTCGGATCCATCGCAACATGGCCATGGAAGGAAGAGGAAAATTATGCGTTACCCTTCATAGCGCACAGTCACTTGAACGCATTCTTGCACCTCTCAAGAATGCTGGCGACTAGGGACGTAACAATCATCTACGTTAGCCTCCCTTCAAACCTCCAAATTCTCCGACCCCGAGTGCAGGAATGGGAATTAGATCTCCCCATCCATTTCCAGGGTTTATCTATGCTGGACTCTCCTCTGCCAGAATGCTAACAACATTTCCCGCGACATGATGCCGCTGATATTCGGTCTCATACATAAAATGCAGGAGCCGCTCGAGGCTTTCATGGCGGAGCTGACAGGGCGTGAATATTACGAATCACGGGGTCTCCCGCCGCCCGAGCGGGTGGTTCCAATATATGACATGTACCTGTGATTCTCGGCCTGCATTCCCTCAACGACATACAACGAAATGAATGACATATGCAAGACTGGTTGGCCACTTTATAACACAGAAAAAAAGAGGGTCTATATTTATAATTGTTAAAAACTGGATTCTATTAACTATTAATTAAATGGCTTTCTAGGTGAGATATTTGGAGAGTGTACAAACACTCCATATAAGCAGTGACTATTGAGAAAGATGAGCCTCAAATATATAGGCTTTCACGCTAACGAGATGGTTTCAATCACTCTCTAGATATTATGATCTAAGATCTAAGATTAGAGTTTCAATCCTATCCTCATCACAACAACCATCTAAGTCTAGCGTTCTCCAATAATTTCAACACTCCCTCTTAATGGAAAAAGGGTACTGAAAAACAACATATGCTTGCTGATCTAGTCTCAATTAGGCTTACAATAAAAAACATGAAAAACTTGGTAACAAAGGTTTTCATTTTGGTCTTTTTGCTTGCGAATCCATACTCGCTCATTTCGAGGTGAGGCTTGATATTCACTTTCTTCGCCATGAGGTAGTGATAGATCTTCAACTCATTTCTTCCCCAATGATGGAATTCTTGAACTCTTATTCTCACCCTTCTCAAAATTATGACAGGCTTAATAGGAGAGTGTTTTCTCTCACTATTTCTGGTGTCACGCATGTGAACTTCAACGAAGCTTTCTTCGACATTTATGGATGCAACTTATGTGTTGATTTCATAAAGACATGGTGTTTCATGGCATGCTTCAAGAAACTTCAATTGCTTTTTAAACTGTGTTGCTTCTTCTTTGTTGATGTTGCTAACATCTGCACACACACAAATATTCATGAGATCATCATAATTTAAATTCTCTCCAACTTTGTCTTCTTCTGCCACGTCTTTGCAATCAGCTTCATGTGGCTCGTCCAATTGATCTTCAACACATTGTTCCTGTTTACATCCTGAAGATCAACTCACGACTCTTCAATCTCAAGATATTGCACAATAGATTATGCCTCTTGCTTCTCATGGTGATCAAAAGAACCACATTGTTTTTCTGCAATTTCTTTTGACTAAAAAATACTACGCATGCTAATACCTCCAAATGGCCAAAAAATATCATCATCAGAATAAAAAATATCTAAAAATA
The DNA here is from genome assembly GCA_034641835.2 of Pinus albicaulis. Lineage (NCBI taxonomy): Eukaryota > Viridiplantae > Streptophyta > Pinopsida > Pinales > Pinaceae > Pinus > Pinus albicaulis. The sequence continues at coordinate 276,207 of JAXQQM020089348.1, forward strand.
TAGACATGTTGGGGAAGTCCAGTTTTTCTAGTTTTGCTTTCCTTCCAGATTTCGACACCACTCGGTCCTCTAATGAGATCCAACAACCCCATTACCACGTAGGAAAGAAACTTCTCCCTTTGGAAGCTCTTCAACGATAGAACCCTGTAGACTGTGGCTTCTATATCACGCAAGTCTCAGTGCCCTAGGCTCTTGCAACGAGCAACAAAACGATCTCTCAACACGCTAGAAAAGCTATCGATATTCAATTCTGATGCATGTAATTAGCAATTTATGATACAACACATATTTTGTGAAAATGGGTTCAAATCAGCAAGAACTTGTGCATTTTCACTGTGCCATATAAATAATTAGAAGAAAATTTACCAATTCGCGTTGGGATCTCCAAAACCTGCAACTTCTAGGTTTCTCAAACAATAAAATTTTAGGACAAATCTGCTAGATGACGCTGAAAGCAACACCAGATCGTTGCTATCCAAATGCTCATTCCATGGCCTTAGAAAAGGATGCAACAAATCAACAAATCACCTGCAAACAAATTGCGGGCAAAAAATATCTCTGATCTATGCCAATTTTTTTTTTGTTCTATAAATTTGAATTCCAGGGAATTTTATAGAATTTGCAAACGATGACATAGATCAATCATTGACCAAATTGCTGGTATGATCCCTTTTCTCTTTTGAATGCACGAATTTAATTTACGCACACAGCTCGGTCCATAGTGATCCACGCACGTAGCTATCTCTACTCAACACATCCTCTAACGATCTAGCACCTCCAAACTGACATCGAGCGAGGGTTTCTCTGTAGTGGATTGTGATTCTCTGCAGCAGCAATTAAAAAAAAACAGCCAACGTCCTTGGATCTGTCGGTGATTATGGAATATGTGGCATTTTTCACCACCTTCCCATCTGGATGAACTTGCAACCGTATGCCCAATTCGCAGAGAAAAAAATAGCCAGCGCTACCTTCCAACCTCCTGATCCAAGCATCCACGCCAATAGAGGCACATTGCTAATTTGTAGAGGCACATTGTTGTATGATCTGCCTCCACACCTTGACCTCGCAACAGATCCACGTTGAGTCTTAGGCGTCGCCAAAATGGGGGCCTTGAACAGTGAGGGAGACACACCGTCGGCTCATGCCACGTAGTTGTACTCTCTTGCAACACTCTCCATGCAACCTCTATTCGACAACACGCTCTAGAGAAGCCATGTTGCCATGTGATCACCACTCAGCCTCTCTTCAATTTCTTCCATGGTCTAGCAGATGGCTTCAAACCTTATCTCTACACACAGGTCCACTCAACGCTTCGACCCGATGTTCTGACACCATGTTAAAAACTAAATTCTATTAAATATTAACTAAATGGCTCTCCAGGTGAGATACCTAGAGAGTGTACAAACACTCCATACAAGTACTGACTATTGACTATTGAGTTAGATGAGCCTCAAATATATAGGCTTTCACATTAACGGGATGGTTTCAACCACTTCGTAGATATTAGGATTTGAGATCTAAAATTAGAGTCTCAATCCTATCCTCATCACAACAACCATCTAAGTCTAGCTTTCTCCATTAATTCCAACAACAACATAGAAAAAAGAGAATCTATGTAAAGTTGGACCGTCTGGAAGGTTTATTAGCACACACGGAATGACGTGCATTTTCCTTTACTCATTCCTCATTACCAGGTACCAGTACGAACAATCTTGCTCTGGTTAATTCCTCTGACCAAGGATGATTGTCGGTAGTATTATGATCCTAGGTATTTTGGTCACATTGGGCTCTCAAGATGTGGTTTTCTAATTTGCCTTCTATTTTTAGTAGGAGTGAAGCAGAAAGACTTTTGCCAATAAATTCTCTTTTACCAATAGATTTTTCACTATGTATATAAATTAATAGAAAAATTTGACAAAAAAAGTCCATATTTATAGAAATTGATTTCTCTATGTATTGTGTCTCACCTACTTTTCATATCTTTTTCTATTATCACTATGCCTAAATATGATTCTTCCTTTTAATATTTGCATTGTTATTCTTTTTGTGACTAATTGTTCATGATCGAAAGTATTGGAAATAGAAATAGTGTCTTAGGAATGATATCTACCAATATTTAACATCATTTGTTTCTTATTCTGAGAATATTTACCACTCACAATGCATAAGCTCAAAAGACATTCCAAAATAACTATATTATTGTATGTATTGTAGATATAAAATAAATATTCATAAGACAAGGTTCTTCAACCATTCAACCATATTCTTAATGGAAGAGAAAAACATAATTCATAGAAAGACACCTAAAGAAAATTAACTTCTATGCCTTAAATGTAAGATGCATACTTACAAATCTTAACTCTTAAATTATTAAAACACTCATATGTATCTCACTTCAAAGATATTCAAACATTGGTAACCAATCAAGTTTTATTAAACAAATGAAATTAACATATTTAAATATTGAAAATTAACATCTATCTTATAAATGTAAGATCCATACTTACAACTCTTAAATTATTCAAACACTGATATGTATCTCACTTCAAAGATCTTCAAACATTGGTAACCAATCAAGTTTTATTAAACAAATGAAAGTAACATATTTAAATATTTAAATATAGAATATTTGTTAGACAAAAAAATTTTTATATAACACTAAAATGACATTTCTCTCTCTCAATAAACTATAGAAAATATTTAAATGACATTTCCCTCTCAATAAGCTATAGAAAGTATTTAAATGACATTTCCCTTGCAATAAGCTATAGAAAATATTTAAATAATATCTCCTTCTAAATAAACTATAGAAATTTTTTAAATACAATTAAATTTTTATTAAATATAATATACAAATGATATCATATATCATTTTATTTAATAATAAATGAACATCTTCATTATATAGTTTTAATTAAAACACAATGAAATTAACAATTCAATAAAATCTAATATATATGATATTTTAAAATAAAAATTTATATATTGATATTTTAAATTAAATTTAAATATTTCATTGACATAATTGTGATCTAATGCTTGCACACATTTTTTATTGTTAAATAAAAAATGTATGTACATGATTTTATAAATATCTGTATGTATAAGTATAATTAAATAAAAATTGAATGTTAGTGACTATAATTAAAATTTATTGTAAGAAATCGTGATTTATACATTTTTTTTAATGCATAGTAAGCAAACCATGCTATTATTGCAAGGAAGACGATTTATTCTGGTATGGGAAACAAATAAATGCTAAAAAAAAAAAAAAATTAATAATAATGATTTATGTATAGTATGAAAATTATTATAAAGATTTTTTTTTTAAGTTTAATTTAATTATTAATAATTATTAAGTGGATGGTAGAAATTTAATCTCTATAAAATAAATGGAAGAAATTGTAATATTTATAATATTATTTAAGTATTAAAGAATAAGAATTATCTCTAAATTAATTATATATTTTTTAATTAATTTATCTCAAAATGATTAATTTTAAAAAATGCTATATAAACACATATAATATGAGACATGTTGTACTAATAAAGACATAGTGTTGACCCATAGTATTGTAAGAACAACTATTTACAACTTGAAAATCCTCTACATAGTTTCATCTTAAAATTTTCCACAAAATGAATAACTCTAAAAATATACACTCTCTTAAGTTAAGAGTTTCCATGGTAAAGTGGGGTGAATCCTCATGTTTAAGAATATTGTTACATATTTTTTTGGATATATATATATTTAAATAATATATTATTTTTTATAATTTATAATAATAATAATTTGGAATAAAGTTATAATTTACTTAACTTTTATGAATTTTTTAACCTAGCCAATATGAGATGAATAATGGACTAAGTGTTTTGATGCTTAACATGGATTGATGTCTATCAAAATTTACCAACCATTTAATTTATATGACTGCACTAGTGATATAAATAATTATTTTATAAGTATGTTATATAAAATATGTGGAGGGTTTTGACATCGGTGTCTCTTTTGACTCTATGGTGGAGATATCAACCCTGTAAATCTTCCTATAGTTGTAAAGGTAGAAGGCTCTGACCCTCTATAGTCGTCACTACATGTTGAAACCAATCCTCAAAGCCATAACACATGATTGAGTCCAGAAAGGAAACAAATGGGTGATGATTTGGACAAAATTGTTAACTTTGAATTTAGTGCCCCTTATGGTAGAATTTTCTCGCGTTAATCTAAATGCTAGAAAATGGATAATTCCTCTCTCGAAAAGGGTTCTCATGACCTCTCTGACACATCCCCTCACTTGCGGCAAGTGGAAAACATTGCTTCTTATGTTAATCACATGGATCCCTCCCCTCGTCACGTCGCCACCTTGGTTTTCTCTCCTCCTTTCCCCCTTGACCCCCCACCTACCAATCCCTCACAACATTCGTCTTCGAAATTCGATGATGCAACAAATTCTCATACTCTTGACTATTCCCCTAGAGTGAAGGAATCTCTGATGAATTCGACAACATTGTGATCCAATCAACCTGAGTATGGGAAAGGAAATTTTCATTTCCCAAGTGAGGGATAACAACAATGAATCCTTGATGGAGATTTTGGGATTAGAATTTGTTTAGCTTTAGATTTGAAGCAATGGGTTTATTCTTCATGGAAACCTTTTTTAGACTATGGCCCCATGGTTAATCTCCTGGCTGTGGCCAATTTGTTTTTATGTTCTGGTCAGGGACAAATGGCACTCTTATCCTAGAGAATAATTGGATCTTAGAGAAGGATGACTTGTTTTTTAAGCTCTAGATAATTTCCTTTGACCCAGAAAAGGAGCTTGTAGATAATTTAAGGGCATGTGAAATTATTCATGGTTTTCCTCTACATTTTTGGAGCTGGGAAACATTTACTGCCATATGAAAAATGTTGGGGTCCTTTGTTGGGGTAGAGGATGGATGGAAGGTCAAAGAGGACCACTACATGACATGGAATCAGATATATTTAAACCAACCACGAGTGTTGATAGAAAATGTGGATCTTTGTGTGGACGGTGGGGTATGATCATAGAGGATAGATTACTAGAAACTTCCATTCAGGTTCCATCGACGTTGATAAACATGACATATAATCTAGGAGTACACTAGTAAATGCCCCTCGATCTCTAGAGATAGGCCAGAGTCTAAGAAGATACCATGTCACACAATTTTGCAAGTATTTTTGATAAAGGAACATTAAGAGGAATTTAAAGAGATTCCCTCATCTGATATGGTCGATCTAGTACCTTATCCTACTAGTAAGTCCTCTCCTACTCCCTATTTGTTAAGTTTTCAACCTTTTCCCCCTTCCTCTGTCCCTTCCCCCTCAAAATTATTGAGCCTTCCAATTTTTCTTCCCATGTTACCCATAGTTCTAGAGTGGACTTAGGGCACGCCCCTCTAGGTTCCCCTGACCGTAATCCTCATCACCCCTTTATTAAGGAACCCTTCCCCCTACAACCCCCACTTGTGGCTCGAGTAGAATCAAAATGTTACAATCTGATAGCTCAGAAATGCACCCCTTAAATCCCTTATTCTTCTACTAGTCTCACCTTGACTACATCTCCACCTATCCAAGTCGGTAGGAAGTCTAACCTTCACAAAGCTCGAGAAAAATAAAGATTGGAAAAAAATAAAGGTAATAAATCTTCCATAGCTATGAACCTTAGAGAATTTTAAACCCTCCCTAATGGTGCCTCATAATAATCCTTTCCTTCAATGTGAGGGGAATAGGGAGAGCCCCAAAAAGGATTTCCCTCAATTGAGTGTAGGAATTTCACTACCCGAATGTCATTATGATTCAAGATATTTTGTGTGAGAGCTCCAAAGGCTGTGAAAATTTGGAAATCCTTCAAAAGGGATAGAGCTATGGTCACTTTGACTCTAATGATTTTTTGAGAGGTTTAATTACAGGATGGAGTAATAACTATAAATTCCTTACCTCATCTCTCCTCCCTTCTTCTATCCTAGTGAAATTATATTTTAATGACCAAGTAAGCTATTTTTCATTACTTAATGTATATGGGTCGTATGTCAATAAATAAACATATCAATAAGGCCAGGCTAATGCAACATCCTTCGAGGATCAATTCACCATTGCAAGTGTAGACTTAAATTTCACATTGGGGCTACGAAAAGTATAGGGACCAAGGCCATGACTAGATCTGACATATAATTGTTTTTCATATTTTATCATAACAAACACTTATTAGTTGTGGAGTTGACAAAGATTACGCCAACCTGGTCGAATGGGCGCCTAGAGGGGATGGAGGTTTCTAAGTTCTCCTACCATATTTTAATCTTAGAATATTTTATGAATTTTGGCCTCTTATTAGAATCCATGGTGGGGATTGGAGGCATTTATAATCATCAAACAAATATGTCACATATATCAGAAAAGGAAACCGCTGATAAGATACCATTATGATTTCTCCCATTTTGGGTTGAGGAGGATACGTATCAATCGTTGGTGGTAGGAAATTGGAAATACCTGTGACCTTTAGCCTCACCATCCTATATTAAGTAGTTTTCTAGCAATATGGTCTTACTAAATATATCTTCCAAGGTATGGGCTAATGAAATCCATAAAAGTAAAAATTTGACGCTAATAGAGGTTGAGTAGAGGATATATGAAATCATCTCTTCAATGGACCCAAATTATATATTGACAGATCAATGGGAGATGATGAAATCTATTAAATTAGAGAAGCGTGCCCTATTTCTAGAAGAATAGGAAATATGGGGTTGAAAAGTGAGGAAATATGGTTATCCTTTAGAGACAACAACACTAGCTTATTCCATAACTGTGAAAATGGCAAGAAAAATACAAATACCATTTGAAAAATTGCAAGCCCATCAAGTAAACCTTTGGTCTCCTTGAGGGATAAAGTAGAGGAAGGAGTTATATATTCTCATAAAAAAATTTCAGCGCCTTTGAGGTGTCTTATTTAGGATATTTTATAGGTTGCATCTAAATTTCTCGAGTTTTCAATGAGGAGATGATGTATTTCCTATTTGAGGAAGTCTCTAAGAAGGAAATATAGGCAACGTTATCTTCAATACAAAGAGGTAAGAGTCTTGGCCACACCAAATTCGCATTGGAATTTTATCTTGGATTTGATGATCTATTTAAGGAGGACCTGGGAAATGTTCTGAGGGAAACACAGTCCTTAGGAAAAAATTTGGCCTCATTCAACTTGTCCTTTCGCTACCTCATTGTGAAGTCCCAAGAGGGCTCCTCCTTTAGAAATTCCAAACATATTTCCTTTTGCAATTTGATTTATAATCTTATTTCAAAAAATAATGCACATTGGATCAAATTGGTCCTCAAGGCTTTCATTTTAGAATAACAGTTTGGATTTATTCATCATACAAACATCCATGACAAAATTTCAATCAAATAAGAGGTCTTGCACTTAGTTAAAAATGCCAAATTAAGGGAATATATTCTAAATATCAATCTGTATAAAGTATATAGCAATGAAAATTAAACTTTTCTATAACCTGTTCTCATTCGGCTTGGTTTTAAAATTAAGTTTGTTAATTGGATCATGTGGTGCATTCAAAATGCATCCTCTGAAATTATAATCAATGGTTCTCCATCCTCCTTTTTTTCTTGAAAAGGCATCCATTAGGGATGCCCTCTTTTGACCCTTATTTTTATGATTTGTTCTAATACATTTAGCTAATTTATGACCAAATCATGTTGAAGGGGTTTATTTAAAGGAGTGAAAATTATAACTAAGTTTATATTTCCAAAATTTTATTTATGAATTCTCTATTGACATGCTCCATTGGAAATTGCAGAGACCTATCTTCTTTTAAAAGTACCATGGACATATTTTGAAGCATAACAAGTATGGGGGTTAATGGAGTAAAATCCTGTGTCATTATTAATGACATGTATGAAGATGTTGTGGAACATATTCAAGAAATATTCTCATTATGTATCGAAGTTTTGAATGAGAGCATAAAATTATTTGGATTTTATTTGAAAGAAAAAAATTATTTCAAAATCAATTGGTTGTGGATGATTACAAAAGTGGAGTTTGCATCCAGTGGCAGTGAAATTGATTCTTGTCAAGGGGTGGATGTTTGGTACTAGTAAATTCTATATTGAATGGAATTATTGTATACTAGATCTTAATTATGGTATGTGTAATGGAATATTTAACCATATCCAAAACATAATCCCAATATTCCTTCAGAAAAGCTTTGATAATGAAAAAGGCTTCATCCTAGTCAACAGGTGTCAAATCTTGGCTCTAAATGAGCTTCGCAGTTTGATGGCTAAGAAGATTCATCATTTTTCTAAAGAAATAGCAGGAAATTATTCATGGAGTCTTACTAAGGAATCATCTATATGGTTCAAATTCATGCAAGCTAAGTACTTCTAAGGAGTGTCAATATTAGACTGGCTCAACGATCTTGATAAATCCTCCAGAGGTTTGATAGTTTCGAAGGGCCTAGAAAATGATTTTCCCTTAGTTCAACCACTAGATGGATTGGTGAGTATGGAACAACATATCCATTAGGATTGGTAGAAACCCCTGGTATGATGTAGGAAAAAACTACAAGATCTCTACTCCCCTTGAATAATAATTAAAGAAAATGAATCTTTTAACTTTAGTTGATGCCACTACTTAGCACCCACCTGTCAAAGGTCCAGATGGTTCGAAGTTGTCAAGAGACTTGGGGATATGAGCTGACATGACAATAGAATACCAAAAAATTTTCAATATCCTTGTTATATCTCAAGTTTGTCTTAATGAATATTTATATGATTCGATATGCTAGATTAAGAACCCCCTGTTAAGAGAATTTACAGTGAATATGGGGTACAATTCTTGGTTTGACACTTTCGTGACATTAGATTATATTGTTCGAAGGTTCTTTAGAAGGTCAAGGCACCACTTAAATAAGAAATATGTTCATATTTATCTTTAAATTTAAAAATCCTCACTTGGGACATGCGACAAAGAAGGGGATGGTGTAGCTCAAGTAGATTCCCTTAGGTAAGACCCAGAATGAGATGCATGATAAAAGCTGTATACACTTTAATCACATTAAACACATTTATAGAGAGTTTTGGGTTGATATAAAGTTAAACAATAGGTGGAAAGGTCCTTTACTATTAAATGTAAGTAGAATTTAGTTGTAGGAGAAATCCATAGGGGTAGAATTTAGTTGTAGGAGAAATCCATAGGGGCTTCACTCAATGAACCTATGGCATAGCACATGCACTCATGGCATATTAAACAATAGACTTAATTTAAGTAAATATTGGAATTTACCTCTAAAAATCACTTTGCTTAACCCCCTACCAATATGAACCCAATACACCTTTTGTAATATACCTCGTGTAAGTGTTGGAAATACTAAGAGCGGGGGTGAATAAGTATTCCTTTCAATTAGCATTATTATTAATCTTTTAGACCATAAGTTGATCTTTAATTATTATCAGTGTTTGTATAATGATAGCAGTAAAAAAAAGGAACAAAAATGCACACAGTTTTTAAGGCGGAAACCCCCTCCAAAACAAAAACCACCTTAATGATTTTCTAATAATTCTTTAATATTAAAATCCAATTTAAAATAAAGCTCCAAATTCTTATAATTTGTAAAATCATTCTTCTCCAGCTCCCACTGGATGGATGATCCAATGCCTGAGATTCTTCAGTATTCAACTGAATGGATGACACAACACCCAATGAGTTACAACTCACCCTAGAACCACCCTACCACCCTGAAGTTTTCACAGGCTTGAACCTATTGGTGACTTCATGCACCAGCCTAGAACCATCCTACCACCCTACAAAAGAATAAAAGCATAATGGACTCTCGTACTAGGGAAAATGGTCCACTATACAATCATATAGAATGATGTATAAAAATAAGACACACTTTACCATAACCCCAAATATGACACAAATACCCAGTGATTATACTAGACCTCCGAACACTGCCTATTCAATTCTTGACAGATATACAGTTGTACAAATTTTACAATGATTCTTTACAATGACTCAGTATAATGATACCTTTACAATGACTGTATGCAGTGCTGCCCACGTGAAGACCATGTGGTGAACTTCTTGTTGCTATTCTACACCTTGATTGATGCTCTTGTCATGCTACCGTCTCTCACTGTTTAGAACAATAGATCATGCTTTGAGTCTTATCTTGATGAATATATAGTACCCGCAAAAAGTATTCAAGGAAATACCCATGACATGATAATAACAAAACTTACATCATCCTGCAGAGCATATGTCAGTGCTAAAAAAAAAAAAATAGAATACAAAGAACCGAATGCAATTTAGAGATGAACATGCATATAAAGAATATAATTACCTAGAGCTTACCTCTGCTGCACCTTGCTTTTTTTTGCTACCATAGAAACTCTGGTCTTTTGTAACCCTTGACAACACATGATCTATATTTTTCCTGCCTTCTAGGAGCTCGATATTGAATATGGTGTATCTTTGTTATTTCAGATCCCCAATATGTGATTTTCGTCCCTGTAGTATTCCTATGAGTCTTCTTTCCAATTCCGCAAGTTTGACCCAATTTGGATTCTTCAAGACAACATTATGCCCAATCTCTCACAAAGACCTAATTATAGACTGGTTTAGTAGAGCGAACTTGTACGACGTTCCACGTGTCACTATTTCCCCATTCGGCTCTGAAATTAATACACAGAAAACTATAATATGTGCAATATCGACCAATGTTTATATAATTCCAATCCGATACTCAGACAGAGAGTTATGATGATTTTCCCAAGTTCACCTCTTTGAGATGAAGTTCAGGACCCTACAAAAATCCTAACTTCCATATACCATATCTTCGAAACTATTGCGTACCATGATCTAAAATTTTTACATGCACTTCGTTAGGAGTTCGGCTTCGCCTCATAGAAATTTCAGCTTTTGAAACTTTGTAGAAAAAAATTATAGAGAAAATTCCACGATGACCTCTTTCAAGTAGAAAAATCCCTACATGAGTAGGATATGAGGATCACAATTTATATAAATCCTTAGGTTGAGAGGGTATTCAACAAGTGAACGTGAAAAGGATTTTAGGAGCTTAAAAAGTATTAATTATTGACTATTCAATGACCACAACCAATTATAAGTGTCATGCCACAACCCCATGAGGTTTTATCCCTCTAAATGGAGTTACTAACTTCAAACATGAATATCTCTCAAACCGTGAAGAATTACGTGGTGTGCCATATATCAACGAAAACATCTCAAAAAGTATAGACCATCAAAAATATCCTTGACTCATAATATAGTAATTTGATAGGTAACAATTCACATGCACTATCGGGGTAGCCACTGGTGCTGCTTGGGTTGACATCAATGACAACCATTGATCAACAATATCCCCCTTTGGCATTGATGGAAACACAAGTACTCCCACTCCAATCATGACACCTATTCTTACAACATTATCTCCCCCTTTGAAATCAATGGAAAAGGGTAACTCCTCCTGACACACAACCAACCTGTGGACCTATACGCACTTCCACTCCCCTTTTATATTATGAATAAGGAAAATCTAATGTGAAGTTGGGAGAATCCAAACCTTCTGGCGCAGATATTCAAATGCTTCATCAGGTAATGGTTTAGTGAAGATATCACTGATTTTTTCTTTTGTACCAACATATTCAAGTTTGATATTATTTTCAGCAACTTGTTCTCTAAAAAAATGATATTTGATCTGAATGTGTTTTGTTTTTTAATGCATGACAATATTCTTAGAGATGCTGATGGCACTGGTGTTATCATAGAAGATGGGAATATGCTCACTAAATTGTACTTGAATATATTGCAAAGTTTGTTTCATCCAAAGGACTTGAGTACAAAAATTTGTCACTGCAATGTATTCTGCTTTTGCTGTAGATAACGAGATTGAGGTTATCTTTTTGCTCAAACATGAAACAAGAAAACCACCTAGATAAAATGATACTCCAATAGTACTCTTACGATCATCAACGCTTCCTAACCAATCTGAATCTATAAAGGCTTGAATAATGAGATTGTTACCCTTGGGATACCACATGCCATATTTTTTTGTGCCCTTTATATATTGAAGAATTCATTTGACAACAACAATATGTGATTCTTTTGGTGCTGCTTGGAATCTTTCTACTTGTCCAACTGCTTGTATAACATCTGTCCATGAGGCTGTTACATATATAAGACTAAAAATAAAAGATCTATAAAACATCTGATCCACATCGTTAGATGAGTCGTCTATTCTCAATTTGCAACTGGTTACCATCAGAGTAAGGATGGGTTTGCAATCTTCCATTTTGAATTTCTTGAGAATTTCCTTGATGTACTTGGCTTGACATATAAATATTCCTTTCTCTTGCTGAGATATTTGAAGCCCTAAGAAGTATGTCAGCTTACCAAGTAAATACATCTCGGACTCACTTTGAATCTTTGTAGCAAATTTCTGACTTAGTCGATCATCATTGCTACCAAATATTATATCATACACATATACCTCAACAATTGTTAAATTATCTTCATATATTTGTACATAAATATTTCTATCAAAAGTACCTTTCTTGAACCCTTGTTGACATATATATCCACCAAGATGAGCATACCATGCTTTGGGAGCCTGCTTGAGATCATATAGAGCCTTATTTAACCTGCAAACATAGTCTTCTTTTTATGATAGTAGAAAACCTTCAGGTTGTTCGATGTAAACTTCTTTTTATAATTCGCTATTTAGAATGATGACTTAACATCCATGTGGTAGAATTTGATTTTTCTTGAACATGCATGGAGAGAAACATTCGGATGGCTTCCATTCTGGCAACTGGTGCAAATGTTTTGTCAAAACCAATTCCTTCCAATTGTGTATAGCCTTTGCAAACCACTCTTGCTTTGTTTCTGGTAACCTATCCATCTTCATTCAATTTGTTACTGAACACCCATTTATTCCCAATGACATTTTTATCTTTTGGTAGTGGAACTAATTCCCAGGTGTTATTCTTCTTTATTTTATCAATTCTTCATTCATAGCTTCTACCCAATTTTCATTCTGGCTGGCTTCCACAAAATTACTAGGCTCAAAGGCTGTTAGAAAATAAATGTGAGCTTGTGGTGATGAACGAAGTTGTCGACCTTCATTTATGTCACCAATGTTTTGATTTGATGGATGGTTCTTTTGAATCCATTATTTTGTTCTCTTTGGAGGAGCTTCTTGTTTTTGTTTCAATATATCTTACTAATAATTATTTACTTCTTCCTGGTTGATAGTTGCTTCTTGTTCTAGAATTTTATCTATGTATTTTTCAGCCTCTGTCTCAAGCTTCAAAGAATCTATATCCCCATCATTATTCATTAGAACACCATATTCGTCAAATGTAACATTTATGCTCTCCACTATCTTTTTCCTTCTTAGACTATAGCATTTATAGGCCTTTATTTTGCGTGAGTAACCATCAAAGATACCTTCGTCAACCCATGATTTAAACTTACCCAACTTTTGATCTTCTGTTTTGATATAACATTTTCTTCCAAAGATTCTGAAATATTTTAAATTAGCCAGGTTTGCTTTCCATAATTCATATGGGGTCTTGTTGCAATTATTTCTGAGAAGAGTTCGGTTGATAATGAAGAATATTGTACTAATTTCTTGAACCCATAATTTTTCATCCAATTTTTAGTCCTTCAACATTTTTCTACCCATTTCCCATACGAGTCTATTCTTTCTTTCAGCAACTCCATTTTGTTTTGTTCATGTTATTAAAAATTGTATTTTTATTTCATTTTCATCACAGTATTTCTGAAATAATTTGGAAGTGAATTCTTCGCCATTATATGATATCAGACACTTTATTTTCAAATCAGTTTCATTTTCGACCAAATCCTTGTAGATCTTAAAGAACTTAAATTATTTATATTTTTTCTTTAGGAAACTGACGACTGTCATCCTGGTATAGGCATCTATCATTAACATGAAATATAATTTTCCATCTAAGCCTTTTGTTCTCATAGGACCACATAGATCAGTATGTATCAATTCCAATGGATGTGATGCAAAGTGTTCTTTTGTTTTAAATTCAAATTTTGTTTGCTTGTCGTGCCGATAGGCCTCACGTAGTGTGTTGGAAGGTTATGAGATTTTCAACATTTCTCGTACAGCTTCCTTTTTTCTTATCCTGACAATATTGTCAAAGTTTATGTGAAATATTCGTTTGTGCCATAACCAACTTTCATGTTCTTTAGATAGTATACATGCTTTAGTTGTTTCATCCAGAACATATATGTCATTTGGAGCTCGACTTTCTGTAGCCACAATTTTACCATACCTGCATTTCCTGATTTCAAATTTTGTGGAGTTGAATAGAATTGTGTGTCCTTGATCACACATTTGTCCAAAACTGAGCATATTTTGATTCATGTTTTCAACCAATAGAACATTTTTGGCTAGAACATATTTGCTTCTGAGAGTGACGGTACCTGATCCTATAATATTTGAAGATCCATCATTTCCAAAGGATATGCTTCCATCCTTCTTCTCTTTCAGAGATACAAATTTATTTCTATCTCCAGTCATATGAGTTGAGCAACCGCTATCAACACACCACACATCTTTGTTGTTTTGAGCCTTGATAGCGAGAGCACAATAATCAGTCTTCTTCTTCTTCCATATTTGTTCGTTCTATGGCTTCGAAGATTCTTCTGGGGGATTTTTAAGCCTGCAGTCTCTAGCTATGTGTCCAAAGTTTCGAAATTTTTAACATTCCATATTATTTATTAAATGTTCAAATCTATTGATGTTTCCTTGAGCCCTAGGAGGTTCATATTTGATAGATCTCCTGGAATTGTACTGGTACCTAGGATACATGTGACATTCTATAGCTCTATGATCAAATTTTCCACATGAATAACAATAGGCATGAAAAATATGTTGGTACCTGGATGAAAATCTTCGTCGAGGAAATGTCTTCCATGGCTCTTCTTGTGAATCTTGTCCAATGAAGTCTACATGAATGTCAGATCTCATAGATTCATTGTGTTTTATTATAGAAGGTCCTGCTTCTTCTTCTTTGTAACCGAGACCAGTTTTGTCCTTGTAAGATCATTGATTTTTGATGAGTTATTCCAATTCCCTTGAGTTGTTGGCATAGTTTTGGACAATTTTTCCCTTATTTACTTCCTTACGCAGCAAGACTACTTCGGCTTCTAATGCTTCCCTTTCTTGGTTTATTTCTTCCAACTTCTTTTGAAGTGAATCGTCAATACATTTGTGTTCTTCAACTTTAATTTTGAGACCTTTAACTTGTTCTTTAAGAGTATTGGAACATATCTTCTCATCCTTGAGCTCTTTTATAAGCCTAATTGCCTCCTTAGAAAATTCTTCTATGGTCAACCCTTCTTCTTCATTGTTTGATACCTCTTGTTTATTGTGCTTGGCCATAAACAATACTCTCTCATTGGCTTCTTCTTTTCTTTCATTGTATTCATCGGATGATGAGCTATCTTCTTTAGAGAGAAAGTTCCTTTTGAATCATTTATTTTTTCCTTTCTTGTTTAATTTCTTAAAGCCTTTATTTCCTTTTGAGTTTCCATCACTTATGTTCATACATTTTGCTGCGAAATATCCAACCTCAGCACAGCCAAAACATATCAATGGAATTTTACCTTTGAATTTTCCCTTACCAATTTTTAGTTTTCTCGTAAAGTAAGAATATTCTCCATCTAAAAGACCTTCTTCATCATCTTGATTTTCTTCACACTTGCAGGTGCGGGTCTTTTCCTTTGAAGGTTGTTTGTCCTTACTGGTTTTCTTAGATGCAACGAACACAGTTTCTAGATGAAAAGTACCCTCTTCTTCATCATGTCTTATTTCATATTCTATGAGAACTCCATGTAATTCCTCTTTGTTGAGTTTTTCCAGATTTTCGCTGTATTCTAAGACCGATACCTTTGGGTTGAATCTCCCTAGTAACGTTCCAAGAATCTTTCGTATAATTGTATTCTCATCAACAGGCTCTCCCAATCCTTCCAAAGTGTTGGTTATTTCATCAACGTGTTGGAAGTATGTAGAAATCTTGCCATCTTATTTCATTATAATTTACTTAAATTTTCCTCGATAGATTTGAAGCTTTTCTTTTCTGACATTTGAGTCACCTGCATATATATTCTCAAGCTTGTCCCATAAATATTTCACAGTTTTACAACCAAAAACCTTATGATAATCAGGTTCAATAAGTCCACTGATAATAATATTCTTTTATTTTTCATCATTTACCAAATTCTTCTTACCTTGTTCATCAGTGGTTGGTGTAAAGCCATTTTGAACAGTGTCCCATACTTCCTTTCCATATAGACCTCCATCCTTCCTTTCCATAGTGCGTAATTATTTTCATTGAATAGAGGTACACCATTCTTGGTATGCTCCATGAACTCCTTCTAGGTGTTAATAGCTATTGAAGGAACCAAGCTTTGATACCAACTGTTGGAAATAGTAAGAGGGGGGTGAATCAATATTCCTTTCAATTAGTTTTATTATTAATCTTTTAGAGCATTAGTTAATCTTCAATTATTATCAATGTTTATACAATGATAGTAGTAAACAAAAGGAACACAAATGCACACAATTTTTAAAAACTCCCTCCGGGACAAAAAACACCTGAATGCTTTTATAATAATTATTTAATATTCAATTCCAGTTGACAATAAATATCCAACTTCCTAGAATATAGAAAATCATTCTTCTCCAGCTCCCACTGGATGGATGCTCCAATGCTTGAGATTCTTTACTAGTCAACTGAACGGATGCCCCAACACCCAATCAGCTACAACTCACCCTATCATGACCCTACCACTCTATAGAAGAATAAAATAAGAATGGAATGTAGTATGAGGGAAAATGTTCCACTTTACAATGATATAGAATGATGTAGAAGAAGAAGACACACTAGACCATAACCCCAACTATGAGACAAATACTATTGGCTTGAGGGGTCTTGACCCAGGTTTGGAGGTTAAGGTTTGCCAACAAAAACTTATGCTACTAGCCCTTTCGGTAGTGACCTGCTTGTGCAGGCCAAAGTCTCACCCAAAGCAGTATCAGAGAGTGCTATAACTAGGTTTCCGCACCCTGAGGGAGAGTAGGTAAGTCAAGAAGATCTACGTTCCCAGCTTATCAAGCTCGTATTTAACAGATCTAGTTACAAGCTTATATAACAGATCAAAAATCTAGTAATTACCTTTGCATCCACGTGCGTAATACCAATCTGTCAGCAAAAAAACTATAATCACAACAGTTAACAGATCATATATTCATATAACAGAAACAAAGATACTTTCGCAGTTATCAAACAGATATTTTCGAAGCTTAATCATACAACCCAATTTCACATTAATCATATCAAAACATATCCATATAACATCAGATATCGACAGTACTTCGCATATAAATTAATACCAAAATCTTCTTACAATCCAAAAAATACCGCCTGCGCACACAGCCAGCAGGGTCTGCACACAATAGGACTGAGGAGCTTTGCGCACACACCCAGCAGGAGTCTTTCCCCAAACAACCCAACAAAAGATCTAACAATTCGTGCCTAATATCAATCCCAATTCTTTCCTTCCTTAGACTCAAAAAGGTTCATCTATTTATAATGATTTAGCCTACGCATCCAATGGTATGTAAACCGTGGGAGTTGTAAGCAGGTACATGAAAAATCTAGGAAAAGAACATTGGATGGAAGTAAAATGGATTCTCAGATATTTGAGAGGTACCAAAAATCAAGCATTATGCTTTGGTGGTTCAAACATTTCTCTACAAGGATATGTTGATGCAGACAAGGCAGGTGATAGAGATAACAAGAGCAGCACTAAAAGATATGTATTTACTGTAGGTGGAAAAACTGTCAGTTGAGTTTCAAAAATCCAAAGTGTTGTTGCACTTTCAACAATAGAAGTAGAATATGCTGCTGCTATAGAGGCTAGTAAAGAAATGATTTGGTTACAAAGGCTTATGGATGAATTGGGTAAGAAGCATGATATGGGCACGTTATACAGTGATAGCCAAAGTGCCATTCATCTTGCAAAGAACTCAGAATTTCATTCTAGGACTAAACACATACAAATCAAGTACCATTTCATACGGTCAGTATTGGAAGATGGACATTCGAAGCTAGAAAAGATACACACTAGCCAGAATCCTGCAGATATGCTAACATAAGTTGTAACCAGGAGAAACTGAGAATATGCTTAGTTTCAATTGGTCTTCAAGAATGACGATGAAGATGAGAAACAACCAGGTCCAAAGAGGAGTCATTTTCTAGCAAATGAAGAAACGGTGGAGTTGCTACAATCAGTCTTCAAGTGAGAGATTATTCGGTGTGGAGACTGATTTTCGTCCTAATTCAAAGATACTTGTTTTCAACTGGATGTATACCCCAGGAAAAATATACACCCCTACAGCAGGGGGGGGGGGGGGGGTGTGGGGGGGACTTGTCCCCCTTGCGGGGTGCGGGGGGGGGGGGGGGGGGGGTGTGGCGGGGACTTGTCCCCTTGCGGGAATGCGGGGGGGGGGGGGGTGTGAGAGAGGGACTTGTCCCCCAGAGTCATGGTGGGGGGGGGGGGTACTTCCCCCGCGTTGGGGGGTCTATGGGCCGATGGTCCCTCGGCGAAGTTTCGGGGCAACACCTAAAGCTAAAGCTTATAGGTAAGAGTCTACATGAAAGTATAGTAATTTCTAGTTAATCTGGGTCGTTCATTATGCAGATGATCTGACGGTAGAAGTTATGTTTAGTTTAGGGTTTTTTTCCCTAGAAGGCAACCCCTTGCTTGTATGAGGGAATTGTATTGTGGCTGTGATTTTATGTGTATTCTCAGAGTGAGAAACAGATAGGGAGACTATGAAAGAGAACATAGGATATTACAACGGATCTACTATAGGTTGTGTCTCTTCATTTTGCTAGATAATAGAAAGGAAGGACTGGCTGTTCGGGGTGGACGTAGCCCAAATTGAGTGAACCACATATATCGGTGTCTCTCTGGTTTGATGTGTTTTGTGTGCTTGTGTTTTTTGCATATTTTGTGTGTTGCATTTCTTTGTAATATATAATTTTATAAAAGGTATATTTTGTCTTAGTGCTCATGATATTATCAATTTTAGTATGTTTAATGTAGTTAGGATTGATTTATATGTAGGAAAAGTTCTCACATGCCTCAAATTTTTCCAGCAATGGTGGAAAATATGGTCAAAACAACGCCGCATTAAATATTAGGTGCAAGCCAAGGAAAAGAGAAATACTCATTTTAAAATAATATTCACCCACAACCTTTATGATTGTGTAACGCCCATATTAGAATAGTCTGAGCTTCCCATGGGGGCCTATGAGGTGTTATTATGTAAATGTACCTACACCTTATTACCAACCTAAAATTTTTATCCAACCCTATGCTAGTCATGTTGTTGGGTGTACTTAAAATTGGTTTTCAATAGGATAAATTCAACCTACTGTTGGAGGTGTTAGATCTATTGAAAAAAAATTACTATTATATCTTTCACAACCTGAGCATGGATGGAATATATTGATGAATATGAAATGGAGGTACATACATGAAATGGGCCAAATAATTGGAAAGCTAAAAAAATTTGAAAAGGTTTGTGGCACATAGAGCTATGGAGGGATCTGTTATAGCTATATTGAGCATATGGAAGGATTATGTCCCATGTACATGGATTCATGGAGTTGTATATGTGAAATATATACATAATAATCATGTTGACCAATTATTATTTTCCATATGATTGAGGATGAAAGATGGTTGATTTGGTCGAAATTGGTATCCATCGGAGACCAAAGGTTATACCAAAAGGTGTTAAGGAACTTGTTGTCCCTATAAAAAATAATGGTTTGAGATAACCCAAAATGAACCCAAGAATGCTAAAAGAATATTTTAGCATCATTTCAGTTTTTATACTCTTCTTTCATAGTGCCAAATTGAGTATCTTGGAGAACCAATTGATTAAAAAAAACACACAATTGTTACCATTCTTGGTGGATGGAAATAATTACATGTAATATATAGAGGTTGCCTCCCAAGGCTATCATAGTGTAGTTAAAGCAGTGTGCAACCCCTTCTTCTTAATGATTGGTTTATAAATGGCACAAGCAATGCATTATTTGATATACCAATAGGCAACGTATTAAAGGGTTGACCAAAATGAATACTTCTAAATTACTATTATTTTCTTCTCCAAACCAAATTTCCCCTACCACTCGACTGAAATGTGCCTCCTAGAAAAAATTAGCATGATCACTTGAAGAAAAACAAAGGTGGACCATGTATCATAAGAGTGCATCATGGAGGTGGATGTATGGAACTTGTTTGCATGCGATCAAAGTATGGTATATGTCAACAATGTTAGAGTCATTTTTGTGTAATTGTAACCACCCTCCTCCCACATTTACCTAAGTTATCGACCTTCTAGGCTAAAAATGTGACAAAGAGTTACTATGCTATGATTCAAACTCCTACATCACCTTAAGGAAGTGGAACCGACAAGAAAAACCCTTAATGACTTCTCTCAAGTTCTATAGGACCCTGAAGTGCTGAACCACCCTTCTAAGTGCCCAAGCCATGAGATAAAACTTGTTTCAATGTCTTCATCTCCCAGACGATGGCACAACATTGCAACCCTCTAGTCACATGTATTATCCCTACAAGGGAGTGACTGCAATATTTTTCACCCAGTTCAGTGCTTGCGACCACGATATATAAGCCACTTTTTCATGGTAGGATCAAAAGCTCTGCCCAGAACATATTGAAACTTTCCGAAACCATGAATGGCATAAGGAAAAATCCTTCCATCCAAATCTTAGAAAAGAAATTAACCTAAACAGGCCTAACCATGACAAAAATTCCATTAATCACATCATGAACATAAAATATACAGGTCATAATTACACATCTGAGCATAGGGATATCATATTTATCTAAGAATTGTCAAGAAGGTCTGATTCCTTATCATAATACATACAATATAATCTATTAGGAGATACATTCATTTAATAATTTAAACAAGATGATATCCATAACTATAATCTATCATAAACTATGCATATAACCAACATCTAACCAAAGAAATATCGATGATGGAACAACCATAAAATCCACATAATAACAATTAAATTTACCCATAAAATACAAGAGGAAAAGATATGTTATTATCATATGAAAAACCGACCAAGGCAGGGACCTCCATGTACCACCTGACCATAGATTTTGTTGAAGAAAATTTCTCTTTCAAGAAATCATCCCTGGGCCATGTTCCAAGCATGCATGTGGGATCATCTGGA
Organism: Pinus albicaulis; assembly: GCA_034641835.2. NCBI lineage: Eukaryota > Viridiplantae > Streptophyta > Pinopsida > Pinales > Pinaceae > Pinus > Pinus albicaulis. The sequence continues at coordinate 297,583 of JAXQQM020089348.1, forward strand.
ATAAACCAACAGAATAAAATCCAAGGCTTTTAGAGGAAAAACTACCTCAACCCTCAACTAGTGATTCCACCTCACGGTCATAAATCACTAACCATCACCAAATTGGTCTTTACCCAAGATTTCCATGGCTCTAGAGAATTTGTTCCAACCCGGATCTAGGACTCGTAACTCAACCCACAACTACCGTAGGGCTCGAGAGGGTTTTACCAACCAATGCTCTCAAAATAGTAACTCAAGCCACCAAGGACTCCATAACATTTTTCCAACCAAGGATTCTAGGACTAGTAACTCAACCCAAGTTGTTCTATGGCTTCCAGAGTGCTTTTCCAACTAAGGTGCCAAGAACTAATAACTCAATCCACAACCATAAGGAACATGAGCACTAATCAGAAAACAAAATAGGAAAACACACAACACCATGGATATCCAAAAAATGGAAAGGATAAGTAAAACTGTTGTCAATCTAGGAAATTCTTCGTGCCAATGATAAATAATAACTAAGAAACCATGTGCATGTACTATGCATGCAAAAAATAGCACTGAAACCTACACGAAGCTCGATACCTGCAAAGAAATATAGTTGTACCTATTGATCCACTTGTTCCATTACGCTTTCCTACTTTTCCTTTGCCCTTTTTCTCCAAATCCAAAGTATGCCCAAAATCCTCCAAGTTTGCTCCAAGAAGATCTAGGAGTGCCAGATTGTGAGAAAGAGAGAATAGAATGAGAGCTCCAATATAAAATTGAAAAACAAGGACAAAATCTATGAAATTATCCTTAGAATAATTATTATTATTGAGGCCTTTATTTTCTTCATTTTCTTTCATTTTTCCTTCAATTTTCCTACTCATGCAATTTTGTGACCTTTCACCTTCCTTTTCTCCTATTTTCCATTATTTTGATAAATAAAATGACAATTAATGCCTCTTTTCCTTTTCAAAGCCTTTTACAAATTCCTTAGCCATAATAAATTGATTGTGACATCCACTAGTATGGTTTTCCCACTATTCAGCTTGGAATACGTGTCCCATGACCCTTGTCTTATATTTTTTACATGGAAATTCAACTACAGACTATTATAGAACCCTCCCCCTCGGGTAAACAATGTCCCTTCTGTTAAATGACACCTAGAATAAGAAATATCTTTGAAAACCAAAGCATACTTCCCATGGAGATTTATAACACAGATCTTTGTAGTATTTACAATGATCAATGTTGAAAACAAAATAACATACTTCTTACTCAAGATTTATAAGACAACTAATTACAATATTTACAATAACAACCACATATAAGGTCTCTGGAGGCGGCGTAGTGGTAAGGTCACTCTCGCAAAGACGGATAGGTCCTGTTCTCAATCCTGAGCAAGTGCGTGGCTCGCCGCGAGAGATTAACCGTTCCGGGCCAAGCCCACGACCTTTCACAAACCTGAACCATGTGATAACCAAAGCTACATCAAGATGTCTGAAGATCGGAAACCCTAGCTTTCATGCTCCGCTGAAACCCTGGCTTCCTCTCCAACTCCGCCAGGTTCTGAAGACGCACCCTCTCTCAATCCGCACAGGGCTGAACGAAGATATGGCACCGGAGATGGGGGGGGGGCAATCAGCCTCCCCCTGCCAGTGACAGCGTGAAAGCAGGAGAACCAGATTTGGGGAAAAAAGATTCAGCTTCTTCGCAGGAGACTGTGACTGCTGAGAAATCAGTCTCTGAAACACACACATAAAAGCCGCAAGTTACATCATCAACCTGCAAGCCTATAGCTCTAGATATACCCAGAATCGACCTTCCAAGTCATCAGATTAATGCCAGGATTCAATATATGAGAGATCACGCACTCATTGGGAAATTTATTGGCTTTTGGCCAACTGAAAAGGCCCTACAAGGTTGGATTGCGTCCAAATGGAAGCCCAAGGGGCATGTTACGCTGCAAATGGGTCCAAAAGGCTTCTTCACTGCTGATTTTAACTGCATTGAGGACAGGAACAGGGTCATGGATGGGGCCCCTTATTTCTTTAACTCGGCAGGGTTATATCTTCGGAACTGGGTAGAAAGATTCAACCCAGACCAAGAAAACTTCAACTGGGCACCGGTATGGATATGTATGTACTCTCTGCCCCTTGAATATTGGGATGAAGATTCTCTTCAAGAAATTGGAAAAGGATTAGGTGAATTCATTAAAATAGCAGAAGAAATGAAGCTAAGAAGGTACACCTCATATGCTCGCATTTGTGTCTATATGCAGCTGGATCGAGCACTAACTGATGCGGTAAGTTTATTTCATGATGATTTTGAATGGATTCAGCCATTGGATTATGAACATGTCCCTTTTTTCTATAGGAGGTGCCATGCTCATGGGCACCTCTTCAGGGATTGCCCTTTAATAGCGCAAACTAGGAGTCAAGATAATGGAGACAAGGAGGAAGCGGATGGGTTCACCAAAGTTTCTTCCAGAAGAAAAAAAAAAAAAAAAAATCCACTCAGTCTGGGAAAAAACCAAGCTCTTCTACTTCTGCCCCCTCTACCAGCAACAACTTTGCCGTCCTTGACCAAACCGACCTGCAAAGTGACAACATCCCTGTTGGCCCCAACCCTTCTGCTCCTTCTGACCCCCCCCTCGACTCAACCCAATCCTTCCACTTCTGGGCCCTTTCAGGTTGCTTTGAAAATGGTCTCCCTTTCTGATTCCACCCCCTCCTCAAAGCAGAAGCACATTTCCTAGGATCCCAACCTCATGGACCTGGACGGGCTTCCCTCCAGCCCTAGTCAGGCAGGCAAAGATCTCTCTGAGAATGAGAAGCCCACCCTCATGGAGGACGACTCAGAAAGCTTTGATCTAGGGGAACTGGACCTCATAGGCCTAGAAGATGCTTGCAAAAGGAAAGAATTTGATAGGATTCAATCGCAACAAATAGACACTCTTGAGGAGGCCCTCATTAAAGTACATCAACACAGGAAGTTAGGCATTCAGCCAGGCAGCCATTGGGAATGCCTGAAAGTGCTAAAAGAAACTCAAAAGAGAGGAAGAAAACTTGAATGGCAGAGAACCATCAAGCTAGGGGAAATGCTGGTGGAATCTGGGTGATATCCCAAGTTGACTCGGTTCTTCAAACCTCTCGCAATCAGTTCCCCATGAAGCTGTTATCTTGGAATGTAAGAGGGCTTAACAGCCAAGGAAAGTACAGGATGATTAAGAACATGATTAAAAAAGAGAAGCCTCAACTAATCTTTCTTCAAGAAACTAAATCCAACAGTCAATTTCTTGGTACTATCTTGTCCAAGGCTTGGCCCAGCAGCAGCTCGGTAGTAGTGGATGCCTCTGGAGCCTCCGGAGGACTGGAAATTGCTTGGGACACCCATTCCATGGAACTATCTGACTTTCATGCAGCGCATAATATCATCCAGGCCATGTTCCATCCTATTAGCACTAATATACATGGCTATCTGTCCAATGTCTATTTCCCACAAGAGCAACATAGCAAGATTGTGCTCTTAAACACTTTGGCGCATCTTAACTCACATAGAGCCTATCCCCTCTGGATCATTGGAGGAGACTTCAATATGATCACGAGAATAGATGAGAAAACTGGAGGAAGATCCAGGCTGGAACCGGAAAGTACCCACTTCAAAAATTTCATCAACAATAACTGGCTCATTGATACTCCCTTCTCCAACGACATCTTCACTTGGAACAATAGAAGAGCGGGAGGTTAGAAAATTGCTTCTAAATTAGACAGATTTCTAGTTTCGGACATTGCCATACATATGGGAGGGGACATCACCAGCTCAATTCTTCCCTTCGCTGGATCAGATCATTGGCCTATTTTGTTACAATGGCAAAATATAGGGTCTCACTTAAAGAAGCCATTCAGATTTGAAGCATTTTGGCTTACTCATCCTTCCTTCAAGGAAATGATACATGCCGCTTGGAAAAGTTTCACTCCACCAAAGGGCTAAAAAATGTACCAGTTTTAGCAGAAGCTTAGATTCCTTAAAGGGAAAATTAAGAATTGGAACAAAACCGTCTTTGGGAACATATTTCTGGAAAAAAAGATCCTGGAGCAAAAAATGACTGAAGTGCAACAGGAAATCATCACTAATGGACAGTCAGACTCCCTTGCTTCCAAGGAGCAAGACCTTCAACACCAGCTGGAGGAAAGATATAAGCAGGAAGAGATCCTCTGGAGGCAAAAATCAAGAATTCGCTGGTTGAAGGAGGGCGAAAGAAACAACAAATTCTTTCATAGCTCTACCATTCAGTGCAGAATGCAAAATAGAATCAGTCATATCATCAATCAGCAAGGAGAGCGTTTGGAGGGTCATGAAGAAATGGAGCGGGAACTAGTGGACTACTTTAAAGGCATTCAGCAAGAACCGCCGATAAATAGACAGTCGGCTATAGATCAAATCAAGCAGCTCATCCCTAACTTGGTCACTGCTGAGCATAATCAAATGCTTCTTCGCCCTATCTCCCCCCAAGAATTGGATGAAGCGATGGCGCAGTTCAAGGATGGTAAGGACCCGGGACCTGATGGCTTTACTGCTAATTTCTGTCACCACTTTTGGGATCTCATTAAACATGAATTCTGGCTTCTGGTGGAGGAATCAAGAACCATGCATTGGCTCTTACCCTCACTCAATGCCACATTCATCGCGTTGGTTCCCAAGGAAGAACAACCCAGCAAACCGGAAAAATTTAGGCCTATTGCTCTCTGCAATGTGATCTACAAAGTCATCTCTAAAGTAATAGAAAACAGACTCAAGCCACTCCTACCACTGCTCATCTCTCCGGAACAAAATGGTTATGTAGAAGGATGGAAAATCTTGGATGGCATAATCCTAACTCATGAGATCATACACTCATTAAAAGTCTACAAAAATCCAGGTATGCTCCTCAAGATTGATCTCTCCAAAGCCTTTGATAAGCTAAATTGGAGTTACATTCAACAAATCTTACGTGCTTTTGGTTTTGATCAAATGTGGATCAGATGGATCATGAGTCTCATTGCTTCCCCCTCTTTCTCTATACTGGTCAATGGGATTCCTTCTCCCCCTATCCATCCTTCTCGAGGGATTAGGAAGGGGGACCCCCTCTCCCCTTTTCTCTTTGTCCTAATGGTTGAAGGTCTGGGCCATTTAATTCACAAGGAGGTCAGTATGCACCATTTTCATGGTATCTCCCTTCATGGCGCCCCTACCTCTACCCATCAGCAATTTGTGGATGACAACATGCTCTTTGGTCACCCCTCAGTCCAGGAAGCCCGTTCCTTCAAATCTGTTCTCAACCTCTTCTCTCTTGCCTCTGGTTTATCCATCAATGATTCAAAATCTCAGATCTTTTTCTTCCACACTCCCCCTCTAACCCAAGAAAACATTTCCCGTATCCTGGGGTTCTCCATCGCTTCTCTCCCTGACAAATACTTGGGGGCCCCTCTCATTGACTATGCTATCAAGCATTCCTCCTGGAGCAAACTCCTCGAAAAACTCGAATCCCGGCTTTCTTCTTGGACCTTCAGAGCTCTCAATATGGTCAGCAGACTCACTCTCATTAAGGCTATTCTGCAATCGATGCCCCTCTATCTGTTCTCGGTTCTGGCAGCCCCAAAGTGGGCCCTTAAGAAAATCAAATCCCTGCAGCGTAATTTTCTTTGGGGCTCCTCTGGCCGTAATCGCAAATGGGCTCTTGTCAATTGGACCACTGTCTGCACCCCCAAAGAAGTTGGTGGCCTTGGTCTTCGCGATCCCATGCACAACAATGAGGTTATGGCTGCTCGCATTTGGTGGAAGTGGATGTCCAATCCTCTTTCCCCTTGGGCTAAATTATGGACAGCCAAATACGCCAACAACAGATCTCTTGCTGACTTAATAAGGCTTATCCCGGAGCAATCAGGTTCTATGATCTGGAATGCAACCAAACAACATCATTCGCTCATACAACAGCACAGTTTCTGGGAAATTCGTAATGGTATCTCGGCAAGGTTTTGGTCTGACTCCTGGCAGCAGAACCCAAAGCTCCTTGATATTTATCCTCAAATCAATATAGGAGACAATAGCAACATGAATGCAACCAAATTTTGTCATCAGTGGACGGCCTCCAACAGTAACGGGTTCAGGCACTGGAAATCTACTTATCTTATAGTGCCTCAAGCCCAAGGCATTGATTTGGAAGCGCTCAGCCATGAGCTTCAGAGAAGGAAAATCAGAAGCTCGGAGGAGCCAAATATTCTCAGATGGGGATATTCCACCAAAGGTATGTTCTCAATGAAAGAGGCATTCTCCTTGCTGCACCCCATCCCGCTCCCTCGCAATTCTCTCTGGCTTACGGTTTGGAACAGGACCTCTTGGCCTAAGATTTCTACATTCCTTTGGCTTCTCATTCATCAAAGAATTCTCACATGGGACAATTTAGTTAAACGGGGATTTACTGGCCCTTTTTAATGCCCTAACTATCTTCAAAACGCTGAAACCACCCATCACCTCATGCTATCCTGTCCTCTAGCTAACCTTATTTGGGAAAATTGCAGCTTTCGATGCCAAAGAGCCAAACCCTCGGGAGATATAACCAATATTCTTCGTACTTGGCCTAAACGCCCTTACAATTCCTCCCTTCTCAATGCTCTCTGGATACTACTCCCTGGGCTTGTGTTTTGGTCTATCTGGAAAGAAAGAAATAGACGTATTTTCAAAAATCACGCCTCCTCCATGGACACCCTTTGGTCCTCAATCTGCAATAATCTTCAAGAAACTCTCACTCTCCAATCCTGGCAGGAAGATGATTTTCCTAAAGATCCCAAAGAAATCTCCATCTGGAAAAATTGGAATCTCAAAATCGTAATCTCCTCCACAAATAGGAATCGGACTGCCCCCGATCCTCCCTTACAATGGTCTCCTCCTCCAGATGGAGTCTTTAAGCTAAATTTTGATGGAGCTTCCAGAGGAAACCCCGGTCCAGCAGGTTTTGGTGGCATTGTTAGAAATTCAAAGGGAGAACTTCAAATTATCTTCTATGGCTCTGTGGGATGGGATACCAATAACTCGGCTGAATTAGAAGGCCTCTGGCAGGGTCTCTGTCTCATCCAACATTACAACTTCTTCCCAGCCATAATAGAAGGAGATTCCCAAGTTCTTATTAACATTGCAAACCGGCTACTATGGGACACCAACCCAGCCAAGGTGTCCCACAGCTGGCGTTTGGCTACTCGGATAAACAGGTTAAACAACTAGTTAACCACTAACAGGGAAATCTCCTTCACCTATGTTAGAAGGTAAGGCAACAAAGTTGCAGATCTCTTGGCCAATTTTGGTATGGAAAGCAATAGCACTCTTACTCATGGACCTCTTCATAGTATCCATGATGAAGATTTGCTTTAGAATTGCACCATGCAGGTGCACAACGATCGCGCTACACAGGATGCGGATGTTTAATGCACAGCATTGGACGAGGCACCCTGTGCACTTCCCAATGGGGTTCACTTGGGCAGCCCATGTGGCTCCCGGTACTTGCATTTATATCGCTCTTAATTCACCACCTCGCGCAAACGTTAACTCTCTCGGTCTGCTCACCAGGCGCATGGTTATGGCGGTTCTCTGTGAGATGGATTACATTTGCAATGGTTCGACTGGTGCGGCGAACGGCCATGGATTTCCTTCTCCCCTGCAAGGGATTTGTTCCCGAGGCTGCGCAAATGCAAGTGTTAAAACGAACACTGGGCGGCGTTGTTCTTTAGTTGCTTGCTTTGAACCGGTTCCGGATTTTCATTTTTCTCATAGTCCGTGGTGCAGTGTCAATTCTCCCTCTGGTCGTGGTATCAGCGGTCTAGGTCCTACTCCCTTAGCTCAGCCCAGTGGCGTCCCGATTTTTCATTTCTCCCCTGCTAATCCTGCTTGTTTCTCTGAGCCTGGTCCCCCTAGTCCTGCATCTGTCACCATGCCTCGTCTCCGCGAACGCATGAGATGCAGACGCGGACCCAGTCGTGGTCAATCCACCCAACGGTGCCCTCCTCCTAGCCTTGGCTCTATCTCTACCTCGACAGAGGAAGACGGAGCTCAAGCTCCTGCCTTTCACATTGCTTCTATTGCTGCTCCTGTCATTGCTCCCGCCCCTCCGCCCACAGCTCGTGAGTCTCCCCGCGTTTCTCTCCCTCCGGTCCCTCCTGTCTCTCCTCGCCCCGTTCAACCCACCATCAGACAAACCTCCCAGTGTGCTGAGCTCCGGTTTGATTACACGTCATGTGACACCACCCTCACTGCTTTTATTACTGTAACACTTCGTGAAGAAGTTCCCAATTTGGTTCCGCCCTATTATGTTATTCCTTTCTCCCCTCCAGGCTCTAGTTTCCCATGCGTGGCTCCAGCTACTTCTGCTCCTCCTTCTCAGCACGAGCACAGCATGGCGATGGGGCGTACCGGTCGAGAGAGAGCTCTCAACGAAGGACAAGAGGACAGCAGCGATGCTTTCGCCTGCGGAATCATCGAGGAACCTCCCTCTCCTACTCATGGATAGCATCTGCAAAGCTATTCAGGTTTTTTTGTTCAGTTACTGTAGGAATCATATGCTTTCAAGCTTTACTGCTCTGCTGCATAAGCAGCTTACTAATTTCAGTATTTACTCTCATGTTAGTTTGGTTTGTGTAAACTTAAAACCGGTTTCCCTCTCAAGGGCGGTTCAGAATTTGTGGTTAAAAGGACTGGTTTCCCATCCTGGGCAGTCCAGAAACTCTTTAACTAGCTTGATTATCAATCCCAGCGCTCAGGCTCACCAAGCTGATGCTGTGGCAGTTTTGTACCAGTAATTTTATACATAATAGAATTAGTCATATTTAGAAAAAAAAAAACAACCACATATACTTATGCACATTTTCTTCAACCACCAAATAACCATAATTTCTATGGATATTTATAAAACAACTTGATACATTATTTACAATAATATACACATATACACATATACACATTTGATCAACTAATAAATAAATGGATTCGATACTCGAATAAACAACAAGGGAATCTAAAGGCTCAGATCTCTGCCCTAAAAAGTAGTACCAGGATTCACCTCATTCCGAGGAAGTCCATAATCCACTTCCAAAGTCAAATATGCATCCAATGTCTAGCGCTACTCTCCTCTACCACTTTCGTTTCAGTGAACAATTACCGGCTCATTGTTCCAGGGCACACTCCCAATTTTCTTTTCATTCCATCTGGAAATGCTAACGACCAAAATAAATGTATTCCTCAACCTTCCCTTCTCTGCTATATAGCCCCTCGGGCAAACCCACCCTTGGCAAGGTTTCCTCACATTGGAAGGTCCAAAAACCAAGGTATATCCCTAACTCAAAATCATCATACTGGTAATATCATGTTCATGGAGATTGATGGACACTATTGAGTACCAGTGTCTGAGAATAGCCTTACTCCTGAACTTCTTTTCGAACATATTGTTGCCTACTCCATTTCCTTTTGTTGCTACTCCTAATTCTTGCAGTCAGTTCAACCACCCAAACCAAGAATTTCCCATGCTTTCCTATACCAAGCACATAATTTACATTAGATTCAAAATAAATTGAAATAAATTCACATTATACCTCATTGGTAGCTCGTCAATAAGGTACACTTGCAATTATGTTTACTTCCTATTATAACAATTCAAACTAGTTGATTGATTAAATCATTATGTATAAACATATCATATCAAGTTATCTCAAAATGAAACCATCATAAATAAGGATAATAAATCACATGTAACCATCATAAATCAAAATCATAGATCACACGTAACCATAATAAATAAGAGTGATAGATCATATGAATAATTAAAACTGAAATAAAATACTGATCCTTGTCCTTTAAATCATTCTTTGCTTCTGCCCTTGTTCTTTGTTCTTTCTATACACGCACTAGATCATTTGCCAAATCAACAAGCACCCAATACCTTCTCTTCTCTTCAATTACGTACACATACATACAATGCACATCACATTCATACAACTAGACATGAGATACAATATTAGACAATACGTGCACCTATACTCGAAATACAATGCATACACCTAAACCCGACATACAACACAACTAATAAACCTACACTTGGTGTAAAACACAACATATACACCTACACTTGACATGCAACACAACAAATATAGCTACGGAAACTGTACAACACAATACATATATGTACACAAAACATAACATATATATATATATATATATATATATATATATATATATATATATGTCATGATACCACGACTACGAAATGGACATACACAATACCGCATATGCAGAACACAACATGTAGGACATGCACACAACACCACATGTATAACATGTGCACAAAACCACATGTACACAACACCACCTACAAAACGTGTACACAACACCACATGTACACAACATCACATGTACACAACACCACCTGCACAATGTGTACACAACACCACATGCACAATGTGTACAAAACATTACATGTGCACAAAACAATATAAACTATGAAATGAGAACTATGAACTCAAAACGAGAACTGTAGCAAAAAATCCCCAAAAAAAATGAAAAATAATTTGAAAACGAAAAGTGTTGATGTTGGAATAAATTTTTTTTTTGGACGGTAAATGTTCAGCATGTTTTAAAAATGGTAGTCAAAAACAATTTTTTTGTGCAAAAAATACCCTTAAAATGAAAAGTGTTGATGGTGGAATACCATTTTTTTTTAGGATAAATTTTAAACATTTTCAAATAATGGCGTAAAAAAGAAAATAAAATGACTCTGAAAACCCTTAAAATTTCAATAGAAAAATGAAAACAAAAATTTACAAATAAAAATAAAAATTAAAACAATGAAAAAAAAGAAAAAAAAAATTTAAAAATAGTAATAAAAGTAAATAAAAATATTCATTTGAAAAAAATATAAAATAAAAAAAATGAGAAAAAAATCAAATATATAAAAAGACAAAAAAACCAAACTATATATATATATAAATGTTTTCAAAAAACATAATTAAAGAAAGAAAATAACCAAAGAAACCAAAAAAAATTGAAAACATATAAATAATAGTTTATTCAATAATTAAATAAAAACAAAGATAAATAAAACATCAAAATAAATTGATAAATAATACATTAAAAAAAAAATATTAGAAAAATTAATAAAATAAAAATTTTAAAATTTTAAAAACTTAGAAAAAAACATAATAAAAAAAAATACGAAATAAAAAAAAACACATTAAACAACTTAAAAATAAAAAACAATTATAAATAAAAGTTAAATAAATATAAAATAAAAAAAATAAAAAACTTTAAAAAAATAATTTTAAAAAATATAAGAAATTTAAAAAAATTATTAAAAGAAACATAAAGCCAATTAAAATTAAAAAAGAATAGTAATAATATGAAATAAAAGTGAAAATAAAAAAATAATTTGACCCCTTAGGCCCCTAGGTAGGCTCAAGTCAATTCTCATATTCAGCTTGAGCTTGCCCAAGAGCCCGAGGGGTTGCCGCTTTGGGTGGGCATAACTGCACAGCTCTGCTAGTGAAGGGCGGCGACCCCTCAGGCCACCAGACAACGTGAAGCCAATTATCAGAATTGGCTTGAGCCCGCACATGGCTTGAGCGGTCAGAACTGTTTTTTTTTTTTTTCCTCCTAAGATATTTGGGTTTTAATGGTTTTCCAATTTTTTTGTTTTTTGTTTTACTTTGCAATGTTTTTTTATAATGAAAGTTTTAATTTTCTTTCCAAAGTTTAAAAAAATAATAAAATTAGTATCTTGAGGTTATGATTTCTTTTATATTTTTAAAAACTCAAAAAAAATATACATTCTGAATATAGATATAGTTTAAAATATATATATTTTAGCACATTTTAACTAAAAATAACTTGTTAAATAAAATAAAATTAGGAAAAAATTGAATAAAAATTAGAAAAATAACTAATTTTATGATTTTTTTTAATAAAAAATGATCACATTCGAAAAATAAAAATTCAAAAAAATGATGGACACAGAATTATAAGTAATTAAAAAAAATAAAAAATAAAAATAAACATATAATTTACAAAAGAAATAATAAAAAACATAAACATAAAAAAAAAGATAAAATGAATGCAATTAATATATATATAAACATTAAAACCTCAAAAATAACAATTTTTTTTTAAATAATAACAAAATACAATTGAAAAAACATATATTTAAACAATGAAAAACAATAAAAGAAGAAAAAAGAAATTTAAAAAAACTTAAAAAGAAACATATAAAAAATTAAAAGAACATATATATATATATATATATATTAAAAAAAACAAATTCGGCCGCTCGAGCCACCCGACAAGTTGAAGGTGATTCTCAGAATCACCTTTAGCTGGAGGAGATTTCGAGAATCGTCTCTAACTAAAGTTGATTCCTGGAATTGCCTCTAGCTGAAGGCAATTCTGAGAATGTCCTCTAGCTCCTGGCGGCGATTTGCGTGATTCTCATAAACGCCTCTAGTTTAATGTGATTCTGAGAATCGCCTCCATCTCCCGGTGAGGAATCTAAGAATTGCCTTTAGCTGCAGGAGATTTTGAGAATCACCTCCAACTAAAGGCAATTCTCAAAATTTCCCCTCGGTACAGGAAATTCTGAGAATGATTTTGATAATTTCCTTCAGCTGAAAGTGATTCTTAGGATCTCTGCGAGGTGGAGGCGATTATGAAGATCACCTTCAGCTCGTCGAGCGCCCTGAGGGGCCTTTGCCTCGGAATTGTCAATTCTCAGTCGAGGGCGAAGGCCTTTCGGGCCACCCTAAGGGGTGAAGACGATTGTTCGAATCACTTTCAACTTGCTGGGTGGTCCGAGGGGCCTCTGTCCTTGGTTGGCGGAGTTGTGCAGCTCCACCAGCCTAGCTCGAAGGCCCCTCAAGCCACTCGACCGTGGCATTCAACCTTCTGTGTGGCTTGAGAGGCCTTCTCCCTTCGCCGGTGGAGCTATGCAGCTCCACCAGTCGAGGATGAAGGTCCCTCCGACTACCTAGTTGTGGTGTTCATCTTGTTGGGTGGCTTGAGGGGCCTTCGCCTTGGGATCGCAGAGCTGTGCAACTCTGCTAGCTTAGGGTGGAGGCCCCTCAGACCATTTGATGAGCTTAAAACCAATTCTGAGAATTAGATTTCAGCCCATCGAGTGGCTCGAGGGGCCTCCACCCTCGGTTGGTGGGTTGAAAGTTGATTCTGAGAATCGACTTTCATTCCATTGGGAAATACAAGGGGCCTCCACCCGAGGCTGGCGGAGTTTCACATCTTCACCAGCCCAGGGCGGAGGCCTCTCAGGGCACGTGATGAGCTGAAAGCTAATTCTCCGAATCGGCTGAATCGGCTTTTAGCCAGACAAGTGGCCCTAGGCTAGGGGGTGATTTATTTTATTTTATTTTATAATATATATATATATATATATATATATATATATATATATTTTTTTTTTTTAATTGATTTGTTTTTTTAATTATTATTATTTATTTTTTTTTTCATTTTTTAAAATTTTTATGTGAATACTTTTTTATTATTTATTTATTTTCAAATTTCTTCAGTTTTTATATTGATTTCATAAAAAAAAAAAAAATTCTATTTTTTTTTCAAAATTTCCAAAATTTTATTTTATTTAACATGTTATTTTTAGCGAAAATGTCCTTAAATACATATTTTTTAATTATATGTATATGAAAAACTTATATTTTTTTGTGAATTTTTAAAATTACTATTTTTTATTGACAATTATTTTATGCGTATTGAAATATTAAATAAATATATATAAATATAAATGAAATCATAACCTCAATATATTAATGTTACTATTTTTTTATACTTTGGAAAAAAAGATTAAAAATTTCATTATAAAAAAAAAATTACAAAGGAAACAAAAAATTGGTCAACTTGAAAAATGGATAAATAATCAACATTTAAAAAAAAATTATGTTTACTTAGGACACAAGAAAATTTAAAGTGTTAAAAATATGCCTTAAAAAAATTGTAGATGTTTTTCAAAATCTACATGAAAATCACCAACATTCAAAAACAAAATCCACACTTCATACATTAGAAAGTTTAAAGTGTCAAAATTAAGCCCTCTAAAAAAATGGGTTGATGTTGCATCAACACTTTTCAAAATTAGCATGAAAATCACTAACATTTACAAAAAAATATCCTTACTTGATACATAAGAAAATTTAAAGTGTAAAAAATATGCTAAAAAAGGTGTATTTGAAAGAAACACTTTTCAAAATGAGATATTTTTTTCTATCTAAAAAAAAATGTGTATTATGCATCAACACTTTTCAAAATCACATGATCTTTTTCTACCTAAAAACAAAAAAAGTATATTTTAAATCAGCACTTCTGAAAATCAGATGATTTTTTGCTACGTCAAAAAAGCGTGTACTCGTTTCAGTTCCCGTTTGAAAGTTTACATTGTTCCAACACTATGTGCATGACATTGATACAACACCACCTGCAGATAGCACCCCATGTGAAACATGTAAACAACACCACATGCACACAACACCAAATATACATAGCACCATATGCACAATCGGCACACCACACCATATGTACACAACACCGCATATGAAACATGAAAAAAGTGCCATATGTACAGAGCACCATATATCCAACATGCACACAACATCATATGTAAACAACATTGCATATCTAATATGTGCACTACACCTAATGTACACAATGCTGCATATCTAACATCCAAATAACACCATTTATACACAACACTACATAAACAACATGTACATAACACCATATATACACAACACTTTATGTATACAACATCAGAGGTACAATATGTACAACATGTACAACATATACACAATAATTTTACTGCACATCCAAAGACCACACATTAACTTGACTAATCAATCTTGTTTCTAGTGTATTTCAATTATTCATGCTTGTTACAACACGCTACAAATCGCACTACTTTCATTTCATTGATGTATCCCTCAACATTACCTCTTCATAACATAAACATAGACATAATCACATAATATGAATTCATATCCACATAATACTAACCTCATGGATATGTTAGGGCTAGCCTTCCCACTTGATTCCTCATAAACCATGAACCTTTTCATGTCGTTCACCTACATAAGAAACCATTCCTCCATAAGAATGATTCATCATGACCCTATTTGAAAAATATATACATACATACATATATACATAAACACCAGCATAAAACCATCATGATACCTTATGACCCTGTCATGAAATGGTATACATACATAAATATACATGTAATCATCAACGTAATCACGATCACCACATAATTACAAAATATCATAAGATTAATGTTAAGAGAACTCTCTTTATCCACACACAACATGCACAACATTGAGAAAAACAGTTCCAAACTTAGTCAATGTATCTGATGTCTCAAATCCATTCACTTTACCTTTCTTGGTTACCTTTCTCATGTGTGTCCTATCACCATCCATTTACCCCAACGGACCAAACCAATCCAACTGACTATCATACTCTTTCCTTTATCTATCCTTTACATGCAGCAGATTCATATGAGTCTTAAATTACCTATTGGGTTTCATTCATCTCTCCCAAAGCTCCATTAACTTTCCTCTATGCCCAATAAATTCCAAAGGCTCTTGAGGAAAAAAATGCAAGAAAAAAAACAAAACAAGAAGAAGAACCATGAAAAATCAATAGGAATATCACACCACAAACAAAGTGGCATGGCCATGCACCAAACATAAACAAAACTGCAAATCAAGCACAAAAAAATCACAAAATACCACAAGAAAAAAACTAGAAACATACATCATGACTCAATCCACATTGTTCATGATGCATCCAAGGGAAAACTGTTGGCATTATGATGTAATATGCTGTTCTTTATGGAAACCTACTCGATATCCTTTTGGAGATGCCCATTTGTTGAAGATGTAAAATTGATTTATCTACAGGTCAGTTCAGATGTGACAGAGAAAGGAATTCTAGTCAGTGACAGATAAATGATACAAGTCAAGTTTCAAGATATATATGTACGTTTGATGAAGGCGACCCACATATACTCGTATATGTGATGAAGGAAACCCGAGTATACATCTGGAATTAGTGTATACACATTTTTGGTGAAGAAAAGTCGCGTATACACGTGGGTACAAAGAAAAAAAGTCTTGTATGTATATACACACTTATTTTATGGTACCAGGGGTGATTACCATGGTATTATCCCACAGTATTGAGTGGAGTAATGACTTTTTGATCCCATCCAAGAATACCATCGGCATGTGTGTGGTTTTGGCTCATGGTAGTAACTAAGGCTCAAAATATATAAGGAGGTGAAGATCATAGTGCAGAGGGGGCATGTGAATGTGTATTGAATGAATAATTCACTTTGAAGTATATCTACATGGAATGGATAGATCTGAAATAATGATGCACGTATGGATACAATGATGGATCAAGATCTCTAGACCTGAAATGACTATGCATTTGCATGATTTTTTTGTGAGTTGATTAATTGTTATGAAGAGTTACGTAGTCCTGTAATGTTAATATATCTATATGGAGGTTCGTCATGGTGAAAGCGCGTATACCTGCGGGTTACTCTTAGAAAACACGTGTATGGAAGTTAAGGTTTTTCTGTAGATTGCTGAAGAAAATTTATAATCATTTTTGCTATATTTTTTCTATCTGTCAATGAAGTCTTCATGTAGATCTGGATTTTTTGAATACTGTTTATGTTGCTAGTTGATTATGTATAAACATGATCAGTAACTAGTTGATTGAATATGATGGATGCTGATGACTGAATAAGGGGTTCTGTAAATGTGACAAAGTATGCCTGAATATCTCTGATAAGATTCCTAATTTCAGTATATAAATATCCATACATAGGTTCGTCTAGAGGAAAGCACGTATATATGTAGGTTCGAGTAAATAAATTAGTGTATACAATTGGTTTTATGAATCATTAGGGTTGAAGTTGATTCTACGTGTTAATACAAAAGTCTAGGTTTAATGTTGTGATTTGGTTATAATTATCTAACTAGTATGTTTATTGGTTGATGGCTATTAGTGTTGATATACAAATTGCGTTGCATTGAAACTGTTCCATCCTATGTGATAATTTATGAAATGTGGTCTGTAGTGGTTCTGAGGACAAAAGCCTTCAATATGGAAGTTGAGGCTTCCTGCCAGTAGAAGTTGGTGATCATTTCAGGGGGTTGAACCTCCCTTCCAATAGTGGCTAGTAAGCAAGACCAGGGGGTTGGAGCTCCCTTCCAGTAGTAGCTAGAAAATGATAGAGGGTTGTAGCCTTCTCTAGGTGGGTGCCTGTGTACTCATATGAGTCTGAATCAGTACAAAATTGTAAGCATATTTCTATATAATAAACATTGAATACAGAGATGACAATAATGGTGGTTTTATCCTGAGTTGGGTTTCCAACTTAAAACCTTGGTGTTCATTTGTGATGTCTTTTGTGTGATGATTTACTTTGTTATTACTTCACATATCTACTACTTAAATATTTGAATCTTCATAACTGATGACCTGGGCTAAGTAAATTTTCTGAAGATTTATTGGAACATTAAAATTTATTTGAGTATAAGCATGTTTCCTTTACAAAATTTTTGTGCATACACTATTTGGACTAATTAGAGTCGCATATAGAAATCAGTAAAAAAAAAAATATATTTTACTTATTGTAAATACTGATTCAGCCCCCTCTCAGTATTTTTCCCAAAAATTGGAATCAGAGAAGTTCCTTCTGAAAAATCTTAATTGCTAGAAGGAAGATCATCTAAGATGAGCAATCAAGATGGAACAACATCTATCAGAGGATAGACCACCACTCTTTAATGGAAAAAATTTAATCTTCTAGAAGACAAAAGATATATCATATCTTCAGTCTCTTGGAGAAAATTTTTGGGAAATTTTTGAAGGTAGTTACCATTATCCAACTACATTTCCCACAGATCCAGCAACAATGAAGGACTATGAATCTAATGCAAAATTTATCAATGCATTATTGGGAAGCCTTACCGAATCATAATTTGTGAAGGTTATGTAGTTAAATACAACAAATTTGATATGGGAAAAAATCATACTAAGCTATGATGATGATGCCAAGGTAAAAGGTGATAAACACCAATCTCTTAGAATTCAATATGAAAATCTCTGAATGCATAATGATGAAAGTATTTCTAGTTTCTTTTTGTGTCTAGATGAGATAGTAAAGCGTATGATAAATCAAGGTGAAAACATAAGAGACACAAATTTAGTAGAGAAAATATTAAGATCTATTACTACTAAGTTCGAGGCAAAAGTGTCTTCTATTGAAGAGAAGTAGGATATATAGACTCTTACTATTGTTCAACTTCATGGGATCCTGACTGCTTCTGAAATGAGAAAAGGAGGTCCATCTAAAGTCAAAGAAGCCGCTATTAGAGCTACTACAAAAGGAAAGGAAAAGGAAAAACAAAAATAATCAGAGTATGTATCAGAAGAAGATGAGGTAAATTTTGTAATGAAACTTCAACTTGGCAATGGAAGATTCAAAGGTAAGCTTCCCTTCAAATGTTTTTCTTGTGGAAGAGTGGGTCACTATGCTGCTAAATTTCCCAAAAAAGTTAATCATGATAAGGGAAATAATTTAGCAAAAGGTAATAGGAGACGATTTTTCAATAAAAAATGTTACTATACTCTTGAACATAGTGATGGTTTTTCATGTAGTGAAGAAGAATAATTTGGTCAGGATATTAGACTTCTCATGAAATTTGAAAAAGAAACTAGTGAGGCTAAAGATAATCTTATGTATTATTTAGAAGAAAATAATTTTCTTGAAGAAATCACTCAACTCAAAATATGCTTGGAAGAGAAAAAAATAACCATAGATACTCTAAAGAATCAACTTATAGAAAAGGATAAGCACAATGAGAAATTAGAACGTGAAATAGTAAATCTAAGAGAGGAACTTGAGAAAGTAAAAAATCTAAATCTTAGATTTTTTAAAGGATCATAAACCTTAGATGAAATTATCAAGGTTCAATGCTCTCCACTTGTGAAGAAAGGTCTTGGATATATTGGTGAATCCTCTCAGTCAGAAAAGTCCTCAAATACAAGCTATCTAAATGCAGCAAAAGCCAGCCATCAAAGCTTCGTCACTCAGCAAAAGAACAAAGACAATGTCTAGGTAAAGGATGATCATCCAAATTCAAGGATGAACAGTAACAGAAATATCAGTCAAAAGGTAAACAACACCAGAAGGTTCTATGATTGCAGAAATTTCTTCTTTAATGGAAAATGTTTCTCATGTCATAATTTTGGTCACAAATATGCTCAATGTGTTTCATACAAAACCATCATAACCAGAGAATCAAGAAAGAAAATAAATGAGGCATGAGCAAAGAAGAGTACTTATAAAAAAATTTCTCCTCTTTAAGATGAAATTGAATGTTCATTTTACAACAACTTTGGACATGAGAAATATGAATGCGGGAGAAAAGTTTGGACAAAAGAACAAATATCCACAAGTTCCAAGGTATGGAGAAGGAAGGGCTTACAGTTTGAAAGTTGTGGCATAGCTTTATTTGTAGAAGGAGAAGAAAATAAATGGTACATTGATAGTGGATGTTCAAAACACATGACATGTGATAAAGTTAAGCTAAAGAAAAGAAAAGAAAAGAATGCTAGTTTTGGAAATGACTCTCCTGCCATCATTAAGGGTAAAGGATATGTTTTTCTAAAATAAAACATTAAAGCTAACAATGTTATGTATGTTGATGGATTAAATCATAACTTGTTGAGTGTTAGTTAAATGTGTGATCAATGAAATGAAGTTGTCTTTCGATCAAAAGAGTGTGAGGTTCGTGAACTTGACACAGGAAAGAGTGTAATAAAAGGAACAAGTACACCAATCAATATATATATTTTGAAAGGTGGCCAAGAGAAATGTTATCTAGGTAAATCTACAAAAAATTGGTTATGGCACAGAAGGTTTGGACATCTGAGATTTTCTCAAATAAGAAAATCAATCAGGTTCAAAGATTTTTGTGACCTACTCAACATCAAGCTACCTTAAAGTACCATATGAAAATCATGTCAATTCGATAAGAAAACCAAGGTTCAATTTAATGCCAAATAAGGATAAAATATTAAGCCTCTTGAACTTATACATACTGATTTATGTGGACCCATAAGGAAAAAGTCACCTCGTGGAGAACAATACTATATCTTATTCATTGATGACTTTTCTAGAATGTGTTGGATCGGTTTGTTGAAACATAAAGATGAAACATTTGAAAAATTTAAGGTATTCAAAGCTTTAGTTTAAAATGAATTAGATCTAAAAATCAAATGTCTTAGATCTTAACAAGGATTAGAATACATATCAGATGAATTATTTTATTTCTGTGAACAATATCGCATAAAAGACAAATTTTTTTAGTTGTAACTCCGCAACAAAATGGCATTGCAGAAAGAATGAATAGAACAGTTGAGAAAATGGCTCATGCTATGCTTGATGAATCTGGGACTCATGACACCTTTTGGGATGAAGCTTCTCATACTGCAGTACACATTCTCAACAAGGCTCATGTTCATGTAAATATTGATAAAACTCCTTATGAACTATGGTATGGTAATAGTCCCACCATGAAGCACTTTAAAGTTTTTGGAATAAAATGTTATATAAAAAATAATGACGAAAAACCTGGTAAGTTTGAACCTAGAGCAGATGAAGGAATATTGATTGGTTAATCTTCTAGAAGTAAAAAATACAAATGCTACAATAAGAGACTTTGGAATATTGTTGAATGTATTGATGTTGTGATTGACGAATCTCTCACAGCTCCCAAAATGAAAATAATAAGAAATGAGGATGGTTATGATAAATGTTTCCTTCATCAAATAACATTAATATAGCAAGAGAACCCAATGAAGCACCAGAAGAAGATACATCACAAAGAGAAAATGCTCCTTCCAGATATGTTCAAAAGAATAATCCAGAATCTTAAATTTTGGGAGAAGAGGAATCCAGGGTACACACAAGCAGAACTCTTGTAGGATATCCCAGTTATAAATGTAAATCAAGAAAGTAAATATGAATGTTGGATTCAATCCATGAATGAAAAACTTGATCAAATTGAAAAGAATACTACTGGGGAATTAGTTCCAAGACCTCATGATAAAAATTTTATTGGGACAAAGTGGATATTTAAGAAAAAGTTAAATGAAAATGGAGATGTAATTAGAAACAAAGCTAGACTTATTTGTAAAGGCTATTGATCGAGGTGGATATTGGTGGCCACTCACCTATTCCACTTGTGGCCCCACCATTGTCTCTTTCAGTTTTTTTCACAAGTTACTATTTTTAGCATTTTTTCGGGTCCTAAACTTCTGGAGCCATTTTGAGGCCCCAAATAGAGATAGTATGCTGAATTTACGTCCCCGGGAAGTTGAAACACCAATTTACCCAAATCGGGCCCATAGTTTTGGCACTTCATCTCATAGGGTTAGGTTTTTGGATGTTTAGAGCTCTCCATTATTTCTCCATAATAAATAGGCCCTCGAGCTTCATTGTAACACAATTCAGAGGTCTGTAGCCGCCACATCTCTTCTCAGATATTCACTACCAACACCATAGTTATTTTATTTCCATGATGTTTGTAAGCGTATTTCTGTGATTTGATATTAATGAAATGAAGCCTTATTTCCACTGTGTTTCTATGTTTATGGTTATTTATGTATTCTGTTGCATTCCTGCACAAATCCGGCTCAGTGGTATCAGAGTGTTTTACACAGCAATTTGTCACCGTCCCTACAATTCCCCGTCCTACACATTGGAGGGCTTATTCCGTGACCTGTGAGAAGTGACATGATCTGAAAACCCATTCATGGCATTCCCCTAGACATGGACTTTCATCCCCCTGAAGACATCTCCTTGTGAAAAACCCTAAAAATAGCATTTTCATCCTTGGCGCAACTAGCCAGTGTTATACCCGCACCAATGGGGGAAATCTTCCAAAGAGGGCACACCAATTGGTGCTCTGTCTCGGAGTCGCACTTGCGCTAGGCTTAATAAAGGGTGTTTTTTAAAAATAAATGGTGGAAGATTGACTCCAACCAAATCCTAAACTGGTCTCTAAATTGGGTTGGGACGTTTGGCTCTGGATTTCCATGTAGAGGAAGTAGTTTGCCACCTCTCATGGAAGCTTCCTTGAGGATAGGGCCAATCCCATGATTGTAGGGATCCCAACTCCCCTTACACCATCTATATAAGCTTTCCATTTCCCTTTGCAAGCTAATCTCCAAGAGCCTTCATAGCCTAAAGAATGCTGCAAGAGCTTTGATAGTCCTCATAGTGCCAAATCCATATCAAGGAGATTGACAATCGAAGAGAGAGGCTTGTCCCCATTCCCGACAAGCTTTACTGAGACATATTCCGCTGACGACCCACCGAAGGAAGATTCAACATCAGAGCCTGGTTGTATTTTCCTTTGTATGATTTAATGATAAGCGACTATTGGTTATGGTTCCACTCATATTGTTCATTATGATCATGAGTTGTGTCTTCTCTGACTGATACATAATTGCATATATCGGGTTTTATGCTTGTTTTTTTCGTGTTTCTTGTGTGTGCAGGTGTTCGATCGCGGCGAGCGAGAGGATTGTGATCTACTGGAGCAAGGAAATGGGAGCGTCATCTTCCCTACAAACAATAGCGTTGGACTTGAGGTAGGCCTTCTTCGCAAGTTGGTTTATTGTAATTAGGAACCTGCGCCTTAGCGTGATATGATTGTTGCTAGACCCGATCTGGGCCAGTAGGGATAGCCTCCGAGTGTATGAACCCCACATTGTTCGATTGGGCTACTGCGGTGACAACCAACATAAAGAGGCAGCTAACAAGATGCAAGAAAGCCAAACTAAAGTAGTTCGGCTACGGTTCCATTTTGTTGTCGTTCATCCTTGAATGACTACCCATTTTCCAAGGCCAAGGGGCAATAGTTACCGAGCTGATTCCGAGGGAGCCAAGGATGGCTCACTGGGCAGCACTTATGCTCAGGTCAAGAGGAGGTCAACAGATGTCTTGGAGACCTGATTTATTTGGGTGGTTACGGCGACAACTGATCGTGGTGGAGGATTGGCCTTATAATGGGACCGATTTCACCGGAGATCTCGATCTTCCACTCTCGGAGGGGGAGGAGTGGGACGAGGAGCTGGGTATGATTCTCTTTCTGATTTTTATGTATTTATGACTTTTTTGGTAATACATGTCCATTCTAACAACAATTTTATGTGTATGCAGACATCAACCCAGAGAGGCTCGCGGGCATGTCGCCCATTGCGCAGAGGACCCATGTCGCACATGACCCTCAGGCTGAGGGTGGCGAAGGGAGCGAACTGATCCAGAACTTGGAGGGCATTGCCTGAGGGATCTTGGACTATGCACGGCTGGCAGACATCTCGTTAACTTACCAGCGACACACTGTGGGGGTGCGTAGTTGCCTTCATAGACTGCTGAGGCGATTGGTGCGCGCGGTGGTGTGTTACCACGAGCACCATGCTGATTAGCTATTTAGGGATTTTTCACGCATATCTTTTGAGAGACATGTTGTCTCCAACTGTTATCAGATAAACATGTATATTTTTTGATTTTATGGGATGCACACTATGCAAACATTTCGACACACACACACACACACACACACACACACACACACACAGATATATATATATATACCTATTTCTGGATGGATCTTTTTACATGTGATGATGTTTTTTGTTTATAAGATGTGCAAATGTCTATCTAGAACCATATTAGCTATTGCATCTGTTAATGTATTCATATGCTTGGGTATGTGTTGATATGTGATATAATCAAAATTTCTTTCCAGTAAACGAATACGTAGATACAGACGTAAAATGGATGGGTTTCTTACTGAATAATGACCGTTAAGTTGTAATATTTCAAGCTGTGAGTCCAGATACACAAGTAATGCAAGAATGCTGAGGTTAACGGCCTCGGTTAATAATTTTAAAACAACGCTATATTCTACAACATTATTTGTGGTAGGCCCTAGACACACGCCTTGCAAATTAACCAACTCACCAGCAGGATCATAGATTACCCAGGCTGCCGAGGACAGATTCCTGGTACCGCGGGAGGCACCATCCACGAAACCGAAAAATGGAGTAATAGACATCTGCACAATCAGGAAGACCCGATTAGTAGAAAGATGCTTACATGGCACACCACACCACACATGCACACAAATGAATATACACACCTATGTACACGCACCACACCGAAAAAATAACTTCAAGCGTAGTATTTTTTAAGGTACAACCCATTTCTAGGCTGCGCCAATGTAACTCCTTCGTAATCAATGAGCTCAAAAGCCCCATTATTCAATACTCGTTTTACTATGTAAGGCCCATGCCACATGGGTTGGAACTTTCCTACTCCAAGTTTGTCGTGCGCTTGGTCATATAGGAGGACGAGGTCCCCTTCGACAAAGGAACGCGGAGATACAGATTGATCAAATTGGGCTTTGACCCACTTTTTCTGTGCTTCAATGACTAAAGCAGCTAAGCGGCGGGTTTCATCTAGCCATTCCAAATACAAGAGATGCTCTTCTTCAGGAGAAGTGTAGGAAAAAATTTCCACAGCCAACTTTAAAGAAGGAATTTCGCACTCAACCGGAAGAGTTGCTTCCAGACCATATACCAATTGGAAAGGTGTGAATCTGGTTGCACTCTTTGCTGACATCCGGTAGGCCCATAGAGCTGAGAACAATTGGAGGTGCCAATTGGACTTATGAATTCTAATTGTTCGTTGAAGCATTGTGACCAAAACTTTGTTTATAGCCTCAACCTGGCCATTTTCCTGGGGGTAGTATGGCATTCAGCTATCATGTCGTAAGCCCAATCTTGATGTCAGTTCGGCCATCATGTAATCTCGAAAATGAGTACCATGATCGGTAACAATGGCCTGAGGGACCCCGAAACATGAAATAATGTGGTTGAAAATAAACTGGGCAGTTGTCTTACCGTCGACAGCTAGTGTAGGCATCGCTTCAGCCCACTTAGTAAAGTAGTCGACAGCGATGATTATATATGCATGCCCCCCGACTGAATGAGGGTTACACATCATGAAATATACACCCCATTTTGCAAAAGGGCCGATAGTAATGATAGGATGCAGAGGGAGAGGTGGCACGCACATTTTGCGCTGAAAAACCTGACACTCATGACATTTTCGGACTGCAACAATACAGTCTTTGAATATCGACGACCAGAAGTAGCCCGCATGCAGAATCTTCTGGGTGGTGGCATATCTGGACATATGACTACCACAGGCGCCACTGTGACATTCATTCAAGACTCTTTCAGCCTCCTCCAGGGTGAGGCACCGGCGGAGCACCGAATCTACTCCAACATGGTATAAAGTATCTCCTACAATACGGTAGGGTTGAGACGGATGCTGAATTCGGCGTCGGGCATCCTTGGTCAACTCAGACTTGAACGTTGATTTTTGAAGATATACAATAATATCACCGTACCATGGATCGTGAGTACTGATAAGGAAGAGGGTTTCGTTTGGGATATGTTCCTCAGAGTGAGATGGAGTGGAGTCAATCGGGAGGGAGCAAATGAGATCCGCAAAAACCAGTGATTTGGTCGACTTAGCAGTGGTAAACTCTAAGTCGAACTCCTGAAGGATAACAATACATTTATAGTATTTTCCCCCCAATAATTTTCGAGATAGAATTTATGTCATGGGGTTGCAATCCGAAACCACGGTTACTGTACGCAGCAGGATGTAGTGGCAGAAACGCTGCACATCTTGCACTGCGGCTAATTCCAGTTTCTCGACGTGAGCGTAACGAGTCTCTGTGTCGAGAAGATTCCGTGATAGATAATAAAGAACGTTTTCATTGCCATCATTGTCATCCTGCATCAGAACCATAGCTATGGTGCTAAACGCGGCAGCCAAATATAGAGTGAAATCATGGTGATAGTTTGGAGGACGAAGCAATGGAGCATTAACAAGTAACATCTTAAGCTTCTCAAAAGATCATTGAGAAATCTCATCCCATAGAAGGGGAATGTTCTGCTTTAAAAGACACGTGAAACCTTTTGCCACTTCCACGTAGTTCGGGATGAAGCTTCGTAGGAAGTTAGCTTTTCCCTGCAGACTCTGCAAATTGGTGTAACGAAGAGGGTGATGGGAGATTGACAATGGCCTCGACCTTTAGAGGGTCAAGGTGAATCCCATCCTTGGAGACTATGAACCCCAAAATATGGCCAGAATCCACGCAAAAGATGCATTTATAAGGGTTAATTCGGATATTATAGCGTCGACAGCGAAGGAAAATCTGGCGAAGGTGTTCGGGATGGTCCTCTCGGTAAGCTGAGTGAGCTGGTAGATCATCCAGATAAGGCTGAACGAAATGGCGTATGTCGTGGAATGTGTAAGACATAGCATGATGGAAAGTAGCTCCAGTGTTCTTCAAGCTGAACGGGAGCCTTTTATAAGAAAAGGTACCCGACGGACAGATGAATGCAGTCTTGTGTTGATCGGCAGGTAAAATATTTATCTGATTATACCCGGAAAATCCGTCCATCATGGAATAAATATCACTCCCAGCACATTCGTCAATGATTTGGTCTATGAAAGGAGTGGGGTAATTTTCCTTAGGACAGGCTCGATTAATATCATGGTAATCAACACAGACTCTTATAGTGCCCTGTTTCTTATCTATAGGGACAATGTTTGAGACCCATTCTGTGAGGGGAATCGGGTAAATGAAGCCCGTCTTCAGATGTTTTTCAACTTCTACTTTAATGGCAGCGGCTTTGCGAGGATGCACTGGGCGTAGGCGTTGGCACACAAGTTTCGCATCGGGATAGGTAGGAATCTCATGCACTACTATGTTGGGATCAATCCTAGGCATTTCCTCATAGTACCAAGCGAACACGTCTCTGAATTCACGGAAAAGATCAGTATAAACTTGTATCTCATCAGGAGAACAAGTTACTCCCACATGTATGTTTTCAACTATCCCCGGTTTGACGGAGATGTCGATCGGAGTGGTTTGAGTAATGTTGGTCAGGTTTCCTTCCGAAAGGAACTCATGTACCAAGGTAGCTCCTCAAGATACATTGTTTCAACAATGGCTTCGTCAGAAGGAAAAGTCTCTTTAAGAGGATCAGGCGAGTCGGCCTCACCAAGCCAGGGTGATTGAGAGTAGATATCTAAGGCCATGCTCGAGGGAGCATGTTGAGAGGGAGGAGGATCAGATGCAGCGATGATTTCATAGTAATTAATCTCTACTGGAGTTAAGGGCATCGATTCTCCAAAATCAGTCACCTGTTCAGGCGAAGGGATGATCCATGGGTCGTCAGACCTAGAGATCATATTAACTTGAACGGTGTGCGATGGTGGCACGGGAAAAATACCCATGAGGACAAGATCCTTGAAGAGACCGGGTCCTACACTGTCAGGGGGATTGGGGATCTTATGCACGTAAGGAACATTGTTCTCAAAGGTGGAGGTGAAGAAAGACAACTAATCCACAGTAACGATTTTTCCCTCATGAGGAAACTTAAGAAGTAGAAAGAGGGTGGGTGGCATGCATAACATGGCGTGAGTCCAACTGCGGTCGAGAAGCAGATTGTAGTTAAGCTTGGCGTCAACCACTTCTACTTCTATGTTGACTGTCTTCCCTTGTAACGTAATCGGAAAACTCTCGAGAACACCCAGGGGTTTGGATTCCTAACCATCGAATGCCTCTAAGGCATTGGGAGATGATGAAAGTGCTGGAGAGCCAATGGCCTTCCAGCCAGCGGACAACATGACACAGGTAGAAGCACCTTCATCCACAATGGCCCTATGAATGTTAAGACCGTTGATCCCAACTTGTATCACAAGAGCAATTTGATGCGGAAGCCGGGGGGTAAATTTTTCTAGGTCGAAGGTGAGAAGACTAGAATCAGTGGGATCAATTCCACCGATTGCAGATAAGAGAGCTTTCCATTGCGAAGGGAATATTTTGAGGACTTCTAATGCAGACATAGCAAAAGGCACCTAAGCCAAATCCTCAACAATACTGTAGTGCTGAGCAGCACGGGCATTTGGATTATAGGAAGACCTTCGTATAACATCTTTAGAAGGTGGCCTCACAACAGGTTCAACAGTAGGCTTCTCAATTTCCAAAGGACTAGAGACAGGAGGAGGAGGTGGGCCATCCACAACTTCCTTCCCAGCTGCCTGATGCGATCCAGTGTAATCCTTCGAACGCGTAGCAATTGAGACAGGTGCAAAACCATTCATCATAAAGAACTGGGACCCAAATGCTGCAGATGGTGAGGGTTGCTCAACCATCTGGGTCTTCTGAGACGGGAACGGTTCTTTAAGAACTGTCGGAGTCCCTTTGGAGCCTTTCAGAAGTTGACTAATTTCAGATCGTCGAGGAAAATATTTTGTATAATGATCTCCTTCACAGATAAGGCAGGGGTACTTCGGTTTATGTTGGGAACCGTCATCAGTATGAGGTTTAGTAGACTCTGTCTTTTTCCATAGGATTAGCCTGAACGACGCTGACCTCCGCATTTTTGCCAAAATCTGGAGGGGCGGGAAGAAAAGAATTATTGGAAGAATTGGACTTCTACTTCCCATTTGAGGATTTCCAAGAATTTTAAGACATGGAACCAATAACACCATCCACCGCTGGGGTAGGTGGAGCTTTAGAGGTTCCCGGGCATGGAGCATCAGTCAAAATATCATAAAGCGTGCCAGACTGAGAGTATACCAGATCAAGATTCTGGGCACGCGCAGTGGCCTGTTCCTTAGTCAAACATGCACCCATAGCAATATCTTGAGTGATTTTGTTAACGAAGGATGTGGTGAACCAATAAGTTAGTAGTTGATCAGGTATGTCAAACTTGATCAGCCTACGACGACATCGCCACTCATGAATATGATCAGATATTTGGGTGGCTTTATCCTACTTCAAGGAAGTCAGGAGATGCGTCCCAGCTTCATAGCGAACTGGTAACTGAAAATGGGTCAGAAAATCCATTGATAAAGTTTTGAAATCTTGAAAGATGCCACGGGGTAGCTCAATATACCACTTAGCGGTAGCACCGGTAAGAGTGCGCTGGAAGAGACGTAGACGAATTGAATCATCAACCCAAGAATTAGACGAACACCACAAATGGTAGGTCATTACATGAGCTTGGGGGTCTTCACCAGCTTTACCTTCAAACTTAGGGCAGTCTCCGGGTACCTTGGTCGGAACTGGAGGCCAATAAGGATTATGAAGAATCGGATCGTTGGTTAATTTAGAAACGTCCGGTAACTCCAAGGTAGCCAAGAATGGCAATTGTGGATTGAACGGCATGCCAGGCCCTCGATAAGGACATGTACCTGTACTCCATGCTGGTTGAGTGTATCCTTACCCCCATGGGTTCTGTCCCGAAGGATTCTAACTATAGGGGGTATAGGGTGTATAACCAGTCTGATTCGGTTGCTGTTAACCAGTGTATGGGAGTTGATAACCAGAGTATGGAACCTGATTGTATGTCGGCACCGTTTGAGCAGTCTGTGGATTTGGTTGCTGAGTATAGGTGTAGCCAGGTTGTTGAGTGTAATAATGGGAACCTTGGGGCGGATTATAAGTCTGTCGAGATTGACCATGAGGGTAATAACCACCTTGATGTTGAGCGGGCTGCTGATAGGTGGGACCCTGCTGAAGGCGATAATTAGGATACACTGGTTGATTCGATTGTGGCATCAAGTACATCGGCTGTTGAGCAAGGTTGACAGGATGTGTAGGCTGGCTTGGTTGGACAGGCTGGCCGAGCTGAAAAGGTTGACCTGGTTGAATGGGTTATCCTGGGTGAAAAGGTTGACCTGGATGAACAGGTTGTGCCAGTTGTGTAGTCTAACCTGGCTGATGTGGAACACCGGGTTGTGTCGGATGGGCAGGTTGGCCTAGTGGTGGAATGGAACCAGGTGGTGGCTGGTAACTAGTTTGACCTACAGCAGGACCATAAGATGATCCTGGCTGATGTGCAACATTTGGCGCAATAGGATACTGAGGTTGAATGGGTTGTGAAGGCTGGACTTGCCCCCCAAGACCATATACCAGCCCTGGTTGGTACCCCGGTTGACCTGTGAGTCCTTGAGGTTGCCCAGGTTGGACTCTAGGGAGAGGCTGCACGAGTTGACCTGAAGGGTTGTAATACTGTCCTTGCAGACCGTATAATAGCCCCTACTGGCCCAAAGGGTAGCCTTGTAAGGGCTGTCCTTACGGGTCATAAGGATAGCCAGGCCGACCCAAAGGTTGGCCTTGGAAAGGTTGTCATTGCGGGTTATAGGACTTCCCAGCCTAGTTATACGGAAAACCCTGAGCATGAAGTTGAGCCTCAAGAGTGGGTAAACGTAAAGGATTCTCGTATTCATCGTACGGATATGGAAAAACGTACACGGGTGTACCATCCTGTGCATAATGTGAAAAATACGAGCGGTTCATATCTTGAGAGTATTGTCCGACCTCGAGGTTCGATTGTGGTAGCAGAACTGCTTTAGTTTGGCTTGCTTGCATCTTGTTAGCTGCCTCTTTATGTTGGTTGTCACCGCAGTAGCCCAATCGAACAATGTGGGGTTCATACACTCGGAGGCTAGTATGAGTTGGGCATTGGTTGCCTCATGTGGAGCTTGCGATCCCGCAGCTCGTGTAATGGTATGAAGCACTATTGTGAGTGCTAGGTCACGAAAAGTGTGGATGTCCACCTTCCCACTTCTCGATCCTGTTCGTGCACCTGGGTACACTCTTGCCATTACCATCTCCATTTTCTCTCCAGAAGGTCTGCTGCCGATTATGATTGGCAATGGACCTCTGCGTGACAATCCGGTTATAAAGTAAACATCAGAGACCTCAAGAGCTAATACTTGGTCCCGAAGTTTGAATACTTCCTCATTCTCGTCCCATATGCTGACCAAGTACTGCAGCAGCTCAGGTTGAGCTCTTAAGCATGGTGTAAGGAATAATTTTTTGAGTCCACAATTCTTGAGTGCATTCATACAGGCTTCGTTTTCCATAGCCATTTCATCTTCCTCCCCATGTTCCCTCTCCTTCCATTTGATAACCATTGTGCCCGAATATCTGCATCAACACAATAAAAAACGCCTTGTTATATCTCTGGTGCATTTGGAAATCCACATGGGTAGATCAAATTTTGGAATTTTTAAGCGGAAAATTGAGTTGCACCATTGGCGCAACTTTTTTCCTAACAGTCGCGCCAGTTGGCGCGACCCCTTTGTAAGAAAATTTCCATTGGCGCGGGTTCGTGCCCAATACCCACACCAATGGAGCGAGCCCTAAAATTTTAAAAGGGTCCCCCTAGAAGTCTAATGCACAATGGAAACTCATAAAAAATGGATTAAAATGGAGCTTAAGGGAGCTTCTTTTACCTAGAACAGACGAGAAACTGAATGACGTCCCGGATCAGTTGCAATCACCGCCGCAAGTTTGCACACAAACAGACCACTGTTGCTCTTCAAGTGAGGTAAAAAGTAAAAGTAAATTTGTTTTACCATTTGAAGCCTGTTTATAACTTCTTAAGTCAAAATTAGGTTTTAAATGTCATTTTTCTCAATATTTTGATATATTTTTGTCGAAAAATGGATTTTACACTTGCTTTCATGTGCAGCAACAGGTTTTTACATGACTTGAACAGTGATACGAGTTGTATTTTATACTTTTTTGGACTCGGTAAAAAAACAAAAAAGTCATTTTAGAGTCATATTTCAGCTCTTTTCTGACTCTCTAAACATGAAAATATTGCCGAGTCCCATGTCGTTTCGATCTTGTTAAAGTGGACACGAAGCGACATCTACCCAGTATACGTTTACCCCTTTTTCTGGCTGGGATAGATTATTTACGAAAAAGGAATACTCTAGCCTATCGCGACTAGGAGGTTTTCTCAGACATAGTTTTCTACCTTTTTGGGTCTGAGGAACTATTTACAAAAAGGGACCATTGGAGTTTACTTTTCTAATGTCTTTTCAAACTCTCTAAACATGAAAATACACCGAGTTCTTCCTTTGTCAGACTCATTAAACCCTAATGACATCGGATCTAGTCGTAATGACGATATTCGAGTTCCTCCTTCCTAGGGCTCGTTAAATGTACTAGGATGGATTCGTCTGAAGGATGGACTTATATGACAAAAATATGCTATCCCCTTCAAGCTTGTTTTCAAAAATAATTGGGGCACTTTCCAAAAATTGTGGAGAAAAATAGAACCAGCATCATTGTCGTGTCGGCAGTATGTCGCTCTTGAACATGGCACTTGTCTACATTCGTGTCGGGTTGGGGACATCTCATCTCGTTTTTCCACTTGCCCTTGTGGGTTTGGGTAATCCCTTTTGACCTCTCATCTGCTCTTTGCCTTGTCATCATGACCTTTGATCTTTTGATGTCAAATACTACCGAATCAACTATCGTGTCGCCGATATGTTCAAGAGAAGTTGACCTCTACAGAATTTCAACCTTCCTCTGATTCTCATCTGATCTTGATTCACAAAAACATTATACTCCTCTGTCTCGCGTCGATGATGTGGGAAACACTATGGCCCACCTTCAATCAAGGTCACTTCCTGTCGACTTCAGCTCATTATCCAAGAAGCTGATCTAAAGACTCCCTTTTGGTACCTTGGAGCCTGCATGCCTCAATGGCAGGTTCTTCGTGTTCGATGCGAGGTCTTCATCATTGGCCTCCAATCGAGTGATTCTACGGGTGTTCAATTTCAGCTCACTGATTCACATGCCGTAGATTATACCTATAGTACCTTGAGGGCCATTGTCATTATTGGTGGTACCTCTCGCGTCTGTTAATAGCTCTCATAATTGGTTGGTAATCAGGCGATGTTCTTGCATGTTCGACTTCAGCTCACTTATTCGCATGCTTAAACTGGTACTTTTTTCGGGTCGAGATGGAGCGCAAGACCCCTGGATTTTGTCTGTTGGAATCCAGGCTGCGATTTTGTGGATTATTATGATTAGTTACATGACTCATTCAATCGATGGCTGCGACCATACCTGAGTCTATTTATCGATCCTCACTGGATGGCTACGTCCATGCCTTGGATCTGGATTATTGTATACTCTGTTATGGATGGTTGCACCCATACCACATATATCATGTATTTTAGATATCAGTTGTACTTCTCTATGCAGGTTTTTTGACAACAGTGTTTTCAGTTGGACACATTCTCATAAAGCATTTCACCCCTCTCTCTCTTTCGGGCCTCATGCTTTAGGGGGCATCTGTTACACAACAATTTTTCACCGTCCCTACAATTCCTCGTCCCGCACACTGGAGGGCTTATTCCGTGACCTGTGAGCAGTGACATGATCTGAAAACCCTTTCATGGCATTCCCCTAGACATGGAATTTCATTCCCGTGAAGACATCTCCTTGTGCAAAACCCTAAAAATAGCCTTTTCATCCTTGGCGCGACTAGCCAGTGTTATACCCGTGCCAATGGGGGAAATATTCCAAAGAGGGCGCGCCAATTGGCGCTCTGTCTCAGAGTTGCACTCGTGCCAAGTTTAATAAAGGGTTTTTTTTTTAAATAAATGGTAGAAGATTGACTCCAAACAACTCCTGAATTGGTCTCTAAATTGGGTTGGGATGTTTGGCTTCAGATTTCCATGTAGAGGAAGTATTTTGCCACCTCTCATGGAAGCTTCCTTGAGGATAGGGTCAATCCCATGATTATAGGGATCCCAACTCCCCTTCCACCATCTATATAAGCTTGCTATTTCCCTTTGCAAGCTAATATCCAAGAGCCTTCATAGCCTAAAGAATGCTGCAAGAGCTTTGATAGTCCTCATAGTGCCAAATCCATAGCAAGGAGATGGACGATCGAAGAGAGAGGCTTGTCCCCATTCCCGACAAGCTTTACTGAGACGTATTCCGCTGACGACCCGTCGAAAGAAGGTTCAGCGTCAAAGCCTAGTTGTATTTTCCTTTGTATGAATTAATGATAAGCGACTATTGGTTATGGTTCCACTCATATTCTTCATTATGATCATGAGTTGTGTCTTCTCTGACTGATACATAATTGCATATATCGGGTTTTACGCTTGTGTTTGTCGTGTTTCTTGTGTGTGCAGGTGTTCGATCGCGGCGAGTGAGAGGATTGTGATCTACTGGAGCAAGGAAACGAGAGCGTCATATTCCCTACAAACAACACCGTTGGACTGGAGGTAGGCCTTCTTCGCAAGTTGGTTTATTGTAATTAGGAACCTGCGCCTTAGCGTGATATGATTGTTGCTAGACCCGATCTGGGCTAGTAGGGATCGCCTCTATCCACAGAGGGGATTTACCTCTACAATAGAGTGGTCTGATTTTTCTCGATCCTTCTTTGCATGTCCCCAACAAGGTCGGGGTATAAGGAGTTAGGGCTCGAACTGGTGGAACCTTTGCAAGATCAGCCTCGAAAACCTCGACAGACGCCCATGGGGGAGGAAAAGAAGATGAGGGAGAAGGAGATCCTATAAAAATATTTCTCAAGGAGGCCCTCACAAAACAAAGGAACAAGATGATGGATAACTTTTCCCAGATCCTTCAACAATTGCCCACTGGTGGCACATCTGCATCTAGCAACCACTCTGGAGGCGCGACTCCCTTTAAGGTACAAGTAAACTTTGAAATTCCCATATTTGAGGGTCAAATAGATGAATATGTTGTATATACATGGTTGAATATATTATAAGGATATTTCTCGGTTCATGACTTTTCCGACTGGGAGAAGCTTATTTTTTCACTCCTCAAATCTACCCCCCATGTCAATGACTGGTGGGAAACCTACTGTGATAAAAAGGATGAGACAGAAACCTCTCTGGTCTCAGTTGTAACCACTTGGAATTATTTTCGAGATTCCATCAAGGAACAATACTATCCCGTGGGGAGCTATGAGGACAAGTACATACAATGGACCACACTGCGACAACAAAGGGATCAAGATGTGCATGAGCTAATGAATCTGTTCCATACCCTGCACACAAAGTTGGGTATCAAATATTCAGAGAAACATTTGGTGCTAAAGTATCATGGTTTTTTGCACATATAGATTTAGGAGGAAATGGAGTTCCTCGACATCTCCTCGCTCGGTATGGCATACTAGTATGCTACCAAGATTTAGCAAGAATTCAAACAAAAGAAGCGATACTTTGGATCTGTGAATCAAAAGCAAGGGAAATTTTCCCCAAAACTGCAGAACAAAGGACAAAGCCAAGGCATAGTGGCCCAAGACAACCTACCAAAGACATAAGCAAAGAAAAACACTGCGAAGGCAAAGAAGGACACAGGAAAGTGGTGTGAGTTCCATAAGAGCTCCACTCACAACACAAGTGAGTATCGGGCAAGCAGTCACTCGTGGCTGAGATAAGGGTTTCTGAATTAGATGCATGCTCTAACTCTGAATCAGGACCTGACAATGGGAATGACAAAGGGAAGAAGATTATTGATGTAGAGCCCAATGCCACTATTTCCACTATGAAGATCTAGAAGTAGGAACCAGAAGATCCAGAGGAGGCAGAGCATCTCTTCCACTCCCAGATGTGGGTAAAGGGTTCCTCGCTACAATTCATTATCGAAAATGGGAGCCAAAAGAACCTCATTTCAGCAGATGTCATGAAGAGGTTGGGATTTTTGACCACAGTGCACCCACAACCATACACCATCGGGTGGCTTCACCAAGGACGAGATCTCCACATCAGCTAGCAGTGCCGCCTTCCCTATAGCATCAAGCCCTTCACGGATGAGGTATTGTGTGACATTGCTCCTATTGATGTTTCTGATGTATTATTAGGCCAACCATACTTATGGTAACAACATGTTGTGTATGATTCTCGACCTCGCGTTGTTATTTTTACTTTGGGAAATAAATTGTACAGGATACCAGAGGTACCATCGCCTCCCACTATCCCTTTGGTTACTGCAAAACAATGCAGTAATCTCATTTCCCAAACCAGGAAATTTATTTTCCTGATGATCCGCCCCCAGGACAAGAAGAAGACTGTGGCCATGACCTCCAAACATGGCTCCTCTGCACGACAACAACAAATGGACAAGGTTGTGGAGGAGTACGGGGACATCTTCACCTCACCCACAGGGGTGCCTCTACACTGTCAGGTCAAGCACCCCATTGACCTGACCGCAGGTGAGCCGTTACCCAATGGACCGATCTATAGGCGCTCTGTTCTGGAGAATGATGAAATCAAGAGGCAGATTTAGGAGCTGTTGTAGAAAGGTCACATCCGGCCAAGTTCATCGCCCTGTGGGAGCTCGATCGTGTTGGTACAGAAGAAGGATGGGACTTGGAGACTCTATATTGACTATCAGGCACTGAACAAGATCACTGTCTGGAATAGGAACCCAATCCCATAGATTGATGACCTTATGGACCAACTCAAAGTGGAAAAATATTTCAGCAAGATCGACTTGAAGTCTGGGTATCACCAGGTACCAATCGAACCCTCTGTTGTGTGGAAGACTGCCTTCAAAGCAAAGGATGGCCTTTTCGAATGCATCGTCATGCCTTTCAAATTGAAAAATTCTCCCACAACCTTCATGAGGTTGATGGATGACATCTTTCATCCATTCACCAACTAATTTGTAGTGGTATACTTGGATGACATTCTGATCTTTAGCTAGAATTGGGAAGAGCACCTCCACGACATCTGAGAAGTCCTCCAAAAACTGCGACAACACAAGTTGTGTGCCGATTTGGAGAAGTGCACTTTTGGCATGACCCAGGTTCAATATCTAGGATACATTATTGATGAAAGGGGGGTGTACGTGGATCCAGCAAAGATCCAAGACATTCGGGATTGGCCAACCCCAACCACCCTAACAGAGCTTCGCAGCTTTCCGAGTCTTGCTAATTTCTACTGCTGGTTTGTGTTGGGATTGTCTCATATCACTTTGCCCTTGAGTTAAGTCACCAAGGGAGGAGGGAAAGACAAATTCTGTTGGTTGGAATCTTAACAAAAGGCGTTCGTAGAATTGAAACATCGCCTCTGTTATGCCCCAGTGCTCACATTACCAGATGTGCAACAACCATTTGAGATCGAGACAGATGCCTCTGACTATGCTATTGGGGCCTTTCTTACTCAACACAAGCATCCAATGGCATATCACAATGAGACATTGTCTGACACAGTTCGAAAGTATCCCACTTATGACAAAGAAATGTATTCCATTATGCAGGCTTGTTGAGAATGGAAGAATTACATTTTGGGGAAGGAGACAATCATCCACACAGACCACCGACCCTTGCAGTTCATACAGACACAAGGAAAGTTGCATAATGATCACCATCAGAAGTGGTCCACATATCTGCAACAATTTCATTTGAACATCAATTAAAAGAAGGGTAGCACCAATAATGTTGCAGACTGCCTCGGCCAACCATCGATCGTGGACATAACCACCATTCTCAACTCTTGTGGGCATGAGACTTCTGATTGGCCACTTATCTACAAGAGAAATCTAGAATTCAGCTACACATACAAGGCACACTTGGGGGGTATGCAAGTTCCAAATTTTTACCTCCAAGATGCAATATTATGTCACCTGGGACACCTTTGTGTTCTTTCAAGCGAGCATGCCAAGATTATATGGGAAGCACACTACATTCGAGTCACTGGGCACTTTGGGGTAGAGAAAATAGTCGCAGTACTGTAGAAGTATTTCTTTTGGCCGAACCTTCGACAAGATGTTGGAAGTACATTAGATCCTGCATTGCTTGCGCCATTGCCAAATAAACCATCAAGAAGCAAGGGCTCTATAGTCGACATTGGGAATCCATCTCCATGGATTACATGTCAGGAATTCCTTCTACTAAGCATGGAGAAGACTATGTTTTCGTGGTCATTGATATATTCTCAAAGATGGCCATTATAGCGGCCTGCAAGAATAATATCATAGTATAAGCCACTACTAAACTCTTCTTTGAACGAGTGTGGGTGCACTTTGGGATCCCACAGTCTATCATATCAGATCGCAACAGCAGGTTCCTCAGAACATTTTGGTCCAACCTTTGGTCAATGTTGGACACCAAGCTCACAAAGTCCACAACTTTCCATCCCCAAACTGATGGCCAAACAAAGGTCATCAACAGGATGATTGTACACATTTTTTGCATGTACAATTCATAGCATCCACACACATGGGATGAGAGCCTTCCCTATGTACAACTCAGTTATAACCAGGCTCTTCGCAACTCAACCGGCCACAACCCCTTTCATGTGGGCTTGGTATTCTAGCCACTATGTCCCATTGACATAGCCATGCCATTTGTAGCTACTCAGACCAATTCAGCTCATGTCCAGTCCAAAGTTGATAAAGCAAACAACTTAATCGAGTGCATTTAGCACATCCACCAACAAGTTCATGACATATTGGATAGAGCCAATGCTACGTACAAGAAGCGACATGATAAACATCGAGTGCCACACAAATTCTAGGTGGGCGAAAAAGTGTGGCTACATTTACAGAAGGACAGCCTCACTAGACCCCACTGCAAGATTCGTTGACTCCGATATCGGTCGTACACCATCACCAAGGCTATAGGTAACAATGCCTTCGAGCTCAGTATTTCACCATTCCCTGGTTTGCACCCAGTATTCAATGTAGACCACCTTCTTCCCTACTTCCCACCTCTCTTGGACACCTCTGACATTGTAGAAGAACTCACACCAAAAGAGTTAAACCCAGACTGCATGGAATAGGCCACCACAGACTATATCATGGACATGCAAATCAAGAACACTCGCCGACAGAAGATCCAACTATATCGGGTTGTCAAAGCTGGCCAACTCCTGCACCAACGCAAGTGGTTCACCAGGGACCAAGTTCAACAAAATTTTCCTCATCTCATGGAGGAAGTCAACGCAATGGGGATCA
This sequence comes from Pinus albicaulis, assembly GCA_034641835.2. NCBI lineage: Eukaryota > Viridiplantae > Streptophyta > Pinopsida > Pinales > Pinaceae > Pinus > Pinus albicaulis. Next base: position 336,564 of record JAXQQM020089348.1, read on the forward strand.
TTGCTTCCTAACGGGGGAGGAATGATCCAAGTGGATATTAGTGGCCACCCACCTATTCCACTTGGGGCCCCACCATTGTCTCTTTTAGTTTTTTTCATAACTTACTAATTTTAGCATTTTTTAGGGTCCTAAACTTCCAGAGCCATTTTTAGGCCCCAAATGGAGATAGTATGCCGAAGTTACATTCCCGGGAAGTTGAAACACCAATTTACCCAAAAGGGGCCCATAGTTTTGCCGCTTCATCTCGTAGGGTTAAGTTTTTGGACGTTTAGAGTTCTCCATTGTTTCTCCATAATAAATAGGCCCTCGAGCCTCATTGTAACATAGCTTAGAGGTCTGTAGCCACCACATCTCTTCTCAGAGATTCGATATCAAAACCCTAGCTATTTTATTTCCATCATTTCTGTAAGCATATTTCCGTGATTTGATATTAATGAAATGAAGCCTTATTTCCGTTGTATTTTTATATTTATGGTTATTTCTGTATTTTGTTGTTTTCCTGCATAAATCTGGATCAGGTATGCTCAAAAAGAAGGTATAGACTTTGAAGAAATATTTGCACTACTAGCCAGACTTGCAGTCGTAAGAATGTTTCTTTCATTTTCAAATTTTCAACAATTCAAGGTTTATCAAATGGATGTAAAATATGCTTTCCTTAATGGTGATCTAGAAGAAGAAGTTTATATAGAACAACCAGAAGGATTAATTCTAGGAAATGATGAAAAAAATATTTTCAAACTTAAAAGGCCCCTATATGGTCTAAAACAAGCCCCATAGGCATGGTACTATCGTATTGACAAATATCTTCAACAACAAGGTTTCACAAAAGGATCTGCAGACATTAACTTATACACAAAAGGTGAGGATGATAAATTGTTAATTATTGTTGTTTATGTTGATGACGTCATTTTTGGGAGTAATGAAGAATCCATGAGTCAGAAATTTTCTTCTGTTATGAAATAGGAATTTGAAATGTCTTTACTTGGGGAACTAACATATTTTCTTTCCTTACAAGTGCAACAAGAAAAAGGTGGCATCTTTCTCTCACAAGAAAAATATCCCAACTAGATCCTAAAGAAGTATGGGATGGAAGACTGCAAACCCATGAGTTCTCCAATGGTGACGAGATGTAACCTCAGTTATCATGATGATTTTACCATGGAAAACCAAGCAGAGTATAGATCTATTATCGTAAGTCTGATTTATATAACACGGACTAGATCGGATATCATGAATGAAGTTGGGATTGTTAGACTATTCCAAGCCAATCTAAAGGAGTCACATCTTTAGGCTGTAAAAATAATATTCAAATATCTACAAAGAACTCAAGATTTTGGTCTATGGTATCCCAAGAATGTTGATATTACTCTTCATGCTTACACAAATGCGGACTGGGCTAGAAATATAAAAAGCATTAGTGGTGGTGCATTCTATATGGGGCCACGATTAGTATCTTGGTTCAACAAGAAGAAAAGTTCAATTGCCTTATCTACAATAGAAGAAAAATATGTGGCTGCTGCATCATGTTGTACACAACTTCTTTGGATGATACAAACATTACAAGATATTAAAATTAAATGTTATCCTCCCGTATCCATCCTATGTGATAATACAAGTTCTTGAAAAATCATGTTGCGCATTCCAAAACCAAGCACGTTCCTATCAAGTATCAATTTTTATGAGAAGAAATGATTAAGAAAATGGTTAAATTGGTATATACACTGTCAGAAAAGAACAACCTTAAACATATTTTCAGCCTCCACCCCTAAAGAAAAACACATTGGTTTATATTTTTTTGGGGGGGAATATGTTTTGAGGCTTGCAAATTTGTTCAGGGGGAGTATGGTTGGTATAGTACAACGCAGATCTCGACATTCTTGTATTGGTTCATCCTTTTCCATTGATGTCAAAGGGTTGGAATAAATTGGTGTTTGAATTATTCTTATGACTGATGTGTCTAACATGTATCTACAAGTTTTGGTGTTCAAACATCAACATAGTTTCCATCAAGTCCAAAGGGGGAGATTGTTGGCATTATGAAGTAATATGTTGTCCTTGATGGAAACCTACTTGATGGCCTTTTGAACATGTCCATTTGTTGAAGATGTAAAATTGATGTATCCATAGGTCAGTTCATATGTGACATAGAAAGGATTTTCAGTGATTGACAACAGAATGATACAGGTAAAGTTTCAATATGTATACGCAGGTTTGATAAAGGGAGCCTGCGTATAATCGTAGGTGTGATGAAGGAAAATCAAGTATACATCCAGAATTAGTGTATACGCAGTTTTGGTGAATAAAAGGAGCGTGCACATGTGGGTACAAAGAAGAAAAATGGCATATGTATTTACACACTCAATTTATGGTACCAGGGGCCCTTACCATGGTATTAGCCCACAATATCGAGGGTAGTACTGAATATTTGATCTCGTCCAAGAATACCATTAGCATGTGTGTGGTTTTGGCTCATGGTATTGACTAAGTCTCAATCTATACAAGGAGGTGAAGATCATAGTGAAAAGGGGGCATGTGAATGTGTATTGAATGGATACATTAGTATAAAGTATATCTGCATGGAATGGGTTACATTTTATTGATAGATATGAAAAATTGATGCACCTATGGATACAATGATGGATCATGAACTCTAGACCTGAAATGGCTATGTATTTTCAAGATCTATTTATGAGATGTGTAGATCATTGATATGCCACATGTTTGACGAGCTGAATGGTATGATTTGAGTTGATTAATTGTTCTAAATAATTACACAATATTGTAATGCTAACAAATCTATACTCAGGTTCGTCACGGTGAAAGTGGGTATATCGACAGGTTTGCCATAGAAAAAGTGCGTATGCCAGTTAAGGTTTTTCTTTAGATTTTCGAAGAAATTTTCTGATAATTTTTTCTATATTTCTACTCTCTATCAACTAAGTATTCATGTAGATCTCGATTGTTTGAATTCTCTTTATGCTGTTAGTTGATTATGTATAAATATGATCAGTAACTGGATGATTGAATATGATGGATGCTACTGACTAAATACGGGGTTTTTTAATGTGGCAAAGTATTCCTAAATATCTCTGATCACATTCCTGATTTCAGTATATAAAGATCTATATGCAGGTTCGCACATAGGAAAGAGCATATATACGCAAGTTGCAGTAAATAAAGTAGCATATACAATTGGTTTTGTGAATGATCAGGGTTGAATTTGATTATGAATTTTAATACATAAGTCTGGGTTTAATGTTGTGATCTTGTTACAGTGATCTAATTGGTTTTCTTATTGGTTGATGGCTATTAGTGTTGATCTACAAATTGTGTTGTGTTGAAACTGTTGCATCCAACGTGAAAATTTATTAAACATGGTGTGAGGTGTGTTAACACTCCAATAATTCCTATCATTTTTATGCTTTTTGTTTAAATAAATATTATAGGTAACCACAAACCTACTTTTCAGACTAGAATCTAGCCTTTCTAATGCTCAGCAAGGGCTCTCTCTTTATGATTTAACTTTGTTGTTTTTAGTTGATTTTAAACTAGTTATGTAAGATTGATTAGGTTTTGATTTTGGTTTGGTTTGGTGGTGGAATTACTGATTCAGATGGATATAAGCCTATATTTTTACCATTGGGATATGGAGTCAAGGTGTCAAGAAAACAAGATTGAATCAAGGTCTAAAGGAAGTACTTAGAGGGCAAGGTAGCTGAGTAATTTTAGATCTTTTAGGCTGAATGGTGAAGTGGTTTCAATCAGGATAAAGGAGTAGCTAAGGATTCCTCAAAACAAATAATGAAGGAAATTAAAGAGGCCAATTGAAATTAAGGAGGAATGAAGAATTCCCTAATCTGGATATTAGAAAAAAACATGTAAATGAATAACAGTTCAGAACAAAAAGTACTTAAACAATTTCTACAATAATATTCCTGTTATAACATTTAAATTGGAAAACATACAAGTATGTTAAATAATTAATAAAATAATAACTTAACAATATAAATATACTTCACTGAAGTGTCCCAACACATGAATCCTGTAATACAATGCTTTTATTCCTCAGTCCAGTCTGCTAACTTGAAAATGTTACAATAAACCCTCAGGTTTCAGATCAATACAACTATAGAAATGTTCAGAAATCCACATTCAATACTTTGAATTATGAAGTATTTATACAAAAACTATTACAAAATATCCTATGACTCACTTAGGAATTATTCAAGGAATACAAAATATCTCATGCAAGAAGATAGAGACAGCTATCTAGCTAATGCAAGTTGTCCCTGCTTTTATTAATTTTGTTGTTTGTTGTTTGATCTTCTGCTGCTTTCTCTTTGACTATTTGATTTACGATGGATGTATATTTTTTTGTTGAGTTTATTTCATGTTGTATTTATCTCTAAACTCTTCTTTTTAATGATACTCTTTAAAGTCTGTTATTTCTTTACTTTTAACCTTTGACTTCTATGTTTCTATTTTAACCTGCACTTCTGTTTTACCTTTCACTTTAAAAGTAAATCATTTAACTTCTCCCAAGCTTCTTCATCTGGTAAGTTGATCTTTACCATATTTTGAAAACTTCACCGGCCTCTGTATAATTTTTAAATGTAGGCTTCTTGATAAAGAGATGTTTTACCTCATGCTGGAGGTAAAAGAGATTCTCAAAATTTTGATAGAGCACTTTTCCTATAGGGATTCCTTTCATGGAGGAATTTTTGGATTGTTCTTTGGCCACTTATCTCATTTTCTTGTCATAGTCTTCAAGTTTCATCAATCTGTCATTGATAACCAAAGGATTAGGTAGACCTTTCTGCCTCAAAACATCAAATTTCACCATGAATTTGGTTATTGCAAGCTTTGTGTTTTGACACTTATCTTCAAGTTGTGTCATTAAGTTTATTTTGGAAATTACCTTTCTTACCTCAAGGATTGTTTCAGTTCTGTCACTAATTCCAATTTCTTCCAATTCCTGCTTGTTCTTGGAATTAAGAAACTCAATGATCTCAGTGGCCTCCTTTGGCATTTTCCCAAGTTCCTCCTTGACCTTTTGAATAGATTCAGTTTATTCCTTGATCAAAACCTTTTGATCAAATATATAATGGATGGATGGCCAAATATCATTAACAGAGTTAATGATATTGGCCCACAGTTGCTTCTTTTCTTGGGCAAGTGGTTCTTTTAGTGTCAATTCTTTCTCTAACTTATGCACTCTGTGAGTCAATATTTTTTACTTCTATGTTTCATTCTTAAGAATAATTTGTACTAACTTATTTTCATCCTCTAGACTTTTAATTTGTTCTTTAATTATATTTATTTCATTTGTTTGTATTGACATATCATGCATGGATTTAATCAATTTACCTGCTTCATCACTAGGATGAACTGATGTTGTTGTTGAATCTGTTGTTGATGTAGTGGCTGATGTAGACGGAACTGTTGTAGCTACTGGAAGTATTGTTGCCACTAGAGTTGATGAAGTAGAAGGAACTATTGTAGTAACAGTAGGAATAGAAGTGACAGGGGTTGCTTCCATCCTGGAATTTTTCTCCTACACCAATTTATCCATCACATTATCTATCTCTTTCAGTTGAGTTGTCAACTGAATGATGAGATTCATCATTTCACCTTTTTTTCCTTCATTCTCCAGAACCTCCTTAGCCCATGGATGTTCACTAGGAGGAAATTTCAGTTGTTTTTTCAATGCACCAATGTCTGCATTATTTTTCTTGATGAGTTCTTCTGTAACTTTGATGTTCTGGAAATCGTATCCTACCTCTATGACCAATTATTCCAGAGATTTAATTCTATTTTCCTTGGCTTGTGAGGAAGCCTTCTCTATTTTTAATTGTCCTCTAATGTTTTCTAGAGTATACTGTATTTTTTGGACACTCAGGGCTTTGTTGTTCATTGTGGAGTATGCAATTTCTCCAGCTTGCTTATGGAATTCAATTTTGTCTTGGCTTGAAATTCATATGTTTTCTTCTTATATTCAGCTGATGACTTTGGATTCCTCACTGTGGGTTGCAAGAAGGTCATCTCCATCTTCCCGATCTTGTAATCAAAGGTAGAAATTAACCTGCTTTGATCACTAGGTGTTTGTTTCCAGTATTGGGCACAAGTAATTGATTTTAATGCCTCATTCCTAAGTTTGATTTCCTTGTACTTGTCCATGATATCCTGTTCTTTATCTGTTAATTTACTTGATGAAGACACCTCGACACTGTGTTGTTTCTGAATGATCTATGTATTAGAGGTTGATGGATGGTGAGTTTCCTCTGAAATTTCTGGAGGTGCATTTCCTTTAACCACTGTGTCTGTATCAATGATTTCAATAGTCTCAACTTGTTCATGTACATGATTTAGCTTGGGCTTCTTCTTTTACATCAGTTTAAATTTTGTTTTTGTAGTGGTTTGAGCTAAATATGATCCTTCTTCTCTTAGCCTTTTAGAATTCCTATCTTGTAGGGCTGGAGTCTGTAGAATAAAACTGGTCCCAATTGGTTTCTCAAGATATTTCAAAGTATTCTCCAACCATTCTGATTGGTTGGATTACTTCTCAATTTTTGATTTGGAATCATGTATAAAAGGAGCTAGTTTAAAATTGATTATTAAATTGTTGAGAAATCCTAAAGGATCATAATGCCACTTGAAATTCTCAATGAACTTAAATTCCTGTAATTATTTTTCTACCTGTTGACCAACAGTCCTGTTATTGCAGATGAAAGGGCCAATCTGGTTTTTTATCTTAAACTGTGTCTTCTTATTTGCTGATAGAAAGTTCACTTCATCAGATTTTACGATCTGCTTGATATATTGAAGTGTAAATAACATCACTGGGAGGTATTTAGGTAGCTTATATGGAATGAGTTGACATCCATATACTCCAATTTCAGTGTAGTTTTGGTATAAATACCAGTCCCTTGTCCTACTGTGTTTAGAAAATTGTAATACCTTCCCTATCTCATCATTGTTTCTTGGTTCATTTCTACTTCTTAGCATGTTGACAACTGGATGAATAAATAATTCAATGAAGTTGCTTTAGGTAAACTCTATGGAACCTTTCCTTATTAAGGAAGTCCAGAAAACAACTGATTGGGGATTTCCCTCAGTGTCCAGTTTTTGGAGGCTTACTCTAAACATTTTAGATTGGAAGTACAGGAACATATGAAAAAAAACAGATGAATACTTAAACACTCCTTCTTTAGGTAATTTAACTAGTTTCTCATGGATAGCATATGATAAGTACTGAGCAAAGTTAAATTTGGTAGCAGGAGGTTTTCCTGGGCAGAATATGGACAAGAAACCTAATATTGAAGCATCTACATACTTATTTGTAAAGTATTCTAATATACAAGACAACATTGTGATAATCTGCTTGGTTCTTTCTGAGAAAGTCAAAGATGGATAAGGAGGGTTTCTATTTTGGGTTTCAACTGATGAAGGCAGAAAGGTTTGAAAGATCCGAAACTTCTTTGGGAAGTCAAGTTTTAGATAAAATTCAGTAAGGATTTCAACTCACAAAAGGGCTTCATTAGGCTTGGGTTGAATTTGAACCATTTGGTTTATAGATTCTGTAGTTATGGTGAACAAAATTTCCTTGCTGTGGGTTAATAGGGCTCTTTCATTGCGCAGATAATTAGCTTGATAGAGCCAGATGATTTCTGGGAATTGGAAAGTCTGTGGAAGGATATACTTGGGAAAATTAGATTCCAAAAGGAAGATATCATCAGCCTAGTCAATGGCTTTATCATGGCTCCAAAAATGGATTTCAAGGAGGTTGAAATCAATGATAGGGTCACTGATTTTGAAGTATTTGTCTATAAAGGGGGGATGTTCAACATCAACAATAGGAGGTTGCAAGGGATTGACTGTCACAATGCCTTGGGAAGCCATATATTTGTTTATATTTATCAATTAATTACTCATTGGCTTAAGAAATAGGCTCAAGCCCTTCTGAATACTATGAAAAGATTATTACAATATGTAGATTGGGGTTTGGGGGTAACAGTGGATTTTCTATGGTCTGGAAATCTTTTCAACTTATTCAATTGATTAACTTATCACTTGCTTACTTAAGAACAAGTCTTGGCACTTCAGGAATACCTGGAAAATGAAGCTTTCAGTTTGTAGAATGAGTTTTTGAAGCAACAGGGGATCTCCTGGTCTTTATAAAGATTTAGGCTGATTTTTCAATGTGTTCTGGTAGTAAAGGCTTCAATTTTGGTATGAAATATCTTGGAAACATGTCGGCAAAGCATTTTTGGCTCGAGAATAGGTCGCCAAAGGCTCTTTTCCACAAAATTCAATAGAATAAGTGAAAAAAGGCTTTCAAGGCGGTCTTTATTATTTTAACCAATAATTATTAATCAAATTGGCACGAGGTCAAACTTTCAAATGTGGGCGGTATCATTCATACAAGGTGAAAAGAGGATGAGTGTTTTTCGCATGACAAAAAGAGGTAAGGTTGTTTCGGAATGGAGCATGCGATAGAACGTGAGGCTACCATGTAGTAAGGGGGTGGGGTTGCAAAAATTTTCATTTCGCAACCCTCCCATGATATTAATGGTGAGGATGTTAGGGGTGTGAAAGAAGCTATTGGCCATTGGATCCGACGAATGGATATCTGACAGATGACAGGTGTCGAGGGATGAATCGCGGATTTGATAGGAGGTGGGACCGAGAATGTGTATGAAATGGGATGTGTTAATATATGTGCAAAGTTTTAATATATAAAAGGATCAAGATTTATAATGAAGGGTTTAATACTTTAAATGGGGAATGATATGAAAAGGATATATTAAAGTGTGACCGAGATAATTAGTGGGGGGATTATATGAAAACAAAGGGTTTATACCTGGTATATAAGTGGGTTAGGAAATGTAATATAAGTGGGAATTAATATAATACAGGGTAAAGGTATAGAACAAGGGATTAATATAAAATGGGGGGTTAATGAATATACATGTGGGATATTTAAAATACATTAATAATTAGAGTTAAAACTGATATCAGGAAAGGATTTTTCAATGGGGCCCGATTCTTTTAAACTTTTAAACTATACAAAAATGGGTTTTCTTCATGTTTTTATTGGAAAAAGGGGGTTAGTAAAGGGGATTTTACTTTTTCCAAATGAAAATGTATTTTTAACTAGGGAAAATGGGTTTTTGAGAAGGGGAAAGGGTTAAAATGTGGGGAAAGGAATATTTTTACAAGGAAAAATTCCTTTTGAGAATGTCATTAGTTTTTTAAACAAGGGGAAGGGGATTTTAGGGGTTATTAGTGATATGTATTGTCCAATTTATGCTCTCCATGCCTTTGTAAAATATTCTACCTACCCATCATTTACCCTAACATTTTTTCTTCATTTATTGGTGCATTTGAACTTGCTAACTATTTTTCTTTTTAATAAGCAAACTATCTATTTGTAACCTTATAACTTCCAATGGCTCAGATTAAACTCATGAGCTCATTTTATTCTCTACCTAACTACAGATTTTCCATGATTAAACAGTTTGTCTAGATCATTATTCTCTATCTATCAAAATGAAATTTAAATGCATGAATGAGTCAAGATTAAGTCATTTGAAAAGCATGGAATGTGGAATTTTTGACAAGATGCACACAATATTATTTTACAAAGTAAAGTAAAAAGTAGTGGCATTTGAATTTGCATCACTTTCATAATCTATTTTTATCTCTTTTTGGTGGGGTTCATATCTTATATTCTTTTTTCATCATTTTCTTTTCGTCCTTTGATTTTTATTTTAGGACTTCACCCTTTTTACATTTTTTTATTTTACTTTAATATGGGAAAACATTTTGTAGAAAGAAAAAGTATGTACAATATTACAATACTTTACATATTCAATTCAAAATTATGAACCCTATTATTATAGGACCCTAATAGTGGCTCCATATGGGGATGACATCTCCTGGTGAGATGTCAAGAACTTTAAGATTAGCAGCCTTGGAAATTTGACTGTATTTTTCTTGGAACTATTTTATGAGCTCTCCTTTATTCATACTTATGATATTTTTTATTTCAAAACTTAGGGCCTTCTCTTTAGGCTTCAATTTTGAAAAATAACATCCAATCCAATCTAAACTTTGCAATGTTATGTACAATGAGAAAAGTAAACAAATGAACTAATGCTAATCTGGAGAAAATTAATGCTTCAACATCCTACCATTGATTGGTCCTCCTGGTAGATTTTTTCTATCAATTTCCTTCAAAAATAATGTATTGTTAACTCGCTAACCATAAATGATATAGGGTCCTTTCCATAGAAAATCAGATTTACCATGTTTACCTTTTTCTTCTCTTCTAGAATCCCACTTAAGTACTTTGTCACCTACGTAAAAATCGTCATCTTTGATTTTCTTCTCAAATATTTTTTTAATTTTATCTTGGATCACTTGTGATTTGATGTAAACCTCTTCCCTAGTATGCTGCAAATAAATAGTCTGATTTATCCTTCTCTGGATATCATTTGGTTCTACCTGCAATTCTTGAATCATATTCATCATTGGCATTCCTAAAGAGGATGGAAAAACATCATCCATTGCATATAGTAGTTTATAAGGAGATTTACCAATGGACTTATTTGTAGTTAGTATGTTTTCCCATAAGGCATTGACCAACCTTTTGTTCCGGGTCTTTTTTTTGTCTTCTAAGAGTTCCTTGATGATATCAACCAGGATTTTGTTGGAGGATTTTGCAAGTTCATTACCTTGAGGGTAATAGGCAGTGGAATGGCAAAGGGTAATGTGGTATCTATGGAAAAAGTCTACCATCTTCTTAGATTTGAAAGAAGTTGTATTTTCAGTAATGACCTTTTGTGGGCATCCAAATCTGGAAAGGATATTATTTTCAAGGAATGATATGATGACAGTATCAGTGGCTTGTCTAGAAGGAAGGAATTCTATCCACTTTGTGAAATAATTAGTGGCTGTCAAAATCCATTTATGTTGGGTTGAGGAAGGTGGGCGAATTTCACGAATGAAGTCTAGACCCCATTATTGAAATGGAATTTCTATGGAAATGGGTTCGATGGGTAAAGGTAATACTTTTTTCTTCCCTTCAAATATCTGGCATTTGTGACAGGAGGTCACATACTTTCTAACATATGAAAAAATAGTGGGCTAGTAAAAACCCGCCCTCAAGATTTTATCAGCAGTTGATTTCCAGTAAAGGTGTCCTCCACAGTCACCTGCATGAAACTCTTGCATAACTTTATCAGCTTCATCTTTTAATAAATAGTTTAGTAGTATACCACCATGATATTTCCAAAATAAAGAACTATCTATGATACAATACTTCATTTCTTGCATTTTCAAAAATCAAGCTTTAGTTCTAGATAAACCAGGAGGAGCTTGTAGATTTAGTAAAACAAATATGATATTTGCATACCAAGGTGATTCAATGAAATCTTCACTAATCTATGGAGTTTCCATCTCTTCTTGATCATCTAATTGAGTAATAGAATTTATATCTAAGGCCTGACAGTTCGATTCAGCCGTGAGTTTGGCTAAACCTTGGCCTTTAATCAATTTGGTGGGATTAGTTTTAATATCATATTCCAAAATAGTGGCAATCCATTTTCCTCTCTTTCCATCAGGCCCATTCTGAGTCAAAATGTTGTTTACTATTGAATTTGGAACATATGCAATTATGTGTGAATACAAGATATATACTTTGAAATATTTAATAGCCTTTACTAAAGCAAGTGCCTATTTTTCAATTATGTTGTACTTTAGTGTGGAATATATTAATGATTTTCTTAAAAAAGAAATGGGTTGTTCATAACCCTAATCATTATTTTGCAACAAGACTGCTGCAATGGTATGTTCTGAAGCAAAAGAAAAAATAATAAAAACATTTTGGAAATTAGGAATTATTAGGATAGGTGTTCCTGTAAGGGCTTGTTTGATTAATTCAAAAGATTGTTTGGCCTCTACTATCCCTTTAAGTGCTAAATATATTTTTAACATGTTATTCAACTCTCTGATTAGTTCTCCTAAATTAGAAATTAATCTTTAAGGAATTTAATTTTACCTAAAAATGCTTGTAATTATTTGATGTTTCTAGGATGACTTATGCTCAAAATTTCCTTTATTCTTGCTAGATCTATTCTAGTTTCCTATTTTTAAATGATGTTTCCTATGATTTTACCTTCTTCTATTCCAAAGAGTGTCTTTTTGGGATTTAGTGAAATACCAAATTTTCTACATTTAATAAAAAATCTTCTCAAATGATCTAGATGTTCACTGTCTCTTTTGGAGAATATTGTTATGTCATGTAGATAAATGACTACAAAGTCATGAATCTCTTTGGAAAAAGCTATATCCATAGCTCTTTGGAAGGTAGCTCCTGCATTCATCAATCCAAAAGGCATTTTCAAATACATGAAAGTACCCCAATGAGTGGTAAATATTGTCTTTGCTTGATCTTCCGATTGAACTAGGATCTGATTATATCCAGAAAAGCCATCATGCAATGACATTCTTGATGATCCAACTACTCTCTATAAAATATGATCCATTTTGGGGAGAGGATAGTTATATTTTAGGCACACTTTGTGTAAGTTCCAGAAACCAAAAAAAAGTCTAATTTCCCCTATTTTCTTCCTAGTGGGAACTAAATTTGAGACGCAATCAGAATATCTGATATGTTCTATGATTTGTCCCTCATACATCCTTTTTACTTATTTTTCAATTAATGGAATAAGAACTGGATTTATTCTCCTAAGCTTATATTTAATTGGTTTTTTATCTTCTTTGATGGTGTTGAGGAGGTAAATCCCCTCTGCGGACAGAGGCGATCCCTACTAGCCCAGCAGGGGTCTAGCAACAATCAAAAATGTTACAACGCAAGTTCCTAGTTACGAATGAAAAGACTAAATATGGAAGCCTACCTGAATTCCAATGCTACGATCTGAAGAAGAGAGCGTTCCCGTTCTTCAGCCTCGGCAGATCACGATCCTCCACGATCTCCGTGGGTGGACACCTGCACATGCAAGAAACAAATAGATGCAAGCATAAAATCCGGCATACGTAACTCAATATCAGTAAGAAAGGATATTAATCATATTAACATCATTGAAAACAGAGTGGAACCATAATCATAATCATTCATTAAATAACGATCGAAAGAGATTACAACCAAAGTTATGACGTCGTGGTCTCCTTC
>JAXQQM020086579.1:0-30831 GCA_034641835.2 Pinus albicaulis
ACAATTTAATGAAAAAGGAACTACTTGTAATTTAATAAAGTAAATTTTAACCTATTGAATTAATGCATATATAAAAAAAATATTAGAAGGATAAAGGATGTTGTTTCTTTTTCTTATTCTCTAAGTATGTGTTTGCCTAATGCTTATGTATTTGCTTGCAAAAAACTTCAACATGGTTGCATGCAAAAACAAATAATTTTTTCAAATAAAAAAATTGAAAACTAATAAGCTGGGTGTGAATACGAACTGGGTGGAGTGAAATATTTAACAGTGAAATATTACGACTGAAACATTTAACACTGAAACATTAAACACTGAAACATTATAACAGTGAAACTTCATAAAAAAAATTGAAAACTAATAAGCTGGGTGTGAATACGAACTAGGTGGAGTGAAATATTTAACAGTGAAATATTACGACTGAAACATTTAACACTGAAACATTAAACACTGAAACATATAACACTGAAACATATAACAGTGAAACTTCATAGCACTGAAACATATAACAGTGAAACTTCATAACACTGAAACTTCATAACAGTGAAACTTTATAACAGTGAAACTTCATAAAAAAATTGAAAACTAATAAGCTGGGTGTGAATACGAACTGGGTGGAGTGAAATATTTAACAGTGAAATATTACGACTGAAACATTTAACACTGAAAAATATAACACTGAAACATATAACACTGAAACTTCATAACACTGAAACATATAACAGTGAAACTTCATAACACTGAAACATATAACAGTGAAACTTCATAATAGTGAAACTTCATAACAGTGAAACTTCATAACAGTAAAATTTTACCAGAGATATATTTAATTTTTTCTTTTTCATTATTTATAACAGTGAAATAAAACCATTTTTGAGCATTTCATTATAAAATTAGAATAACCGTGAGGAAGTGGCTAACAGTGAAATTTCATTATAACAGTGACACTTTATAACAGTGAAACTTCATAACAGTGAAACTTCATAACAGTAAAATTTTACCAGAGAAATATTTAATTTTTTCTTTTTCTTAACACTGAAAACATATAACACTGAAACATATAACACTGAAACATATAACACTGAAACATATAACAGTGAAACTTCATAACACTGAAACATATAACAGTGAAACTTCATAACACTGAAACTTCATAACAGTGAAACTTCATAACAGTAAAATTTTACCAGAGATATATTTAATTTTTTCTTTTTCATTATTTATAACAGTGAAATAAAACCATTTTTGAGCATTTCATTATAAAATTAGAATAACCGTGAGGAAGTGGCTAACAGTGAAATTTCATTATAACAGTGACACTTTATAACAGTGAAACTTCATAACAGTGAAACTTCATAACAGTAAAATTTTACCAGAGAAATATTTAATTTTTTCTTTTTCATTATTTATAACAGTGAAATAAAACCATTTTTGAGTATTTCATTATAAAATTAGAATAACCGTGAGGAAGTAGCTGAACTACATACCCGGGTAACAGAATAAATAGAGCCCGAGCGCGGTGGACGTAAAAGCATGAACAGAGCCCGAGCGCGGCGGATGTAACAGCACCTACAGAGCCGAGCGCGGCGGACGTAACAGCACCAACAGAGCAGAGCCGAGCGTGGCGGACGTAACAGCACCAGCAGAGCCGAGCGCGGCAGACGTAACAGACCTGCAAAACTCGCGGCAAATACAAACAGAGCTCCAAAAATCGCGCGAACAATGAAAACAGTTTAATTCGCGGGAGCTGTATTTATAAAAACATAGTTCGGCCGAACTCCTGTTGCCGATTTTCCAAACCTCCGGCAAAAATTCTGTTTGCTGTGCTGTCACTGTGCCGTCAATCTAAACGGACTCAAAAGTTTGGCCGAACTCTTTAAGGAAGTTCGGCCGAACTTTATAAAATGTTCAGCCGAACTATTGCCGAAAAAAAATTTCTGCCCCCGATTCTCACAAAAGTGTAACCCAGGTTCACGTTTCCACCCTTAAATATCCAAGAATATTATTTAAAGAGTGGTTTAATTAATTATTCCTTGAGAAAAATCAAATAAATAAGGAATTATTTAATTATCCCTCATGGGGTTTCCTGTTTGAACCAGAAATAACTTAATAAATTATGGTTTGTTAAATTATTTCTTATAGTGAAAGCAATTTTACTACGGTAAAATTGGTCTTACATGGTTTACTGTGATCCATCTAATTGTGAATGGTTAGATGACCAAAAATTGGTGTAACATTAATATAAGAAGAAGTTCGTAACTTCATCATCATCGAGGAAGTTGTTAGAAGGAGGAAGTCACCCTAATCAATTAAGTATCTATGACCTTATCTAAATCTGTCAAAATAACTTATTACAAAGAGAGAGAAAAATTGGTTGGGTCATCAAACTTTACTGCATAGAAGAAAAGGACAAATTTGAATGTAATCAAAGATGAAGTTATGGGCTACATGGAAGGATCTACGACTCAACCTTCAAAATAATATGATCCAGCTCATGCCAAATACATGAAAGGAGAAATTAGAGCTAAGAGGATTCTCATAGAATCCATTAAGGACTCACTCCTACCCTATATATCAAAACTATAAATTGCAAAATAAATATATGAGAAACTGGTGGAGCTATTCTTTGTGAGTACTATAGGAGAAGCAATCGCTCTGAGACAAGAACTATAAAAGATGAAAATTTGAAGAGAGGAAGGAATCACTTCATATTTGATGATGATTTTTGAAACTCAATACCAATAATAGGAATTGGGAGACTCTAATATCTGATAGTGAGATGACTAAAGTAGTACTGAATGCTCTACCGAAAGAATGAGGAAAATTCACTTCAGGCTTATATGAGAAGAAATAAGAAACACCATTCTAGGATCTATGGTCTCTATGTAAAATGGAGGAAAAAATATTGAAAGCTAAATATGATACAGGATCAATTGAAGGGAATCAAGCCTTTGCATCCATGTCCCGGAAGAAAGGAAGATTCGTAAAATTTGGTCCTAAGAACAAAATAAGAAATATGAAAAAGGTATGATCCTTTGGATGTAATGAAGTTGGAAATTATAAAATGGATTGTCCTAAATCTGGGAAGGACAAGAGGAAAAAGGAAGAACCCCATGTCACAAATGAAAGGGAAGAACCTAATGAAAATAAATCTGAGAAATAAGAAGTGAAATATCTCTATTATTATTGATATAATATTTCTCTTTAAGTGACTTTTGTTGGTTGTAAAATATTATGATATGAAGCAAAGTATATTAATAGCATCATGATAGAATCATGGAAGGAGCACTTGAAGATGTTGCTCATGGTAACCTCACTTATAACTACATTTTATAGAGAATATCAAAGATATCCATCTATAGGTACAAGAAAAACTACATAATTCACAGGATAAGTATAAGGTGATACATGATCAACACAAAATAGAGAAATAGTTCAAGTTGGGCGACAAAGTGTGGATACAGTTGAATAACGAGAGGTTGCAGATGCCTTGCAATAAAATAAAGGCTCTAAGGTATGCTCCCTTTTAGATACTTGAAAAGGTGGATAATAATGCCTATCGACTCAGTCTACCACCATATATTCCCATTTACTCAATTAGGAATTTGGATAATTTGAAACTCTCTGCACATTCCACGCTAGACTAAGAATATGAAAATGTTCTAACTTCTATGGAGGACTTCGAACCTAATACTTAGGAAGATTTGAGAGGAGACATAATTTTACAAAATAGGCTCATAACTACAAGACACAGGAAACATGACTTGTGGAAAATCTAAATGGTGCACGAGACAGAAGGTGGAGGAAAAATTTCCTCACCGAATTCATGAGACAATTTTGGGACCAAAAACCTCCCAAGATGGAGAGGTGTGATCCATATTGGATTATTATATTTTTTTCATCAATCTCAATACATTTGGAGTGGAAAATATGGAGGAATAATTTTGATTCATTAAACAATGTTTTTTTTTAGAATAATTTTCTCTCTTTAGCACTACACCATTGCATTCTATGCTACACACATAGATCTTTCCAACAATATAAGAAGCATGTCAATCGAAGTTTGCATGAAAAAGTTATGCCACTCAGAAGTTGACCTTCCTAATTTCACACTTATAATTCAAAAGGAATACTCTGGAAGAATCTAATTTATAACTGTAGTTAATATTTGATGTAGTCAAACTTAACCACTAGTAGGCTATCGGAATATGCTATAATCAGGCCACTAGGAGGAAGATGCATTCCATTATTTTGAGAGCAGTTTTTTCCATAGCTGAGTAAATATATCCAAGAGGGATTGGAGGTAGTGAAAAAAATGAGGATTTATGCACTGTAAGAGCCCATATGTCACAAGATTTACTTCTTTGTACCTGCAACCATATTTCCATATAGAGAAAAAAAGTGAAGTGACCTCACCTTCAAGTTGCGTTTTCTCCCGAAAGGTTTCCCCATAGCATATGTTTTGTCTTATGTGTTTGTGTGATATTTTTTTTTCTCTAATTCTTTTCATAATTTCCATTTGCATGCATGCACTAATTATAGTTAAATTTACAGATCTAGAGGTTAAACTAAACTATGATAGTGTTGATTTCATAATTTTAATATATCATTATCAGATCTATTGTGACGAACTTTCCAATAGAATATCAACGATATTTTACTGATCATCAGTTCTTCAAGATGGGTACAAATAATTCCTCGGGGCTTCCAATATAATCTTCAACAAGTCCTCATAATATCTTAAATATTGCCTTCATTAATGATCAAATATTTGCATCATCATTTGTCTAGTATGTGTCTCTACATCTCTTCATATTCCCAAAACAATATTCTACAAGGATCCTCCATAAGAGCTTCAAGAATGCATCACGAGGTTAATAATACATCTAATAATGATTCCAAGATACAACTTCTACAAATCTTCAACAATGCTTCTTTATATAAACATTTCTTCTAAACAAATTTTGCAAAACTATACTGACAACCTGTCGACAAATTAGGTACTATTATTGTGCTTCGAGAGAACGGAAAACTAAGGAAAATATTTTTCTTCCAAGTATATGTAACTATTCCTCTATCCAATATCTTCAAAAATACTTTACTGATCCCAATACTATAACTTCAGCAAAGTTCTTCACAATCCAATACTATAGCTTCAATAAAGGTTTGAAAATCAAAAGTGTGGCTCCAACAAAAGTCTACAAATTCAAACTCTTTAAAGAGTATCTTTTCATTGTAGCTCCAAGATTGCGCTTCACTTTGATCTAGTTATGTTATTAATGATATCAAAGGTATATAGTTATTCAGATATATTTTCCACTAGTCTATACTTATCCCAAAGAATAATTCTAAGGTTGATGGTTGTAATAAGTCTTAATATCACCAAACAATATTGAATCTTGTAACAAATAAGAACACAAGACAAGAGTGAACTCAGATTTAGATCCAAGTTATACCAAGATAATTCTTCATAGGTCTGTATGTTGGACTAGGCACCTTATATTGGATACCATAGGTCCAAAGTGTTTTTCACAGCCATCTACTACAAGTGGAATCACAAGTCCAAAAATATGCTTCCCAGGTTCCACTATAGCTTTGAGAAAGATATTCGATATATGAATTTTTATCCACAAAACAAGTGTGAGTAAATTTACAAATCCCATCACATGTGCAATTTTTTCTCCACGTATGTATACAAAAAAATAGCTTAATATAAAATAATACCAAGAAATTTTCTCCAGGGAGATGACAACCAATTTAGACAATATAATCCGAATTCATCTAAATATCCAAAGTAATCTTAATATTTTTATCTCGTTCAATTCACAATCCTATACTTCTTTTCTTATGTGAACCTAGTTAAACTTTTTCGCGAGTGATCTTCCAAGGGTTTATATTTATATTTGTTTCAACTTATGGTGAAGGGGAACATAATTGACTTGGACACGGCCGGAGGCTATTAGAGCTTACCTGTAGAACTACATATTTAATTGTAATTAAAAAAAATTAGAGATATCGCTTCCCTCTTGCTTGGTGAAATTTTGTATGTTCCCAATCTATAAGTTAAATTTTTTAAAATGTTTGGAGAATTTCATTAAAATGAAACTTCAACAACTTATTGTTCTCTAATTGATGAGAGAAATGCATTGGACATTGTTAAGGAGAAATGACATCTTTCATGGATATACTTGGCCATAGACACATTAAGAGTGAAGATATTGTGTCGTTGTAAAACTAAATAAAATATTATATTTTCAAGGATTATTATCATTTCTCATATATTTAATGGCTTATTTCTTTGAAAACTACATTTCCAATCATTACCAAAATGTCTGTCCTTTCACCAAAATTGTGAGGAACACTATGATATGAAATGCTCGGCTTCCTAAAGGAATCTAGATTGTTGAGACAAAGGCATGTCTAAGCTTTGAGGAATGCTGAATTGGGGTTTAAAAAGCATGTCTATCATTTTGGGGTAATGCTCAATTTGGCTTAATGACCAATGCATGATTTATATAGAAACATACAAAACATACAATGAAGTATTCATACTCAACCTTTCCACATTTATCAATGATAAATGATCCAAATAAATAAAAGGGGTTTATGCATATCATGGAGTTATATACCTCTTGAAGAAAGATATTATCACAAAATTTCTCCAATTTCTTGGTTACTATGACTATTTACCAATCCTAGCTGAGAGTTTCTATATGCTCAACTACTTTTCACTTTTGGTGAGAAATCATAATCTAAAGTTTGCGAAAGTTACACTTCTAGTTCAAAAATATTCTTTATATCATATCTTTCAGTTCTCCAATTTCTACAAAAACTCTTGTTCAATTATCTTTCAAAATAATGCTTTATTACTAAATGATTGATAAGCTTTAAAGTTATCAAATTTGCTTCTTAATGATTGTTGTCTAACTTTTCAAGAAATCTATATCACCACAATATTCCTCCTTCTTATTTCAATAACAAGTCTATCAAAAACAATATTAGTGATATGTATATTGAATATTTGAAAAATTCATGAAAATACCTAGTTAACTGAGTACACCAGAATATGCTTCTTTTCATATTTCAGTAACAAGTCTATCAAAAACAAATTGTGGGTCTTCAGTTTCTATAACTCAGTTATAGAAACTGACTCAAACTCTTCTTCTATCCAAGCATGCCACCACTTCCAAGCAACCAAAGCACATATAGAACATGCATCACAAGCTCTATAGTTGTTGCACTCAAATAACACAAAAATCTCTGCACTTGTAAAAGTCCACCTGTTCCAACACAATAGATATTTTTAAAATCAATCTTATACCCAAGTGCTAGTAATCAAATAAAAGAAAAAAAATGTTAGCAAGTAAAAACAAGTAAGAATACAGATTATGGGTCAATACCTGAGCAAAAATTCCTAACTGTATATCAGAATCAGATATTTCAACCAGAACTTCCTCGCATTTAATACATCCTCCCTCTGCATTCTGGAGAGCCACAGTAGCAGGCTTTCTTTTTTATGTTACCATGAGAGTCAAGAACTTGACCGAGGCTGTAATTATAGTCGTAAGAAAGCTCCTCCATAGGAGTAATGTTATCAGCAGCAAAGAGCATGATATGAGGTAACTTTCTGTCATCATGGTCATAAAGAACATTCTGTGCGTAGAGATTAGGAGAACAACTGTGATTAATAAATCTTCCCACATTTCCACACTTGGCTGCATCAATAGTGAATCCGGCATCTTCAACCAAGTCACATGTATCATGAGCCTCCATGTCAGGCAGCAAACGAGAAAGATCATTACAAAGAGATTGATCCATGCTATTGCAATTGCGTCCAATATCAAAGAGGTACTCATCATTCCCAACACATTTTTCAGCATCAGTGTCAGAAAGAAGCTTACCAGTGTATTCACAAATAAAGCGACCAGAAGGTATGGAGTCTAATGATCTAACCCCCCAACCTCTCTTATCTGTCTTGAAAACCTCAAGGGTATATTGAACACCATGTTGACTCACTCTATTGTGACAAGTAGCACTACATTTACAAGACGGACCGCATTCATATACAATAGGCTTAGGATGCACAATAGCACCATCGTAATTAAATGGAAATTCTCCTCCATTTTTCCAAGCACATAAGCATTTGGAAGGATCTAAACACCCATCCTTACATTCACAACCCCTAGGAGGCGACCGGTTACACCAATGTGGATAAATAACCTCAGTTCTATACTCAAATTTTGGTAGACTTTCGTCATCAATAGTATTCACTGCACAAATGCATTTTCTCTCCTTGCCTCCAGATATGTCCCTAACACGTAGACCTTCACGAATAGAATATTTTTGTGCCCTCCCCATAAATTGCACTTCCTTCATGCCCAGCTCTGGCTGACCAGGCTGTCTTTTTAACTCGAATTTGAATACTGAGTATCCAGATGCCCCTTTATCATCCCAGCATTTCTGCACATCATAAAGCCCATCATATGTATATATTACATTGACTGTTCCTCTTCTGTTTGCTTGAATTCCAGTATTCTTTTGCTTGTGTCCACGGATAACTCTCACTGGTATCTTCTTTTCTATGTTGTTCTTGAGAGCCAAGTTTCCGCGTTCAAGCTTCTGGTCTTTGTTCTGCCTTTTGTCCCCAATGTAGTTATTTCCACCATGGCCGGTGTATATTAACAAATCCCCACCATCTATATCGTCTTCATAACCACCTGATATCACGATGCTGGTAGCCAGTGGCACATTTCCTTCTTTCAAGAAATCAATCCCAGCCTGTATCTGCCTATGAAGACCCACAATGCAGAGCTCAGTTCTATAATGAAATTGGTCTCCAACTTCTGCTCCAGGAACAACTCCCGCAATTTGTTTACCCGTGTTGACATACCGATTATTTTCTCTCAAGATTTTCGAAGCCTTCAGATCCACACGCAAACATTTACCAGCTATTGCAGGGTCTTGAACTTGAGCTTCAGCATTCTGCAACAATTTCCTGCAAGCCATTTGAAATAATCTCAAGGCTTTTCTAACTTTTGATCTGATATGGACTTTTCCGAATTTAAAAACTGGATTAGCCAGAGATTTAGATGGCTGAAGCTTGGAGGCATTTGTCACAAGCCTAGGTAGATAGAGTGGACCTCTAGATTTGACATTCTGAGGAGTTGCCACACCCTTATAGGAAGACACTTTCTTAGTTCCAGTTGTATTATGTTGAGAACATAACCCTTGAACCTTGACTGTAGAATGTCCTGATTTGGCTTCTTTCTTGATCATATGAGGCACCACCTGATTCACATTATCTCTTTTAGGTTGCACCTTGAAATCTTGCAACGTTTTGTATCTTACTTGCCCAGAATGTTGAGAAAGATAGCACGATTCATTCAAAGCTGGTCTACAAGGCTGGATGTTTTCATTCAATCTGTTTCTAAAAGACGACATGTTTTTCTTCTCTTTGTTGGTAGAACCGTCTTCTTTGTTTCCAGCACCATCTTCTTTTTTCACATGATTAGACTCAAGGTTTCCTCGAAATTTGACTCTTTCTTTAGCACTTGAATGATTATTAAATTTTGAATGCTGTTGACTGCTGCCCTTAACACCATCAGTATGGGACTTAGTGGCAGCGGATAATTGGTTCTGCTCCTTTTTTACCCTGGGAGAAATTCTACCATTACTAGAGATATAGTATGGAGAAGCTGAAACTGGTGGAGTGAGAAATTTCTGTGGAAAAGATTTATAGCTCACAGGTGCAACAGGAGATGCATATCTCCCACAGCCAGGAGAAAAATCACGGACTGCAGATGGCTTGATTGGGTTCTTAAGCTTAGGAATAAGGTTACTTTCCTCGGAAACATTGTTGTCCTTTTCAGTTATTCTTTTCACTAGAATTTTATTTGGAGCTTCACCATGATGAGGTTTGATACTCATACTAGTCTTTTGCTTCTTGAGTTTAAGAAAATGTACATGTTTGATGGGATCCTCCTTGTTCAGGTATTCTTCAATTCTGCGTTTTCCCAAAATGCTCTTACCAGCAGCATCATAATGGGAGCAACCAGCCTCACGAGAATATCTGAAATTGTTATATTCCAATTTGTTTCCCATTCCCACTTCAGGGTTCGCCAACCTGAATGTATTACTTCCAGTAGTTCTTCCTGTCCATATAAGAAAACGATCAACAGACTGGCAAATGCTTCAAAAAGACAGGCTCAGAAATCAGAAATACCATAAAGACTTGCAATAAGTTGATTACCACCACAGGAATAGTTTGCAAGATTCTAAGAAAATAATTAAAATAAAAAATAATGATCAACAGATTGGCAAATGTTTCAAAAAAGATAGGTGGAGAAATCAGAAATACCATAAGTTGATTACCACCATAGGAATAATTTGGAAGATTCTAACCAGGAAAATAAATAAATAAAAGATAATTTCATAGTACAATTAAGAAACAATCAAGTAGATTTCACAACAAAATAAATTACATAAGAAAATTTAACTAAGAAAGTTCAGAGGTTTATGCCATCTCGGCAGGCACAAGGGAGTATTGAAGATCATCCTAACCCAATATTTCTAAATGGTCGAAAGCAGGCGTATGCCTTATGGAATCAATTATGACTATTATAGATCCTAAGGTTTCTTTAAATAAAAAGACAGGCAAATTGTAAGATTCTCATGCTCACCTGTAAGATTCTGAAAACAATCCGGTCATGAAACATTTATGAATATCAACCTATGGGAATGAACTCAACCGCTGAGGTTCATTGCCGTAAAGTGCAATTCAATGAAAAAGTGGATCATGGAGATATTTAAAAGATTTAGGAATATTATTTATGCTGATGGCAGTTATTACTCAATCCGGTAATGCATTTTAATTGTTCTTCAATTGCTATGACAGAAATTGGGATTTTATCCATCTATATTTTTGAACCTGTAAATATTTGTAGCATCTACCAGTCTGATCCAATAGGAATTTTATCAATTTAAAATGTTGATAAAAATTTCAACTTAAATATGCAGAATTTAAATAAGATTTAAAATCTGATATATTTGTAAAGTCTAAATCCTAGTTGGAATCATTATCAATTTCTTTTATGTGTGGGGATTTCTAAGATCATTAATGATAGTTTTTCAAGTGGTTTTAATGGAAATCACAAGTTGTTTTCATCCCAAATACAGCTTGGCCATAAATTACCATTAATTTTTGCAAGATGTTTTATTGATTCCAATCTCATTGAATTTTGTATTGATAAATTACTAATTTTAAATCTCACCCAAAATCCAACAAGCATATCAATTTTAAGAATTTCAAGATTTTAGGGATTGCAATGGTTCCATTTGATTCTATAATCTCTTAAGGCATGGTTCTCTTGGCCTTATGCTACAAAGAAACAACTTACAATCATAATTTTAGTTCTCTTGGTCTTGTGCTACAAAGCAACAAGATAAAATTATAATTTTAAAAATCAGCTAATCTGAACTAGAAATCAGTTATTATGGTTGTTTGATAGCTAATGGGTGCAAGTTGTTCCTACTTCCAACCCTAACCCGCCATGTTAGATCTTACATGGGTGGGAAAGTCTAAGCCCTCTAGTGCTAGTTTTTTAGACACCAACAATTTTTTAGAAATGATTTTGAAAAAAACCACTAGTTCAAAATAACTCATTGACCATACTATCAACCTTCTATTCTAAACCTCATTCAAACCATAGACGGTTGTTCCATCTACGAGGATCCGTAAAAGATTTAAGAATATTGTTTATGGGAATGGAAGCTATCGATCTAATAGAGTAATGATTTCATTTCACCAATCTAGATCTTTGATATAATTAAAAGAAATGTCTACCCTGAAGGCAGTCATTCATCTAATTGGAGGCTAATAATTTTTTTATTGTGGCTCCTATGACAATAGAGTTTTAACGATATAGAATTTTGATAATCTGACAGAATTGGTCGATTCAACTAAACAAAAAATCTTGGAATATTGGAATTTAGATTCAATAGAATATCTGAATATATCTGAAACATTGACTACTCCCATCAAATTAGAATTTTACAACTCCAGAAATTTGACAATCTGGCAAAAGTTGCCGATTCAAACTTAACAAAATCTCGCAATCGGAAAATTTGAAATCTAATGAAAATCTGATATCACATTATTAAAAAAATCTTTCACTATACCATAAACTTACTTGGTGCACCATTGCTGCACTTTCCCATCTTGAAAGATGACGGCAGTTGAGGGATAGTTCTCTCCAACGCAACAATGTGCAATAAACGGCTTCTTACATAGAATGCTGGCCGGATCAAATGTTTGTACAGTAGCAGACCCTGACACCCAGGATCACAAGATGCGTGGTTTGG
This sequence comes from Pinus albicaulis, assembly GCA_034641835.2. Lineage (NCBI taxonomy): Eukaryota > Viridiplantae > Streptophyta > Pinopsida > Pinales > Pinaceae > Pinus > Pinus albicaulis. Next base: position 12,361 of record JAXQQM020086579.1, read on the forward strand.
AGATGTTACAGCTGGTACAGTTGAAAATATCGCCAAATTGACGAACATTGGCACTTTTGGCATTCCTTTTATAGGGTTTAATACGTGGATTCTTTCAAGTCCATCTGGTCGGCTCCGTGAAGTGGTGGACGTCTCACGAATAAAGTGTTTTCTTAAAACACAATTTAAATTTAACATCGAGATATCTTCCATATATTGGGTTTTACAATATTTTTTTGGGGTTAAAATATAATTATTAATGGTTTTTGTTTTAAAGTCTAATAGAGCACCACATTACCATTTATAGGGAGTGGATAAAAATAAAATTAATAATATTTATAGGGAGTGGATAAAAATAAAATTATTAATTAAAATATTATTAGGGATTTGTGTGATCTATAAAATGTATATAAGATGTTTAGGTGAGCATATTTTGTGAAAGCTTTTCTAATTATGAGAAATGAGATCTAGGAGCTAGTTTAATTTAAATGGATAAAGAAAAGCTCCAAATTAAGGTTAGTTTGACTAGAAAATAAACTTAATTATTTTAATTTAAAAATCAATTAATTATTAGTTATATATTATATAATTTTAATAAATTTTTTAATTTAATAATATAATTTTAATATACATACTAAATACTAATTTAATTTGTTAATTAAAAAAATAATACTATATATTCAATACATTATTTATAAAGAATAACTTTAAATATTATAATTAGCAAGTTTTATAGAATGAATTAATTTTAACCTTTTAAAAGTCTACAGAGGCTAAAAAGAGTGACGACAAGAGGAAGGGGGAGGGGGAGCAGGAAGGGAAGCGGAAGAGAAATGACAAGAGCGAAAACCATGAGGGAAGAAAAAACACCATCTAAGAGTGAAAGGAGGGGATCTAGCACCTACTAACACAACACCCATCATCCATGCTAAGGTTAACAAGACTTTTTTCGATTTCTAAGGCTTCCCTTAACTTACAGTGATAGAAATGGTCAATCCTAGGAATGACCTTAGCATCTTCAATGCAAATGTGATGTTTTGTCTTTTGAGCATGCTCTGCTAAGACAGAGGAGCGTGATCTACCATGTTTAAGCTCAGCGACGTACTCATGAATTCTTTGATTAATGGATCACTTTCACTCATGTAAGGCATCCCACACGAGCAGAGAATCAAGTAAACACCCTTACCATCCTTAGGGAAAAAAAGGTCCTTTATGGATCTAAGAGAACTCTAAGTGGTGCAGAGGGACTTGAAGGTGAAGAACATATTATGTATCCTAAGGATCCTAGCTATTGTATCAATAGTACCTTGAATAAAAGGAGGTGAATTCCAAATAACACATCACTAGGATATTTTTAATTCATTAGACCTTTTTTTTCTTTTTCAAAAGCTCTAAGACACCAAACCTTTCTATAACCGTTCTTATTGAAAACGTTTGGGAGATGATATTTTTATCCTTTAAGGGGGTGTTCATCCGAGATTCTTAAGGCCCTAGTAGCTAGGGTGTTAAGAATACCTAGCTTCTGAGCAAGGAAATGATGAGAACGAGCATGCATATATCACTCAGTGTGTGTCTTCTTTCTAAAGACTCGAGGAGAGAAAGAACCATCTTCATTCCTAGAAATAAGAACATCTAGAAAAGGGAGGCTTCCATCAACATCGATTTCCATGGTGAAGTTAATGGTGTGAGATTGGTCATTAAGATGATGCAAGAAAAGGTCCAATTCTTCATTGCCATGAGGCCATACCTCACAAGTGTCATCAACAAACCTTTTCCAAAGTCTAGGTTGGATTAGGGTGGAGAAAAGGGCCCTAAATTCAAAGTCTTCCAAGAAAATATTAGCCACAACGGGGGACAGGGGGGATCCCATGGCCACACCACATATTTTCTCAAATAATTCATCCTCAAAACTAAGGAAGGTCGAGGTGAGACAAATCTCAACGAGATGGGTAGTATGAGGATCGGTGATTCGATTGATGACATCAATAGCTTCATTAATTGGAATGCAAGTGTATAATGAGACAATATAAAAACTTACAAGCTAGTCAAGAGGATCTATTTTAATTCATTTTAATTCTTTAATAAAGGAGGATGAGTCTTTGACAAAGGAGTGATTGCGAACCATAAGAGATTTATGCCTATTGGCTAAAAATTTAGTGAGAAGATAAGTCGGACCATCGATGGTGTTGATAATGGGGCGAAGGGGGGCTCCTTCCTTATCGATCTTTGGAAGACCATAGATCTTAGGATTGAGAGGGTTACTGTCAATAAGATTTTTACTCAAGGAGCTAACCATGCTGCTAGATTTTATGGTTAGAGAAAGGAATTTTTAATATTTCTTAAGGCGATTTTATTCCAGTTTCTTGTAGCTCCGGCTATTATGAAGGTGATCTAACATCTCATTACGGTAATATTCTTTGTTTAATATGACCGTAGAACCTCCTTTGTCACCCTTAAGAATAAAAATTTCTTGTTTAATTTTCAAGGATTTAAGAACGTGAGACTTAGGTTTGCTAAGGTTGCTCTTAGGGGGCTTGGCTTTAGTGAGTATCATATCACAATCTTGTCTAATTATGTCTTTTGAAGCATGAGGTAAACACTTAATCTCGTACTCTATATCAAAAATAATGTCTTAAATAGGTATGTTTCTAAGAGTGACAGAAAAATTAAGACCCTTCTCCAAAAGTGTGTAGACGTGACGATCAAAGGAAAAACTAGAGAGATTAATAACCTTCTTACTCGAGGGGAGGGAATAGGATCTCATTATTATTATTATTATTATTATAATTATTATTATGGTATTTGTGGTTAATATTCTTATTATTAATATTATTGAAAAAATTAGTATTATAATTACGATTGTTACTAGAAGATACCATATTAAAATTGGATGTTTTAAAAGGAGATTTAATGGATTGATTAAAGCCCCAACCAAATGAATCAATACCTCGCTTCACCACATCTTTATCTACTTAAACTCATTCCTATATCTCATTTCTCATCTTGTACTCGTGATGAACCACACTCGCTAGTTCGAAAAGTCTCAACAAAATATGCTCATATTTGATTATCACCGAAAGTTTTTATATACATAATTAAAACATGTTTAATTATTTTAGAAAATTAAACTTTAAATAATGATATATTTTGTAATAATTAAATATCTTCTATGTGATTTTTTGAAAAATATCAATTTATTTTAAAGTAAATGTATTAGTTATACATGTGGTTGTGTCATGTGCTACGAGGAGGGGAGGGGACATGCTAAACATTTAAGTCACCTAAGTGCTATCACTGACTCACTTTGATATATTAGATGGTTGTGCTTTGAGGCTCCTCAACCACACGTCTAGCATGGAGGATTAGATACAACTTTACAAACAAAAAAAAGATATGAGCTATACACATAAATGTATCATTTAAATATAATTATTAATTAAAATATCTTTAAATTAATTCAATTAGTTATAAAGAATTTAAATACTCATAAATTATTTAATAATTAGACATTTTCTAATTTAAACTTTAGAAAAATATTAATTAACATTTTAAAATGAATTTTTTATTGGGTACGTTTTATATTATTTCCATGATAAGTCGCACATGTAGTGGGTCACACGGGGGAGATAGCTACCTGTGTATGTTACGCTGGGCGCAGCAGGGGGGTCACAGGGGGGCGGAATTATTTATTGAAATTTAACACCCTTATTTTACAAAGAAAATGATTTGGTTTCACATATTTGAAAAGCCTTGAATAAATCCTCCTTATTTGTTTGAAATGACCATGAATTATATAATCTTAGTGACATTCTTGGTGTTCCTCTATATTCACTACTTTGGCATTCTTTGGAGATGATGTGCCTTAGGTGGTGGATATGATTTTTGTAAAATGAAAATTTATCTAATTTGGTCTAGTGTTGATATTATCTCAATACTTCTATAACTATCCTTTAATGGTTCTCATATTGTTCTTATGATTTGGAATAAATAACAATGTTATCTAGGAAGATAATGACAAATTTATCCAAATATTTTTTGAAATTTGCATTCATTAGTTACATAGAAATAGTTGCTGAATTTGTTAATCCAAATGGCATGCCTACGGACTCATAGTGTCCATACCTTGTGCTGAATGTTATATTAGTTATGCCATTATCTTTTATTATTACTCCATTGTACACATATCTTAGATATATCCTCAAAAATAAATTTCATCCTCTTAGTTCATCAAAGAGATCATCAACTATAAAGTGAGTGTTTGTTCTTCATTATTATTTCATTGCCTAAATTTAATGAATCAAGGCCCATCCTTATTTTTCACAAGATGTATTGATGCTCTTCATGATTCCATGTTTGGGTGTATATACTCCTTTAAAAAATATTCTAACCACATTTTATATCTCCTTCAACATGGGTGTGTTGATCATATAAGGACTTTTAGATAGTGGATTAGATCTAGGCATTAGATCAATAGAAAAACTATTTATTTTAGGTAGCACATCCTAAAATTATTGTAGCACTATATAATCCACCAAAATTGGAATAGTTTTTTTTACTAGCTCATCCACACACTGCAAATATTTGACAACCTTTCCTAAAAGGAAAAATTTGTTGTGGGGCTAAAATGCCAATTATGGAGATTTGTTTTGGAAGCCATTGAACTTTCTCTCACTACCCATATTCATAAAAGGAAAATAATTTCCTTATTGAATAATTTAGGAAAACATAATTCTTTCCAAACAATCCTTCCCAACAAGAATATCAGAGCAACCTAATGGATTTATATTCAAATATACAATTGTGTCCACCCCCATTAATATTTATAGGATATGTCAAGAAATTTTCGCTAATATTTCTCTTGGTTCAAATGCATAGTTTAACTCACCAAGATATTTTAATATGGTTCCTTTTCAAATGAAATACATCCACTAACTTAGAATCATTATAATTGTTTTCATTCCTAGAGATAGTCTTGAGTTGCACGAGAAAAATTCCTTGGACATCTTAAGAATAGGAGGTCTAATTGGATTTTCCTATGTTCTCAGGAACCTCCCTAGATATAACATTTGTGAGTTTTACTTGCTTGGTGGTTCTAGATGATGATGGGAGCAGAGAAATAGTGTTAACTCTAATTGTATGATGGAGATAACTTAGAGTGGGCCCGAGGCCTTTATCAAGCTCAATTGCTGTAAAAGGGTGGGGTATGAAACGAGTAAACAAGTTTTAGAGATAAAACAGGGTGAGTGCTTGGATGAATGGGAGGAGGCAAGTCAGATTAAGGTAGGCTTACTGAGACGTAAGAATCTACACTTCACAGACTTCGAAAGAAATAAATCGTGATACGATTTATGAGACATAAATCCTGCATCGAGCCTAATTAAGCTTACCAAATGACTAACTTATGAGTACCATCTGAAGGTAAATTCATTTACTAACCACTAGCGACCAACGTTCCGAACACACGATAATTGAAGAAACATTTGGCAAAACTAAATTAGAAGATTAAACAAATGCATAGAAGAGGCATACATATTGCTCAAAAGCGAAACTAATTACAACATAAACATAACATTTAAATAGTACTTAGGGTGAAATTGAGGTTTCACACGATTTTACAACACACCTGAAATTGACATAAAAGAGAAAACAAAAGGCGACATCGGCCTGATCATGATATCATTAATGGTTACGAGGAGGAGTGGTAGAGTCCCCTAATCTGTGTGGTCGAGCTAAAGAAAAAGAAGAGCCAGAATGGAAAGGAGACTGAGGTGGAAGTTGTTGCGAGGTGGAAGGAGCTGGAGGATGTGCATATTCATAACACCTTTTTTTCAGATGACGTCCGCAGGTAAAGGTGTTGAAGTGAAGAAATCGAACAGAGATTTAAGTTCGGTAAGTTCGGAGTAATCAAAGATGGGCAGCGAAAAATATCTTGACCTGGGCAAGGAGAAAGCCTTGTGTAATGCTTCCGCCAAGGTATTTGCATTTAGGTGGGAGGTCTTCTCCAATAATAAATATGCCTTACACTTGATTTCGGTCATCTTCTGATCATAGGTTGTTAAAGGAGGAAATACCACTAACTGATCCCAGCATGGGGGAAGGCTGACCTCCACTAAATTATGCCATTCGCAATCAAACATCTCCACTCCCTTTGTCACGATTGATAAATATATTAGTGATTTTATGCATACATCTTCTTTCTGGATCATCTTAGCGACCTCCATGATGATTCTGAATTGATCAAGCACTCCACGCACGCTCAACTCTTCATATGGGAGTTCGTTGATATACTTGATGTATCTCTTTGCTGCTACTACATTTACGTCTCCTTCCCTACAACTTGCCTCCAACTACACCTTATCATCTCAGATGATGTTCTTCTGGTCATTTGCAAGTGTGATGAGCTCCCAATGGTCTTTCACTTCTGCTATGATTTCTGTCCAGACTATCTGCCTAGCTTCCACCAATGACATATTTCCTTTAATCTGTGCCTTCAAATCCTTGATCAACTTTTCGTGTTCCTGGGCCTACTTACAAAGGTTCTCTACCTCTTTCTGGAGGGATGAGACAATATTCTGATTTTCTGAATAGGTTTCCATGGCTTTGTCCAGGAGTCTATGAGTGGTACGTGTCTCATCCTTTTTACATCTTCAAGTCTTCCAAAGCCTTTGTTAGTTGTTCTGGAGCACTTTGAGGATGCTCTGGTACATTCACTAAACACATATGACTACCATGAGCCAGTTGTAGCTGAGAAAATTTCTCCCTTAATCCTATGTTCTCTTCCTCTTTCTAAGCAAGCACCTCCTCTTTCTGAGCAAGAGGCTCACAAAGGGCCTCTTTTTCTTTCTCAACTTTGGCTATCTCCTCCATTTGTATGTGTTACGAATGAGGGATGTTCAGTTTGTGTCGAATCTCCTGCACCTCCAACTCATTTTTTCTTAGAAGAGTTGGTAGTACTGAGTTAGGATCGATTCCCTTACCTCTTATCATCTTCTTGCAGTCCTATAGATATGTATCAAGGGCTTTAGAACTTGATCTTTCCCTTTGTTAAGTGATATTCATCTCAGCCAATCTCCTTTTCGCTTTATCCAAGGTTATGGTATTCTTTATAAATTTAGTTTGAAGCATGTCCCTCATGGACTTGTGTAGATTTAACTTATCGGGAAAAGGAATGGAAGCCAAATTGAGAATTATTTCCAATGCTTTGTACTTAGATCTCAGAGGGAGGGGATGGGAGGATGAATGATGGACAACAAAGATAAGTTAGTCTTTCTCCACATATAAGGCTGAAGTGAGCCTAGTATGATGCTTGTCTATGAACTGGGATAGTTATGCCCTCAGCTTCTCTCTTGCAGATTGGTTCTTGGCTTCGATCTACTCTCTTGTCTCCTCTTTACCCAATGTGACAACTTGTGAAAGTTTTGAAGGTGTTGAAGATGAAGCGGAATCATATGAGAACTAAAAGCCTACTCTGGCCTTGTGATGACCTGTAAGCAATGAGGTTTCATCATCCTAAATCTCGGTGTTCTGTTCCCTCAGACCTTCAGTTCTCTATCTATTACTGAGACTGTCTTCCTCCTCCTCATCCATGAGTCCGTGGTCAATCTGAAATTTTTTTGTTCCAGAACCTCCACGTCACCATGTGCACTATCTCCTTTTCTTTTGATAGCTAGGGATTAATCCTCCATCTCTGTATCCAAAGGAAATGAATCACATCTAGCTTTCCATTCAACTATGGGCCTAGGTTTATGCTGATACACCGAGGACTTAATGTTATTCTTTCTATGTGTGATAAAACCTTTAGGATCATAGTTCCATGCACCTCCCCATGGTAAATTCATCTTCCTCAACATCCTTCCACAAAGGGGAGTGCATTCCTTGAATTGACAGTGAAATTTCCTACAACATTTGGTAACTTGAAGATATATCCCTTCTTCGTGGGAACGAAGTGGGCTTGGTCGGCACTTAGGACATGGTGGATGAACTCAATAGAAAAATCCTCATGGATAGGAACACTGGAAGTTGGTAAGGAGGCACTTCAACACCATAACCCTTCATCTTTGTATGCTCCTCAAACAAGTACCAATCCTCGATACAATATGTTTCACTGAATTGGAGTCACTCCTTTTTTTTTAGGAAAAATTATGGGAGGGGGGTTTTCGTGTATGATTGCGCAATCCCTTGACATGAAATCCATGACAAATTTCACATACCCCTTCCCTTCTAGCTGTTGGCGAATTTCCTAAGTCCATTCAAACATGGATTTGGGTTTAGAGTTTCTCATGGAGAGCCTCTCGAGGCCTAAACCTTCGAACTTATCTCGATGTGTAAACAGGAATAGGTAAAACACGAGGGAGAAATATCTAAAGGAACAAAAGGATGAAATATCTTTGAACTGGGCTTTGATGTCCGAGGCCACAAATGTTGGCATATATAGTGTAATCCTAGGTTACATCATGAGCCATAGAAACCATAGACCCACTTTCTTTACCCTATTAGCATTCTCTAAGCCAACATTCCTGGGATGACCGCTAGGATGGGCTGTATGGTCTCATGAAATAGGGAAAATTGAACAACTTCTGTAGATGGGAGAGCAGATAGGTGTGAATCAGTAATGAGTTCTAGGAAACTTCTCTGCTTCTACAATGGTAAGTTCGAAAAGTGGCAGGAGAGAGTGACATTAGTGAATTCAACACATTATTTGGTGCAGGGGTATCATAGGGCCTTTTTGAGGAGATGAGGAGTAATCTCGAGAATCTTGACCCCCTGAGTGGAGAGGAAAAAATCCTTTCGCTCGATGTAGGCATCGACGAGCTAGGCAATAAACTCACGGAAAGGATGAATTGTTGAGGAAATTTGGTAATAGAGACTCAAGTCAACGACTCTGAACACATATTCCCCCCGTCGCTCGAAGTCTAGTACCTCAGCCTTACCACGGGCCACTTTAAAAGGGTAGATTGGGTCACAGAGCTGGGAGTGGGCATCCATGAGTGGTTTGGGGCTGGGAGCAGTCTTGAATTTGTGTGCTTGCGGGGTTTTAGGGGTAGAACATTCTTTTTTTCCCATATCAATTTGAACAAACGGTAAAGGGAAATTGTGAAAAGGACTCGACCAAATAACTGAGGTAGCAGTGAAAGTGATGTGAAGGTGGAAATAAGCTAGTAATGTGAGTTTTACCATGGTACCCAAATCAGTAAAATGAAAATAAATGATAACCAATTCAAATGGTTGCAAGTAAAAATCGGGGAGAAAATAGGTTTTTACTCAAGAGTGGAGTGTGGTGACAACTTTAGGGTTGGCGTCATGAGGATGTCAGCAATGGGGCACGTGGCACATGGTGGTTGACTGACAGTGGCCATCTAGGTGAGGTCCATATGCTTGACACAGAGGTACCAGCGTTCGTACCTCATGCAGAATTACCTTACCTTAAACGTACCTGTGCCTGCTGTGCGAGAGTGGAGCCCTCCAGTTTTCGTCGGGTTTAAGGTTGGGAGCCGACCCCCGTCTTGTCCCCCTGGAGCTCCTCAGATTGGCCCGAGGGGGAGAAGATGTCATCCCCTCTGACGGGTAAGTCTTGCCACCCTCTATTGTCTTAAGTGATGTCAGAATGACTTTAGACTCCCACTTTGGTGGGTGGTGCCACTTCTGCTGCGCATTGCGCTGCATACTCGGGGGAGGTGCGCTCATTGTGTTTTGTTTACACGAGGAAGAGACAAAGGGGCTATGGCGCCTCCCTTTAGCCTCCCGCTTTTCAATTACCATTTCTTCATTTAGTTAGCTCCTTGGGCTATATTATTTCTTATGAATGTCAGAAGTCAATAGTAACCATGGATTTCTCCTAATAAACTAAAAATAATAGGTTGATCGGTAGCCTTATCTTCTACCTCAATTGTGTGTAACTTATATTCATCTTTTGGATCTTCAAAGGCTACATATATCTTTGAAACGTTTCTCATCATTATCTCATTATCAACCTTATATTTTTGCACTTCCATTTTTAGACTCTTTATTGTATTTTTTTATCTTTGATATATATTTTTTGGAAATACTAAGAGGGGGTGAATAAATATTTTTTAACAATTAGTACTTTTTAATACTTTTCAGAGAATTAGGTATTTTTGAGTTATTATTAATTTTATTCTTCAACAATTATAAATAATAATCAACATTATACAATTCCATACAACAATTCAGGAATATGAAAAAATAGACACAAACATTTTTAGGTTGAAAATACATTCTAGGTCAGAAGCCACCAAACGCTTCTATAGTAATTGTCTTCTTCTCTCTTTAAAAGAAATATTAATTACATCAATATTTTAGCTACAACTAAGGGATACATCAACCCCCTGATTCAAAGGCCACAACCTATAGGATGCTACTAAACCCTAATACCTTGCTTCAACCATAAGGGCATCCCAATGCCATGTAGATCATGCCACAACCTAATGAGTGCCCCAACACTCTATTTACCAGTTTTTGTTAGAAAGGATGCTTCAGTGCCCTTTTAGTTTATCAACCACAATTAAATGGACCTCACAACACCTTGTGTAGGCCACAAGTTGCCTTAGCACCACCCTACCACCTTGAAGTGCTCTCAAGCCACAATGTGAAGGTGACTTGACTCACTAAAAAGAGTTTGTAGATCATGTTTGATAGTTTTCAAACTGGATCTTGTGGAGATGCTGTATATGTTTCAAATCCTAGTAGCCACTCACCATTGTAAAAACTTATGAAGTTGACCACTACACAATTCTTTCCAGAATGATCATTGCAAAATACTACACGTTGAACCCTATGTGAAAATGTAGTCAAATCAAACTACTATCATTGACCACTACATATAAACAATGAATTTCCATTATACATCCAAACTATAACACTATACTAGCTACCACTGCATGTCATTGAACTTCTTTACTCATATATGAATAAGCACCAAGGCTCGTATGTATAAAATCATAACACACTTTACTCTACTGTAAGAACCTCCTTCTAAAGTAGCAATCATCTAGCACTACTATCAAATAATGTCACAAAACAAGGTGCCCCAAGTCATCCCTATAACTTTCCTATAACGCTCTAAAGCTCTGTCTATGGGGAGCAAGCACCATAAGTGTAAACATTGTTGCTAATGGTTGATCAAATATTTATATCCATTTTCACATCAATGAGATGTACAAGATGATATTATCCTCAAAGGTCTGCTACCCTTTACATCATGTATAGTACATGAGTTGTTATCCTTATTATACTAGAAATATCTTAGTCTTGAAAGGAATCTATACTATTTAATGTTATATTGTAGTATATCCTTACGTGTTTTTTGACTGTTACAAACTCAACTCGTGTATGTAGTTGTTAAACACGTTTATGATGTATGTGTTGAGAATTTGTAGGGCTTGTGATTAATACAAAAATTATCTTCTTGATAACTACTTGTGAGCTTGCTTATGTATTCTCTTCTTTAACTTAGTCAATCTTTCATCAAGTCATTTATCAAAGTAATTAGTCAAATGTCGAGACATAATTATTTACACTTGTAACTTAATATCTTGAAATGTAGTTAGGAAGGTAAATCTCTTATTTACCTTCCTTACTTTATATTACCTTGAAATCATTGTCTTTTTCTATAAAACCAGAGATATCCTTATTATATCCTTCCTGCACTTTCCGCAAATTTACTGCACTAATCCTGTACCTTACTATACCTTTTTACAACATGTACCTTCAACAATCTATATTATTTTTTCACTTCCGCAATCCTTCAGCCATTTCCAAGATTTATATCCTTCAACTACATTTGTAAACAATACCCTTCAGTTGCTTCTGAAAACTGTATCCTTCAGTATATACTCACTTCAGATAAATCCATATTTAATTCTTCACTTTGATATTCTCTTTTAAACATTGTCCAACCTCTTATTTTACCGCAGTTCTTATCACTGAGATCTTGACTGAAAATCTTAGACCTATCTCAATTCTGTTGACTGTAATTTATGCAATTTTTTCTGGCCTATTTATAGTTATTCGACCCTATAATTAGACGACCTATTTAGTGGACTGTTGGGACATAATTTGAGCCGACCTTTCCAGCATTTTTCAAGCCGACTTTACAAGATTTTCCTCGAGCATCTTGTCCACTATTTATATGTTGTTTTAAGGAGATGTTCCAACGCTGATCTTGAGCACCATATTTGTTCAAAGCTTCTTTACAACATCTTGGAGCATATCCATCTAAACTGTATTCTTTATGATTTTGACACTTAATCCTATTTATACCTATAAGACAAGAACCTAATAGACATCAAGAAGAAGTATATCTACATAATAAAATCCTACTCATGAAACCCATGAAGCAAGTACAAAATACATTTCATTATCTTTGTCTCTTTTTTTTCATAATTACATTGTCAACATGAAGACCGGCCTAGTTACATTTTAAAATACTCCCTCTTAACTAGGGAGGTATTCATATAGTTACATGATCACTTTCAAACTAAAGAATCTCATAAGAAAAATTGGATTGGTAGTCGCATATGGATAACATCATATCTACCAGCATTGTACTAGTGCAAGGCCTTGACTAACAACCCCATCTCTTCAACAAGACAATAGGCTTCAATGTTGGCAAGACACATGACTTATAGACACCTTCATCATTGTCTCTCCAAGGTACATATTCCACCCAGGTGTTACCAAAGTATGACCTTCCTGGGCTATTCTTCTCTTGGGTAGCTAGCCCTCAAAGAATATTGGTCCCCAACTACTCTTATCTTGAATGCCTTATCACATTCTCAAGGAGTATCGAATGCTAGATGATTACCCAATCGTACATTCCATCTTCCCAAGACCATAATGATGTGTCTATCTCTCCTTCCCAGGGAGGACCTTATTCCACAAGGGAATGTACTCATTCTTATAGAAAGAATGTACCTAAGCTCATCCTTAGGAATTACCAAGTTACTTCCAAGTAAGAGATTTATCATCAGGCTCCCTCTTAATCAGGGACCTCCAGCAGTAATGGTGAGACACCCAACTGCTCAAGAAGAATTCCTCTTCTCAATGTCATGGATTTCGATATTGAGGAAACTCCAAATTTTAGCTTCATAGGGCACAGATAATCCATCACTTCCATCCTGAGTCATGTTAGCTATCAGAGTGATTCATCAGACTTCATTTATCTGATCCATTGTCATGATGCTTTCCTTCGAATCGTTTCCAAGGATCATACATCCTTTCTCATGATTAGCAGCCCTCTAGAGATTCATCTAGATAAACATATTCATATTAAATTTTAGAACAAAAGTTACCTTAGTGATGATATTTCACCATGACATCTTCCTATAGACATTGGTATCCTTCACATAGATTGACACATCTCCTAATGATATGTTTTTTCTAAGGGTTTCTAGACTTATGTCAGAGTCTTCATATCTTCCCAGGAGATATTCTAGTCACATCTGCTTGGCTTCTGAATGATACCTGCCTCAAGACATGGTTGCATTTCATGATCTATTCCTTTCTCCACATTTTCCATTCCCAGGAACTTTCAACAACCACCTCATATACCATGAGGACATATTATATTGATTTCATCTATCAGTGCACAGAGAGATACTCTTTTATGGATCATACTTCTAAATATAGAAGTTCATTACCTGCAACCATATGACATGACTTCACAACATCAATGTTAGCATATAAGTCTCCATACCTCATACCTATTTTTCCTTGAGTCATCGTGTAGGGGTTTCTCTTTAATGAAGAGCTTCATTCCTTTGACCTGCTTCATCAATATGTCATCACATCTCAAAGCTTTGTACCCATGATGACCCTTGATCTAATGACTTCTTTACCTGAGTCGGGAGGTCTTCCAGAAGCTGTTACACTGAGATCTTCTTCCATGCTTCTTAATGTACATTACTATCATACAATTTTTTACAAACAATTAGAGATCACTTAAAGAGAAAGATGATATCAATCATAATAGTGATCTCTTGCTTCCTCCTTCTTAGATATTTTAGTGTCAGGTTCTTCTCTTTCATACGTGAAATGAGATTATTCCATCTTCCTTTGAAATTTCAAGATTTAGGACAATCTATTTTATTATGTCCAAGTTCATCACATCCAAAGCATCGCACGTTGTCCATATTTCTTCTTTCACTTTGAGGGCCATATTTTATGAATCTTCCTTTCTTCCTATATGAGGCTAAAAAATCACGATTATCTTCACTTGATCCTGTATCAACTTTGGCCTTTAGTCTTATTTCCTCTATTTTACATAGAGACCATAAATCATGGAATGAAGTGGCTTCTTTCTTCCCATATAGACTAGAAGTGAAGCTTCCCCATTCCTCTGGTAGAGCATTCAACACCACTATTGTCATCTCTGTGTGAGACATCACTTCTCCTAGTTCATGTAGTTGATCTCTTATTTCAGAAATCCTCATAAAGTACGGGACGATTCCTTCTTCCTTTGATAATTTCATTCTGTAGAGTTCTTGTCTCAGAGAGATTACTTCTCCAACAATACTCACACAGAATAGCTCCACCAATATCTCATATATTTGCTTTGCAGTCTTTAGTTTTGATAAAGAGGGAATGAGAGAGTCTTTGATGGATTTTATGAGAATCCTTTGGGCTCTAATTTCTCCCTTCATGTACTTGGCATGGGCTAAAGTATCTTCTTTTGGAGGTTGAACAGTAGATCCTTCAATATAGTCCATTACTTCATATTCAATTAAATTCAAGTTTGTTCTCTTCTTCCATGCACTAAAGTTTGATGATCCAACGAGCTTGTTGTTTTCTTTACAAAAATGCATCTTGATAGATAGGGTCATGAATACTTACTTGAGTGGTCTTGCTTTCAGCTCCCTTTATGTTGATGATGTCAAGAGTTTATTTTCTTCAAAGTTGTTCTTGAACCCTTGAATAAAATTATTATCTTTAGAAGTTGTGATTCTCCTTCAAACAATGTTTTGAGTACAAGGATTAATGAGTTAATCTTTTCATATAATCTACTTGGATAGTCTTCCTTGCAAACTAGTTTGCATTTTCAATCCAAAATTTGATCCTTGCTTCTTTGAGTGACTTTATTGACAAGCAACACTTATGTTCAGTACCTTAGCTCTGATTCCATGTTGAGAATTTGTAGGGCTTGTAGTTAATACAAAAATTATCTTCTTGATAACTACTTGTGAGCTTGCTTATGTATTCTCTTCTTTAACTTAGTTAATCTTTCATCAAGTCAGTTATCAAAGTAGTTAGTCAAATGTAGAGAAATAATTATTTAAACTTGTAACTAAATATATTGAAATGTAGTTTGGAAGCTAAATCTCTGATTTACATTCCTTACATTCTATTACCTTGACATCACTTTCTTTCTCTATAAAACTAGAGATATCCTTATTATATCCTTCCTGCACCTTCTGCAAATTTACTGCACTAATCATGTACCTTACTGTACCTTTTTACAATCTGTACCTTCAGTAATCTATATTCTTTAGTCACTTCCTCAATCCTTCGGTAACATCCGCAATTTTTATCCTTCATCTACATCTGTAAACAATACCCTTCAGTTGCTTCTGAAAACTGTATCCTTCTGTATCTACTCACTTCAGATAAATCCGTATTTAATTCAGCCCTTTGACCTTCTCTTTTAAACGTTGTCCAACCTCTGATTTAACTGCAGTTCTTATCACTGAGATCTTGACCGAAAATCTCAGCCTTGTCTCAATTCTATTGACTGTAATTTCCCCCCCCCCCCCCCCCCCCCCCCCCTGAGCCGACCTTTCCAGCATTTTTGAAAACTACTTTACAAGGTTTTTCTCCAACATCTTGTCCACTGTTTATAGGCTGTTTTTAGGATATTTTCCAACGTTGATCTTGAGCACCAAATTTTTTGAGAGCTTCTTTGCAAGGTATTGGAGCATATCCATCTAAATTGGATCCTTCATGATTTTGACACTTAATCCTATTTATACCTAGAAGAAAAGAACCTAATAAACATCAAGAAGAAGTCTATCTACGTAATAAAATATTACTCATGAAACCCATGAAGCAAGTACAAAATACATTTTATTATCTTTGTCTCCTTCTTTTCATAACTACATAGTCAACATGAAGACCGACCTAGTTACATTTTACAACAGTATGCAAGTATAATAATCACAACATACTCCACAAAAACATTAAAATTCAATGATTGATTTAGTGCATTTGATTCTTGAATTTATTCACTGATACAATAAGAATAATTGCATTGTTTTATGGTGAGAATCAACTTCATATATTATACAGGGGAAACTTTTTCCATATTATAAGTAGATTCCTATAGACTATATAAAATTCTTCACACATATGATGCTCTCCACTTGAACATTCTATCTACAAAATACAGTACCACTTAGAATGGCCATATGTCACCAGCCTACACACTTGCAACATTAAGATAATGGTAATTAGTGTGAGTGGGGTCCTCTCAAATTTTTCAAACAAGGTCAGAGACTCATCTATAAATGTTCTCTTTCACTATAGATATCTTGTACTGAAGCAAGCATATCAATAATTTTGGACCTTGAATAAAATTTATGTTATGATTATTGAAGTAGGTGAATCCATTGTTGTAATTTGAATTCTACTTTGGATCATAACACATACTCTTTGATGAGTTTCCAATGGAGTTTTATTGCTTCAGAGAACACCTTTTCACTTTTTCACTTATTGCTTCCAAATTTGAAATGTGAAGAGGAGTGGAAACCAAGTATTCATTCCTTTAATTCTTATGCTTGGACCTATAATTTCCATAGATATTTCACCTCTAGGCCTACACTCTTAGCAGCCTTTTGAGACTACACTTCATGTCTCATGTAAAAATTTATTTGCCTCAGAAAATGGTAATGAGGTTTCCCAATGCAGCTCTTCTACACAAGCAACCTTAGACCTTGATACTCATATTTGGAGAAGAAAAAACCAATTTCAATGGATCTTTTGGAATTGAACTAAAAATCACCCCAATAGTTCAACGTAACAAGGTCTAATATTGATCTCATATTGTGGTAATTTTTTGAGTGAATGTGTTATAGATTAATGAAGAGCTTGTACTTGCAATTTAAAAAATACTCGAACGAATAAATAACCCAAAGAAAATAAAGTAAACCTAGTTTCTTCAGAACTAATTTTCTCAATGTGTCTCTAAGAATAAATAAACCTCTCTTTCAAGACACATCATTTTTTTCCTTGTAAGAGAGATATTCCCTCAATTAAATCATAGAACACAAAATAAAAATAAAAAAAACATAACTCAATCTTCTTCTCTGTTTTGTGCCTCATATGTTAGAAATTTTATGAGGTAAACAATATCTAAACTTCGTTGATATGTAATGTGTTATGATATTTTATTAGGTCTTATTTTATCTACATATGTCTAGGAAAAAAAGGGGTTTCTAAGGTGAATGTTGGAGATGACTTGAGGAGTTTAAACTTGTTTAAGAAAAAATATTAACCTACCTAATTAACCTGTCATCTTAAGCCCTAATTAAAAAGGAATGTTTCCCTTTTGTTAAAGAGTTAGAATTTTTCATAAGGAGGGGCATCTTTTGTGGGTAGTAATTGGTTGGACACCCTTTATAAACATGATCTCTCCTCAAAATACAAGTAACTATGCCAATAAATAATTTTAATTATTTTGTAATTTGAAAACAATGATTGGCTTAGCCTATATTGTCCTACGTGGTTGTGAAGTCAATGATTTGTTTATTGTTTTTGTTTCTTCGATTTATGTAACTTAAATACATGGAAATATTATGCTGGATAAAAAATTTCATATATCAACAATCGTAGGAGGAGGTGTCATGTCACTACCGTTTGGGGTTTTATCCCAGAAAAATAGGTCTTCAATTTCAAACTCAAATTTCTTTCAAACCAGGAAGAACCACAAGTTGTACCACATATCAACAAAAAAATCTCTTTAAGGAGAATATAATTACATATATCTCCGACAAAAACTCCATGTCTTGACCCTTCAAAAATCCTTGACAATGCTAGGGTACATCCTTAGTCCAGAGAATCCAAATCCAAGTCCGAACAATATAGGTTCCTTCTTGATGTAATACTTCAATTAATAGGAAGTTTTCATTAGCCATTTGACATCAATGATTGGTGTATTTAGTCAAATTGAAACGTAGTCAACTGCATGAGTTGAAATCAATTGCAATAACATCCAACAATTTCCCCCTTTTTCATTAATTAAAACACATGTACTCCTCCTGTGAGTACAAGGACCCCTGAAATTATGCTTCACCTCCTTCTTGAGATTTCAATCTCATCCTTAGGTTTTTCTCTCCCCCTTTGACAGCAATGAAAATGTGTTACTCTCGCTGAGAATTTTCTTGCTTAATGTGGACATGTTATCTTCCTATGCTTCCCCTGATAATAATCCTTCTTGTAATAGTTTTTCAATGAAAATCCCTATGGACTTGTGTCCTATATGTG
>JAXQQM020064124.1:0-57807 GCA_034641835.2 Pinus albicaulis
GAACATCTGAGCACTAGAAAAAGATATATAAAAATGAAAAAAAAACTTAGCATCGTGAGAAGAGTAAGCAGAGCTCAGCAGCGTTTATACATCGATGAGTAGATGAGTGCTTGGGAAACCGGCTGAGATTATCGCTCCCTCTGCAGAAACAACCAGAACAAGGGATTAGACATTGACCATGAAAGCCATAACTGTACAGGCAACGCAATGCAAGAAAAACAGGAAACCTCATGCGTGAACCTGCTTGGCCAACAATCCAACCCTTCGCATCGACTGAAACTCTGAGCCAGAGTAACATAGAACATACCAGTGAGATAGGTAAATAACTTGGCTTGAATTCTTCAATTTAAAAGGAAGAAGAAGTCTCAGAAACCCTAAACACTCTGCCGCGTCCACGGACGAGTACCAGGTGATAGGAAAGGGAGCAGAGAAGGCAGGAGGCGATATTACACCTCGCATGCGTGAAGGTAAGGGAGTAACCCTAGAAACAATTCCCTTACAGAGACAAAATTCGGATTGGTACTGGTATCAGTCAAGAAGTGACAAGTGGCCAGCCAACCGTCCAATTCTGTGGAGTAGAGAGCAAGTTACTCCTGCAAAGGGTACCCTACTCTCCATAAAGTTACGCCACCCTATCTGCAAAAACCATATCAGAAGAAAGAAACAACTGAGACGCAACACTCTGTCGACCTGAGCACAGTACGACTTGAATAGTTTAAACAGAAATTAAAATACATACAACATCACAGAGAAAATGCATGGGGTTAGAAAATCCAAATGATCATTTAAACGCCTTCGATTGATGAGCTGGATGGGTGGAAAGCTCAACGAAGCTGGCACGCAGGACATATTATCATTGCATGGAACGGTTGATGGGGATTTATAAAATTTTAAATCATGGTCATCACGGCAAAGGTAAATAAGACATCCACGAGGCACACGTCAGGTTTAAAAATTCAAACGGCGCATCGTAATTATGAGATGCAATTACCTGTAAACACACCACCGGTGCGAGCGAGGGAAAACCCTACGAGGGTAATCGTACTCTGTTATACAATCGATGCCTATGTCTTGAAATTAATAGAACTACACATTTTATATTATGACCAAAATTCACGTTTGTCAATATACGGCGAACTGTATATTTTTTAAAAGATCGATCGCTTGTAAAAAGGGCGGATATATATATATAAATAATACACCTTATACACTTGGTCAAGCGAGTGTCGACAAGGTTTGTAGAAGGGGGATAATGTATATTTATTTATACACGGATTTAGAAGGGCGTGGGAGCGCTTTTATGTAAATGGATTAATATGGAATATATTTGTATATATGTAATGTTGGGTTATGACCATTCAACCCTTGGTGGGATTGTACTATGGAATATATTTATATATATATGTAATGTATAGTTAGGCTCATTCAAAACCGTGGTGGGAATATATATATGTATATCCCTATATAGTTTCATAAACCAAGGGTATAAGTATTATACAAATATAGGGAGGTTATTATAACTATACATATTGAGAATATGTATTAGATATAAGTTAAAATATAGTGGTAAAAGTGTGATATAAACAAAATGTCACTTACCTTATGTGGGAGAAACATCCCATGATTTTATCAGTGGGGTTTATCACTTTGTATCCAGTAGCTTTCAGTAACCATGGGGAATATAAATTCCAATTCTAAACGAAACTAAGTATTGAAATAAATCAGGAAAAAAAAAAAAAAAAAATTCGTTAACTGGAGGTGTTACAGACATTGAGAACTATAATATCCATGCCATGAATAATCATATTTGCTAATGTAGCTTCAATGTTTTTCTCTTCAAAGTGAATATTTTTCAAAATCTTTATATTTTTTTTAGTACAAATTAGCAAACCATGTTTACTATAATGTGGTATGCAATTGAATTCTTCAAGTCTTTTTAGTAGCATTGGTTGTGTCAAATGTGTTTCTTGTAAATGTAGGATGTCAGATTGCATTAGATCGTAGTCATTGAAAAAATCATCAATATGTATTTGTATACTGCGGGTGCTTAGAGAAAGAATTGAAATGTATGATTTTGTTTCTAATAATGAATAATTGTAGTCTAGGTGCCATTTCGCGTTTTTCTGTAAATGTTCCATTTCAACAGAAATTTTGTGTTTAATTCGGAAGTTTTCATTCTTAAGTGGGCTAAGAAAATATATCGATTCTATGTTTCTTACACGAGAGAGAGTTGTATATACTAATCCATGGCATCGTATTCCTAAAGGATCAAATGTGAGATTGTCTAGTGTTAAGCCTTGCGATCTGTGTATTGTACATGCACATGCTAGTTGGACTGGGAATTGTTTTCTAATTTTCAATTTTCTTTTTTTTGCTAATATATAAATTGGCTTTGTTGTTCGCAATATGGGAGTCCAATCTTTGCAGATTTGCTGGCTATATAGAAAAGAAAATCTATGTGCTTGGCGACGCCCAATACTTTCATCATAGGATTTAATCCATATTACATCGAAGTTGTCTAATTTTACATATGCTTTAATGATACCATCTGCACCGTTGACAAGACCATCTTGTGAGTCATAGTTTCCTGCATATATTTCAACTAACATGTTAAATTTTAGGATAATCTGTGAAGGCAATGTTGCTATGTGTGCATGAGCTAGTATGTTTCCATGGTTTTCTTCTTCATAGTCAATTGCATCAATTACAATTTCATCACCATGAACAATAGACAACATTTTCTTGTTATGCAATGCGACATCTCTATTTCGGAAAAATAGATAGGGGAAAGTAGGGTCATTAGGAGCATTTTGAATACAATTTTGATTCAAGTAATTCAAATCATCTTTTCTTTGATTATTTTTATGTATCCTATTCATAATGGAAATGAATATTTTATTTGTTTGACGCATTGCAATGTGCAATTCATAGTACTTTACATGTTCTTGCCAAAGGTCATATGTTATTCATTGCTTTCTTATTGTAGGTTGTCAAATATTAGTGAATCTTGTATAGGTTGTGCTTGGTATAGGTCACCACGAAATATGATGTCAATGTTTCCAAAGTATTTTGTTTGGATATGCTTAAAGTTTCTTAGTATATCATCAATTTGATATAGAAAGAAACTTCCAATCAAAGATACTTCATCAATGAGAACTACTTTTAATTCTTCTTTGTTAAGTTGTCCAATGCATCATTGCTAAGTGGCATAAAACTAGATTTGTAGAATGGCATTAGCAATGCAGAATGAATTGTTAGTCCACCAGCATTATATGAAGCTTTACCTGTGTATGCTAATATCAATCCCTTTGGTTTCAAAGGATCTGTATTGTAATTTCATTGTAAATGTGTATGAGAATTTGAAATATTACTTTTGCTGTGAATGTTTTTCCAGTGCCGGCTCCCCTAGTCAAAAATAAGTAGAGTGGTTTGTCTATGTTGTTTCGTTTTTTGATTGCAATGTCTTTGAGGATTCCTTGTTGTTCTCAATTAAGAATTCTCCTAATCCTGTAGTATTCTTCATTGCTAAACATAAATGGATGTTCTGTGAATTGAAAACTAATTCTAATATTTTTTTTTTCTGATGGCACTGGAGAAATTCTAAATCGATAGCCAAGTCATATTTCTCAGTAGGATCATTGGATATCTGAGTTTTTTTTAATGTGCTATTAGAAGTTGCAGTGGTGTTATCAATTTCTTGGATTGCTTCTTCCAAATCACCCCATTTCTTGTTCACGTTGTATGTGAACTTGTTTTCATTGGTTTTTATTGTTTCCTTGTGCAATTTGTATGCACTTTTCCATGTCGGAAAATCTTGCTTTAGTGTATCTTCAGTGTTTTCAAATGGAACATATAGAAATTTTTTATCTCTGTAATAGTTTTCATAGTCAATGTGTTTTTTGTATTTGATGAATCAAATTGCTTTTTCTTTTTTCCTTTTTGATATTGGCATTCCATCTTTGTTATACTTTGATACAAATTTAGCTAAACATATGTGCTTAATAGCATTAGGCCTATTGATATAGTAATCAATTATAGAACTACACATAACGCCTTTAGAGTTGTCTGGAATTTGTTTCATAAGAATAGTTGGTTTAAGTATAAATGTTCGTTCATCTACTGTTGTTGTGTATATGAAGCTGCATTCTCTTGAACTATGATGCAATGGAAGGGAGAGAGCTATGTGCACTACTTGTTGAGCTGAAATTTGTTGAAGATTAAGAAAATCATTTCCTAGGGATTGTATCATTTGTATAGCATCAATTTCACTCTTTTCATGTTCTTGTCATATCCTTTTGAATGCGTTTTTCATAGATCTGTCAACTTTGGTCATATATGAACTGCAATATGAAGTTGCAGCATATGCATTTAGAACATATTAAGCATCTGTATTTTCATTCCATAGGTGTGGCATATTGAATGCAAAGATATTATTCGATATTTCTGATGGTTTTCGTTACAAGAAGACCATTGGTTGTGTCAATGGACTCTATATTAATTTGATGTAATCAGTCTCTGTTAAGTGCAATTCATTAAGAAATTTTCATGGCTAGTTGATTTGTCATAGTGTTTTTGTTCTAACGTGCTTTGCAATAGGGAAAAATTTTAATTTATTGATTCATCTAGAAAAGTAATTGGTTCAAAAATCCTTTTTCTTTTCATTGTTGGCATTGGGAATTTGTATCTACAATGTCATGCTTTTCTTTTTTTACATCTTTTTCTATGATGATGTTGATGTATTTTTGCAAATTCTGGATCAAGGTGATCTGTGTTACAAGTTATATGGTGGTCCAATAAGTTTTCAATTTCTAAGTTACTATTGATTCCATATACTGGAGCATTTTCTATCCATAAAAGACCATTTTCATGTGCACTACTTCTATTTTGGAATTCAGTTATAAATTAGTAGTCTAATATTTGTCCAAAAAATGTATTATCTTGACAGATGAATTGTTTCATTGCATTTGTTTTATGTCTATATTAACGTGTACATGTTACTGGGTCCTTTCTGACAAAATAATCAATGCCATATTCCTCAATTGTTTCAATATGTTTTTTTTTATTTCTGTTGCTATGCAATTTAGTAAGAGTTTCTACTAGTGGAGTCCAACGATGCTCTGCACTTGTAAATGTAACAAAGAAAGTTGGACCTAATTGTCGTATCATTGCAAATATATGTTTTTGCATTTGTTGTAGGTAGTCAGGAGAAATTATTATGTGTTTGAAGTCTATGTATCCAATGTCACTTTTTAGTAATTTTTCTAAGTTTGGCTTGTACTTAACATCTTTTGCTAATAGTCATCTTCCTTGTAGTTTCCCTTTCCTTATTCGTATTGAAATGCATGACATCACCTTTTCAATGATTATTCGCATTGTCTTGAAGAAAAAATTTGTGATTTGATACGAAAAGTCACCACTGTAATGCATTAGTTCCCACTTTACTATTTCTTGGTAATGAAATCTTTCTACTATATCATTGTCATGTGCATCTCCAAAGAATAGTGTTGGGAAACTCATTTCTTCAGCATGTTTGTCTTTGAATATTCCAAGTGGTCGTTGTCCCTCAGTTGGTGCTATTTCAATGATCTTTTCTTGCAAATCATGAATGCGTTGTGAACCTGTCAACCCATGTACCAAGGTTTCAGTTGGTCTTTCACTTGTCGAACTGCTATTTGTTTCACTTTCACTATCGATATTCTCATTATCAAACATATTATATTCACTGTTCAATTTGAGCATATGATTCCAATTGCTATTAATGGAAATGTTTTCAGTTTTATATAAATTCTGAGAACACATTTCTTTAAGTGTTGTCATGACAGTATGCACACGAAATTTTCTTGTTTGATATGCATTCTTGTATTCCAATCGTCATTTTAATGCAATAGCAATTGTCATCGTATTGTTCATGAATTGTGGCAATGCTTTTTGGGCAATGCCCATGTGGACAGGTACATTGATTATTGAACCAATTAAGCCCATTTGTGATTGCTTATAGCCACATTGTCTTATTTGTGCAAAAGAGATTCTTAATGCAACAAGTCTTTCTTCAACTTTTGAAAGTGTTGTTACAATTTTCAATGGCTTATTACATCTTATTTGTTCAGTTGTTGCGAAGCGAGGTAACCTTTCATTGTCAAGTGCTATTTTGCAAGATCTAAAGATGATATTTAGACGCAAAGTGCTTTATTTTCCAGAAATGTTTATGTACATTTTTTCTAATTCAGATCCAATGTTTGAGATGTTCTTTCGAAATTGCAGCTTGCTACATATTGGACATTGGTTTTGGGCGTGTCTTCAATTTTCTTTTTGTAAATTTCTATGGTTGTACTCTTTCGCAACAAACAATTCATATTCTTTTTTCTATTTCTATTGTCTCCAATTTTGTCTATGCTATTTGTACGTATCATTTTTTTCAGTTTGCGAAAGATTATTCTATTTTTGGTGTTTCCATGCATTTGCACTAGTCTATGCTGTGGATTGGATTGATTTGTATTTTTATTTAATAGTAGTGGTTCATAATGAATGTGTGATGTACTTGTTTCAAATGATAATATGATATATGTTCGGTTGTAGTTTGTTTTCGATGGGTAGTAATTGACAATGGTTTTATTGGTAAATGACCATATTTGTATGTTTACATTGAATATGATTGATTTCCATTGGAAGCAAAATGATGTTCCCTTAACTGCTCCTTTTTCATATGGCATTGCCATATTAATTAGGTATTGTTGCCAGCCTGAAGCCATTGTTTGACTTTGTATAGCTTCATTTGTTAAGTTTTTTTCTAGACAATGTAATCTGTCTTCATCCCTACCCATCAGTGCATTCCAAAAATATTGGAAAACATAGTCTTAAAGACTGTTCATCAAATTCAGGTGCTATCAAATGACAAATTGCACTGAACATGCTATTGGGACATTTTGACATAGTTGTTTTTGCTATGTATAGTCCATGAATTTGCATTTCATCAACAATGGATTCATAATGGTTTTCAAAAATTTTGCAAAAAGGCGATAAGTAATAATTTTGGACAAAGCATCTAGGCAATCTTTTGTGCAATAGAGGTTCAAAATGTCGAGTGATAGGATCTGTATCATGAAACAAAATGTTCAGTGAAATTGTATCTAGATGATGATTGAAGAACAAATACTTTGTTTTTCTTGTTAATGACCAAACTCCAATTGGTATGGTCAACCACTTTGAAAGCCATCGTATGCAAAATGTGTCTCCCCATAAGCCTCTTTCAGATTGGGAATTGCTATTACTAGTAGAGAATCACATTTTATGAAGGTATGTGTCAACATCGTGAATTCCATGAAGCTGAAATAAGATGAGAGGATCTAGTTCATATTGATATGATTCTTTTGCTTCTGTGTCATTGTGTTGTAGACAATTGAGAAAATGGTCTATTATTCCATTTCATAGTTCGATGGATGAGTAATGAAAGTGCAAAAGAACTTCAAATGCATTGAACAAACAATCTCCAGCAGTATATGCAAATCGTTCTAGTCTAAAGAGACTATGGTGCATTAAGACGATATCAATGTTAGTAGCTATGCATTTTTTTTGTTGAATTGTACTTTTCAACATCTAAGGCTTCAACCATTTTTTGTATGTATTTATTGTTTAGATTTGTATTGTAATTTGCTTAGTAAGCACTATGTATGCTAGATTCTTTTTTCTCAAAGATGAGAGAGTTTTGAACTAATTTTTTTGCTTTATTGAAGATATGTCTATGACAGCGTTTACTAGAATAGAAGACTAATTGCAGGTTGATATTGTATGTTTCATTTGAAACAGTAAAATAAGGGAAGAAAAGTTGCAAGTAACTGGCTCCTATCCTGCACCTCTCTGTATTTTAGAAGTATCACTGCTAAAAAAAGAACATGCCACATTAAAATTTATGTTGAATGTGTTTTGACTAGTAAAATGTACTATGTGTTATTAAGTAGCATAAAAAATGGAAGTTTTCTATACATATGTGATTGTACAACTTGGCTATGTAAATTGTGCCTTTGTAATCTATTATATAATAAAATTAATCCTGCTAGTTCTGAATGACATAATTGTAATTACTTTAGCTTAACTTATTAAGAATGCATATCTTTGAAAACACCTTAGAATACGAGTTCCTTGAATATGTATCTACACTCACATATGAACCATGGCATAATAGCATCTGCAAGCCAGCAACATGTTTAACACAAAAGGTCTCAATTTAGAGAATTGTTTTGTTTTTTAGAACATGAAATATCTATTGTTTCATGTGTAAGATGACAATAACTTTAAGGCAATGATCGAATGTCGTATTGAACATAAATATGAGCATCAAATTCATTATAACAAAGTGTTCATGCCTTATGCAAGTTGCAAATGTACTGTAGCAAAGCATGTAATTGCAAATCATTGTGTTAAGCAATGTGCAAGATAGCTGAATATAATAGGTACTAATTTTAGTACTATATTTTGAAAAGTTGCTGCTCACACCACTTTTCGCAATAAGACAAAATATTCATTTGAATCACAAATAAATGTGTTCTATGAAGATCCTTGAGGACAACTGATTGTTCTATGTACATTAATAAAGATGTTGTATACAACAGCAACATTTGTACTGTCTGAAGTTGTATCTATACGATTTTCTATGATGTCTACATTTGAAGTATTCATTGCTTGTTTTCTTCTTTGCTTTGCTCGGATGAACCTTTGCGATGAGATAAATTTTTCATTTGAACAACACAAATAATGTTGGTCTTTTACAATGACTTATTTCTCTTTGCATATTAACAAATGTGTTGTATACAACAACAACATTTGCACCATTTGAAGCTGCATCTAAAGCACCTGATATGATGTCTACATGCAAAGTATCCACCAGTTGTTTTCTCCATAGCTTTGTTTCTAGAACTTAGTTTGTTATTAGTAGCTTTTTCTTCTTCTATGAGTTGTTGTAGCGAATTTGAAAGTTGAACGACACCACATTCCATGATTCCAAATTGATATATTTCATTCAATGTTGCAAGTGGCACCTATATTTGCTAGAAGATCAAGAAAAAAACAACAATTTAACTATCTAAAGAGATCAACTAGTTGAACAGTAAAAGCAATATTAGAAGCTGAATTATAGAAACCAATTTCTCTAGGTAAAAAACTAAAATTTTGAAAAATAAGACATTGTATTTCCTATTGTATTATTTGTCATTTGGTCTTTTTAATTGCAATTTAGAATTATTTGAAGAGGGGTTACTTTGCCAAAATTTGCTTTTTTGAGTTGGAAAAGTGAATTATTTATTAAAATTTGTTGCTCGAGAAGGTCTAAACATCAAATTTGAAAATTCCTTGCAATGAATGAAATGGAGCTTAGAGAGGAAGAGGTGATCAATGTTATAACCTAAGCCAAAGTCATTGGAAAGAACAAGGGATTTATGAGGTCCGAAATTTTCAGATCTTATATAAAACGCTTTTGACTTCAAAATTTCATTTCATTTTCATTGAACTTTATCAGAGAGCTATGTCAAATTTGAACTAATTAATTTTAACATAGTTAAATCGAAATAAAAAATAGTAAAATATAAAGATTTTAAATTTTAAAATATTATATAGTGTTGGAATTAATGAAGAGAGTCATAATTAGATTGTTGTTATGATGATGATAGGATTGAGATGCTAATATTAGTTCTCAAGTCCTAATATGTCGAGATTGGTTGAAACCATCCTATTAGTGTGAAAGCCTATATAATTAAGGCTCATCTGACTCAATAGTCAAATTGTATGTATGAATGTGTACACTCTCCAGGTTCTCACCTGGAGAGCTATTTGATCAATAGTTAGTTTTATCATGGTATCAGAGCTAAGAGTTAGAGGCCTGTGTTGTCTGTTACTTGAGCCTGAGAGCAAATGTTTGCCTGAACCCTGTGTGTGCTGCTATCCTGATCCATGGGTTGTGAGAGAGGAGCCATCCTCGTTTGTGAGCTATGACCAAGCATCATTTTCCATCCTCGTGTGAGAGAGGAGCTATGCTGGCTGGAGTCCGCTTGTGCGTGGCCGTGTGAGAGCAATGAAGGAGGAGCCCGTGGCACAATCTGTGACAGATTTTTTTGAATTGGATCAGATCAGATTGTATTGGATCAGATCCGAGGTGTGAGATGAGCAGAGGAGTCTGCCTCAGTAGATTTCCTCCTGAGGCAGTTCCCTCCCCAGCGATCCCTTCCATATTCGTCGGCATTTCAGGCATAATTTTTTCTGCTTGTAAAATATCTGGAGATTTGTTATCAGTTTCTTGAGAGAGACACGATTACTTCCTTGTTTAAACCCTTCATCATGATATAACCGTTAGAGGGAAAAGAGACGCGATTATTGCGTTGTTTAATCTGTCAGTATTCCATGGAAATGTTTCACAGGTAATAGAAGCTGGTGCAGTTCCTTTGCTAGTTAATGTTTTAAAGGATGCCACATAGGGTCTTACAGACAATGCAGTGGGCGTTCTAGCTATTCCTGTCGATTTAGGCCAATTGTGAAGACCGATTAGACTTGGAGGTACTCCCAAGTTTCTGAAATTGGAGACTAAGTTCCACCACCGACATGAACGATTCCGTGTCAAATTAACAAAATCGTATTGAACAGCGGAGCTATGAATTTAGATGTCGCTGTAAATTCTTTTCCTGACTGTCAATTTCCTATCAAAATCAATTATGTTTGATGCTGCAGCGGATAATTCGCTGCATGGATAACAGTCCCTATTTCCGCGTTGTCTGGAGAGCCCAGAGGATGAGATTGCATGTTAATGCTTGTGCGATCTGCTTGTGTGGTTTGGCAGATTCACTTTGGAATTAATTTATTTGCCATGAGATTAATAGCATTTTTACGGTGTTCGCCCCCATCGTGAAAAGAGAATTATGCTGCGAATTTAGGCAGTAGGTTGAGGAGGGAGTGGATCGGTGGAATCTGCTGTAAGAACAGCTTGGGTGAAGAGCAGTAATTCAATAGACAAGTTGTGGAGATCCCACACGCCACAGTGAGATCCATAATATTGTATTCCAATGTAGAGATCCATAATATCGTATTAATTGATTTGCCATGTTTTTTGAGGAATATGTGTCATATGAGAAACTGTGAATTACACGAATAAGAATTAGACATTGATAGCATTGTTAGCTTGTGGAGAGGTAATTTTCTGCTCATCACAAGAGCCGAGGGCACTAATACCTGCGTGGCACAGAAGCCACAATGTACAAGGTTATACTATTGAAGATATGCCAAAGGGAGGATTCTCACCTGCATTGTAATGAGGTTGTTGGAGCTCGTTAGAGGACCAAGTGGAGTCGAAATCTGGAAGCAAGATAAAACTAGATAAGCTGGACCTTTTAACAACATGTCTAAATTTTTAGATATTTTTGATTATGATGATGATGATGATGATATTCTCATGTTGGCATTTGGAGGCATTAGCGTGAGTAGTATTTTCAAGTCTAGAATTTTTTCAGAAAAACAATGTGGTTCTGTTGATGACCACCAAAAACAAGAGGCATAACCTATTGTGCAAAATCCTGATATTGAAGAGTCACGAGTTGATGTTCAGGAAGGATGTAAAGAAGAAAAAAGTCTTAAAGATCAATTCGATGAGCCACATGAAGCTGATTGCGAAGACGTGGCAGAAGAAGAAAGAGCTGGAGAGAAATTAAACAGTGATGATCTCATGAATATTTTTGTCTGTGCAAATGTTAACAACGACAATCCTATTAAGCCTGCTATAATTTTGAGAAGGGCAAGGATAAGCATTCAAGTTTTCCATCATTGGGGAAGAAATTAGGTAAAAATACATCACTAACTCACGGCGAGGAAAGTGAAGATGAAGCGTCGACTCAGAATAAACAAGTATGGAGTCACAAGCATAAAGACAAAAATGAAAACTCTGTTACCAAGTTTTTTTCATGTTTTTCATTGTAAGCCTAGTTGCAACTAGACTAGCAGGCATATGTTATTGTACAGTACCCTCTCTCCATTAAGGGGGAGTGTTGGAATTAATGGAGAAAGTCATAATTATATTGCTGTTATAATGATGATAGGATTGAGATGCTAAGATTAGATCTCAGGTCCTAATATGTCGGGAGTGGTTGAAACCATCATGTTAGTGTGAAAGCCTATATAATTAAGGCTCATCTGTCTCAATAGTCAGATTGTATATATGAGTGTGTACACTCTCCTGGTTCTCACGTGGAGAGTTATTTGATCAATAGTTAGTTTTATCATATAATTAGATTAATTTTAAACCATAATGGATTCTACTATTAAATGTTGTAAAAAAACAGTTTCTCCATTTAATTATTTGTTATTGGTTTTGATATTGTATTAATAAAATTTTAATTTTAAGATAGCTAAATGGAAATAAAAACAATAAAAAATGAATATTTTAAATTTAAAAATATTATATAACCAGATTAATTCTAAATTATAATTGGTTGTATTATTAAATTTTGTAAAATAATGTCTTTTGCATTTAATTATTTGTTATAGAATTTGATATATTTATATTTATCTAATTACATAAATTTATTTATTACGAATATAAAGAATATAATTCATAATATTAATCATAGATATATAAAAAAAAATCAATTATATAGAAATTTGTTGTTTAGTAATTTGTATAAATATTAATAATTTGAATTATATAAATATTATTAATTATTATTCTTTCAAAAGTTTAAGAAAATATGATGTGATGAAGTATGAAATGAACCAAAACTAATTACAGATCACAAGTCATATTCCTTTAGTGAAAAATATGTAGTAGTAAGATAAATATTTTAAGAAATAAACTATGCCATACACCATACCAATGTTCTATACATTCTTGGAAGTACCATAGTATCAACATGTGAAGATGTCTTAATTGGGAAACCTAATCAATAACTTTATAATATATTTATATACTATATAACATATTTAATTTCTTTAAGAAATAATTTGTTCAAAAACTAATAAGGATAGGGATAGTTAAAATTTATATTTACATTACTTACATTAAAAAAAATCAATATATAATTAAAAAATTAAAAAAAAATCAATATATAATTAAAAAATTAAAAAATTATATTTACATTAGCTACTTAAATAGAAATAGGAAAAAATGTAAAAAATTTATATTTGCATTTTATATTTACTTCACCTACATTAAAAAAGCTTAATCTACATTTAAAAAAGTTAATATTTAATTAAAAAATGTAAAAAATTTATAGTTACATCACTTATGTTAAAAAACAATATTTAACTAAAAAAATTATAATTGACTTGATTCGCCGTGTTCTACTCACCCTTTTGCCCTCTTTATTTGCGGGTGTTGGCATTTTCTTTTGACTAAGATTTTTCTTAACCTAGTGACCGTCCTTGATAAATTGTAGATGCATTTGTAGACATGTATAAGAAGAATATGGTGAAATTATGGGTAACATTTAAAAACATTAAAATTATTTCTATAATTAAATTGCAGATATTAAGATATATAATTTATTTATGACATAAATATGGATTCAGGGTTTTGAAAAATATTAAATACATTTAAACAAAAATATATTAAAATATATAAGCTAATTATGATATCACATTGACTCATGTTTTAAAATTATAATGTAATAATTATATTTAGTCAAATAGGAATGCAATGGAAAAACTATGTAGAATTGAAATAGAAACGCAATGGAAAAACCACGTGGAATTGAAATAGAATGTATGTTTTCCAATAAAATTCTAGCTATTAACTATGTCATACTTCAACAAGAATTATAATGCGAGGCCACATTTTAATATTATTTATAATTCTTTTTTATTCGGGTTGTAATAAATTCTATTACTACTTATTACACAGGATATATATATATATATATATATATATATAATTTTAAATGTAATTACAAGTTTAAAATTTAATTGTAATTTAATTTATATATATTTTAATTGTAATAACCATAACTATTTATTACTTTTTAAAAGCTATTAATTTATAACTTTATCACACATAATTTTTTCAATCACAATTTACTTTTCTTCCATTCTACAATTTATAAGAAGATTTTTGTGACAAATTCTCTTCAATTTCTATAATTAAATTGTAGATATTAAGACATATAATTTATTTATGATATAACGTATGGATTCAGGGTTTTGAAAAATATTAAATATATTTAAACAAAAACATATTAAAATATATAAGCTAATTATGATATGACATTGATTCAAGTTTTAAAATTATAATGTAATAACTCTATTTAGTCAAATAGAAACACAAAGGAAAAACTACCTGGAATTGAGATAGAAACGCAATGGAAAAACCACGTGGAATTGAAATAAAATGTATGTTTTCCAATAAGATTCTAGCTATTAACTATGTCATAATTCAACAAGAATTATAATGCTAAGACATATTTTAATATTATTTATAATTCTTTTTTATTCGGGTTATAACAAATTCAATTACTACTTATTACATAAGATTCAATATATATATATATATATATATATATATATATATATATATATATATATATATATATATATATATATATATATATATATATATTTATATATATTTACAAGTTTAAAATTTAATTGTAATTTAATTTATATTTTTTATTGTAATAACCATAATTATTTATTACTTTTTAAAAGCTATTAATATTATAAATTTTATCACATATAATTTTTTTAATCACAATTTAGTTTTCTTCAAGTAATGCAACTTATAAGAAGATTTTTGTGACAAATTCTTTTTAATTTCTATAATTAAATTGCAGATATTAAAATATATAATTTATTTATGATATAATGTATGGATTTAGGGCTTTGAAAAATATTAAATACATATAAACAAAAAATATATTAAAATATATAAGCTAATTATGATATGACGTTGATTCAAGTTTTAAAATTATAACGTAATAATTGTATTTAGTCAACTAGAAATGCAATGGAAAAACCATGTGGAATTGAAACAGAAACGCAATGGAAAAACCACATGGAATTGAAATA
This sequence comes from Pinus albicaulis, assembly GCA_034641835.2. Classification (NCBI taxonomy): domain Eukaryota; kingdom Viridiplantae; phylum Streptophyta; class Pinopsida; order Pinales; family Pinaceae; genus Pinus; species Pinus albicaulis. The sequence continues at coordinate 15,028 of JAXQQM020064124.1, forward strand.
GAATGTATGTTTTTCAATAAAATTCTAGCTATTAACTATTTCATACTTCAACAAGAATTATAATGCTAGGTCATATTTTTTTTATTTTATATAATTCTTTTTTATTCGGGTTATAATAAATTCTATTACTACTTATTACATAGGATTCAATATTATATATATATATATTTCAAAAAATTTAAATGTAATTATAAGTTTAAAATTTAATTGTAATTTAAACTATATTTTTTTATTGTAATAACCATAATTATTTATTACTATTTAAAAGCTATTAATATTATAATTTTATCACATATAATTTTTTTAATCACAATTTAGTTTTCTTGGATTCTACAATTTATAAGAAGATTTTTGTGGCAAATTCTCTTCAATTTTAGCCACTGTTTTTGTTTTCGAATTTTAAAGCTTAAATAGATACTTTTGTTATCAATTTTTTTATAATTTTTAATTTTGATAATTTTTAATTATAATTAAATAGATTGCTATTGATATTTTAAATAAAATTTATTTAACATATAAATGTAAAAAGTATACCAAATTTTTTATTAAAAATATTTACCAATCAATAAAATCTAAATTAATATTATTATAAACTTTAACTCTAACATAAATTTAATATTTTTATTTTTATTTAATTATATTTAATATAAAATTTAAACTTCAAGCACTAACCACTATATAACCCCAGTTAACACCAATTTATTTCTTTAAATATTATTTAGTTATTACAAACATTTTTCACACTAGAAAGAAAACTATGTGCAAGTCAGTGATATACTACATTTCATTTTATTTTAATGGAATTTATTTTGTATTATAATACTCTCTCAGAGATTGTTTAATCCCTTGAAACCAAGTTGTGTCGACGGCATTTAATTTTTCATTTTGATTTAATATATTTTATTTTTAGTAAATAACTGTGCGATAAAGCAGCACTGAATCCAAGCTTCAAGATAATATTTCTTCCAGCGGGGGCCGGTGCAACTTTGAATGAGGAAAGGAATAATATTCAACTTTAAAGATAACAGTCAAATCAGTTACCAATATAAACAAGTATGGAGCGCGGCATTCCTAATTTCGTTGTAGTATTTGATGCAATGCAGGGATCTAAACCATACAAATATCAATTGCTATCAATTGACTTAAATAGTTTTGAAAATTAATTTATAGCAAATGCAAGCATATCCTGATCAACAGGATTTCAATCCCGGTCATTCAAATTCATCAAAACCGAGGGCCAAAACTCCCACAGAACCATAATAGAAGCCAACGATTAATTTCAATCATGTTTTCATCAATATACCCTCAAACCAACATTGACTTGATTGTATCAAGTTTACAATATAACATTTTCTACTCAAAATTGACCTCAAATCTGTGTCCAGAAGCCCGGAATTTGAGAATCAAGAGAGCCCATTAAAATAAAGTTTTGACTGGGTTGCATTTAAGATAAAGTAAAGAAAAGAGGGGTGGAAAGTGGAAATAATGAGTAGAAATACATACTTGATCTCAGGACCTCGACACAGAAAACAACAATTTTTTCGCTCCAGCCACACAATCCACAAGTGAGATTATATATGTGTGTGTGTGTGTGTGTGAGAGAGATTACTTAGCAAGAATGGCTACCTATAATTCTTACTACAAGAATGGCCACCTATAATTCTACATCAAAGAGGAAGATGCCTGATCCTATCTCCCTGTGTTCTAACAACCAGGGGACTTGCAACAGCAAATTTCCAAGCAAGTTGTTGTCTCCTTCCTTGCTCTACTCTATTCGATTTAGAAGTGGAAATGGCCCTCATTTCCTTTCCCTAGAAAATAGCTATAGATGAGACATGGCTAGACAATCAGTTACATCTCCTGCTAATCCCAACAAACGCTTGCCTATTCATTTGCTACTGCTATCTATACTTCGTTTGATGCAATGCAGGGATCTAAACCATACAAATATCAATGGCTATCAATTGACTTAAACAGTTCTGAAAATTAATTTATAACAAATGCAAACATATCCTGATTAACATAATTTAAATATTGATGCATTTAATATAAAATTTTATATATTTAACATATCCCCAAGTGATATCGTATCATAATGTATAAGCAACTGATAGTAATGTGTGCGTTTTGACATTAATCAAACAAAGCAGGAGAACACTACCTTTTGTTTGTTAGATGACGACAATAAAATAAATATTATAATAGAAGACTACATAAAGGTAATGCATTTTTTATTTCTTATTAATATAATTTAAATTAGAAAAAATAAGGCTTTAAATATAATGGAAAAAGGAAGAGGAAAAATAATATAATGAATCTATCCGACACCTTTATTAAATAATTAATGCCGGTGTTCGTGATTATTTTTTAAAGGTATCTATATATAAAGATATAATGATTATATTGCAAATATATTTAAAATATATAAATATTTCTATAACATTTTGTGATTAGTTTATAAGATTTTCATACCTTTGATATGTTTACCACAATGTATAAGCTTTTCATATACGCGGGGAACTAGTATTTATGAAAGGTGTTTCATTATATTGTGTTCATTTTCTAATTGGAACTTTAGCTATAAATATTATAATCAAAATATTTTATCAATCATGAAAGTTAGTTTTTTTAATGAAAAATAAAACTTTAAATATAAAAAATAACACAACTTGTCTATCATCAACTTAACATCGTTATCTTTCCATGGTGATGTCGTAAGAAAACCATATCTCAGGTAGGAATAACTCTGTAATTACAAATGATTACAATGGCACAAAAGAATTTCTGAATAGACCGAATCACCAATCACTGTGCAATTTTATTTGGGGAAAAAAATCAATTGTATTTTAGGGTTGGTAACTGTCCCATCTGACAGAAGGCGATCGTTAATACAAATGACAACAGTGGTACAATGAGTAAATTCTTGGGGAAAAACGAGGTAAAAAAATTCCAACGCAATCTCCAGCTCATGTCATATCATGCCAAGACATTAATTCTCGAGTTTATCAAGTCGTAAGATATCCAACAATGGCAACGTAACATTAATGTAGAGCATATGTTAATAGGCTTCATTGCATATGAGCAGCGGCTGCTCGACGGGAACTAAAATGCAATCTGAAATAACATGTCGAATTGTTCAACCAATAGAATCCCAGAAAAAAACAAATTAAAATAATTACAATAAATAAATAATAATAAACCCTAAGTTGAACCATCGCAAAAATATATTTCTTTTGAAAAAAAGGCAAATTAACGTCACTATTAGGCATAACCCAATGCGTAATACCTGCGAGCGACATATATATAAGGAGAAAGTAAAGAGGAATTAAAACCTTAAATTTATTTATTAATTGGATTGAAAGGAAAGGAATATTTGGATTTATTTTTTCCCTTCTCTCTCATTAATAAATAAATTTAAATTTTCAATTCCCTTTTACTTACTTCTTATTGTCTTAATTTTAATTGTAAAATTTTCTTTGGTTTTATCTAATTCTAATTTTAGTAAGTATTATTTATTTAAGCTTATTCTTTTTGTTTTTTAAATTTATTTTATTCTAATTTTATTTTTGAATTTTATCAAATATTTTTGGTATAATATTTAAATGTTTTTAATATAAAATAAAATCTTTTAAGTTTTAATTTAATTTTTCAATTCTATTTTAATACTAATTTGATTAATATTAGTTTATTTTAACTCATTCTAACTATTTTTTTGTAATTCCATTTTTTTTAATTAATTCATAATAAAGATACATCGTGGGAAGTTTATATACAAAATATCTATAGCCTCATTCCTACCAGGCTTGTTAGACAAAAGATAATGACAAAAAAACCATGATAACAAAAAAAAAACCTAAAAACCACTAACAGATTGCTTAAAGTAACCAGAAAAGCTCGACAATCAAAATACAACCCAAAGTCATCCTTAATCAGCTAAATTACATGGAGCAGAGTCATCTAGACAATTTTCTGGTGGAAAATGAGGTTGAAAGGCTTCATGCACCTGTGCCTCCATATGCACCATTCTACCCTCAAGATGATCTAACCTCTCATGTATCCTCTTCTGACCTTGACGAAGGGAGACCAACCTATTCAACATATGCCATTGGTTGTGTTGGAGGTCATTTAGAAAAGCAATAATATTGTTATGTTCATTATTATGCATAATTTATGATTATGGACAAAAGTAATTTCCCTAGACCTAGTGGACTAGTCTAGAATAACACAAGACAAAGAATATAAAGTTTTTCCTTAGATAAATTGAAGAACGAGAAATAATCCTACTTGGAATATGTTCTTGTGAGCTCCAATTGTAGCTCCAGATGCTATAATTAGAAACCACGCATACAAGCAAAAGAAACAAACGATATACACCATCTACGTGGAATAATTCAATTACTCTATTTAATGAATCAACGAGGAATTGAAATACATAAAGGTAAACATAACACAACACATATAGGAAAACAAAATACTCTTTATATTTATAGAAATAAGAGAGAATTTACAACCAAGAATAGTAGTTGATCTTGTAAGGATCTCCCCAAGTTGACTTATCATTCCTTATCATAAAGGACACCAAAATGTCACCCTAATGCATGAAGATGATGTCTCCTTCGGGTTCAAGGCAACATCATAAGGGCATAATCAATCTCCAAAAGGAAACCTTGATGCTATGGATGGCATTATATTTATAGGAGAGGTAGGGTAGTTTTGGATTTACCATAATGGGCTTGAGATCCACATACAAAGGGATATTACCTCAAGGGATAAAAGATGAAGTCTCCAAGGTAGGTTAAGATAGGATTCGAGCTCTTATCCATGGTAAATGGTTAAAATAACCCTTGGAAGCTTATGGAAGAGATAGCTTCAAAAATATTTTAATTCTCCTGAATTTCTAGAATCAACACACCTGCAGAAGGGAGAAACCAACTTTGTGACAATGCAGGTGTCTAAGGGTGCAACAAGTGTTGAATGCGGGTTTTTAAGGGGACAGGGTGCATTGGGGTTAAAAACACTTATTTTGAGCAGTTAATCCCAGAAACTCATACTTTTTACAAAGTTCATGCTTAGGGATTTGTGTATGGATAATGAAAACATGTTCACTGATGTTGATTGATTTGGTTTGCAGGCCTATTGACCAGATGTGAAAAAATGGCCTATAACAATTAGGTGCACTTGTGGGAAAATTATCAGTTAAATGACAATTGTTAGGACAAGAACCATGATTAGATGGGATGATTAAGGCATAAGATTCTCAGTTAGGAGACAAAAAATATAAATCAGTTTGAACAACTTTGCATATGCTTTAAACAATAGAATCATCTTCCTCATATGTTGAATGTGAAAAACCATCTACTTGTCACTGGATACAAACTAGACTGACATCATAATAATTAAAAAGGAATGTTAATATGGGAAACACATGAAACCATTCAAGATGTAGTGGATGAAAAAGAGGAACTTGATTTGGAAAATAACACAAGCATTGATTGACATTGAAGAGGATATCTAGTGCCATTAATAAAATAATTATTATCAAAATATTGACAAGAAGGATTAGGAGTTGGTTATTTTCAAAAGAATGTGGTAGGTATGAATCCTTCGGCCAATTGTATTCTTTAGAATGATAAACTTCACATATTTTCTTATCCATGAAAGGTGCATATTCCAAACCAAGTTTAATACAAGCGACTTGTATGGAGATGAACTAACTGAAATGGAGTCTTCAATCCAAGAAAAAACCAAATCTTGAGAGTTAAGAGAGTTATACCTACATCTTTCAATAAGGAATTTTCATTGAGTGAAACCATGCAAAGGAAAAAAATTGCAAGAAAATCCAGACCTGATTTAGTTTAGGGAGCTTACTAGGTTCACTAGGGCCTAACATAACCATCAAAAAAAGTTGAGGTACCTCGACTCACTGATGAGTCCAGGAAATTTCAAGAACTGTAGAACGGATTTTTGAAAATTGAATCAGAACATGCATGGTGTGTGGACAACTACGATCGATCATTTCAACTAGATCACTATTATCCAAATGGAAACCATCTACATCACTGATTTGATCAGAATCTACATTTTCAAAAAATAGATTACCCAATTCATAAGGTCCTTCCAATTGCACATTCAAATATGGATATATTGAATGAATCTCATGAGTAACTTGAATATAAGAATATTATTCATGCAAAATTGGAAATGACAAGAAATGAAAAGGATACTTGATGACTTCATTACCTTCTTCTTCATCATAGATGACCTCACTACCTTGTTTCAATTCAAAATCCAACTCATTAGATGATGAACTTTAAGAGCATGGAGTATCTTCTTCACAAGTTAATGCTTTACAAACAATAGGGCACATGGGATAGTGAGGTGAAGAGGAAGCTTCCATAAGAACATCTTCTTTGACCAAATCATATTTGAGTTCTAAATCTTCCAAAACAAACTCTTATCAAGTAACCGAAATATAAAATGGTTCACTTGTGAAAATATCATTACATACAATAATGGAGTCATAAGCATCATGATGACGGTATTCCAATACTTCATATTGATTAGGAAAATCAATTTCATTTGATTCATCACTGAGATTGCTAGTTTCAAAATCAACCAAGGATGGAAGAACATAATATTTACACGGAGGATTTTGGAAAAGAGAATAAAGATCAAAAGAATCCTCACTTTCCTACTCCTCTACCTGTGAAGGGTGACTACCTTGCCACCTGATCATTCTTTGGGTTGGAAAACTGAAAATCTATAGAAGGAGACTGATCAAGAAGATTAAGGGGAAAGGGATCATGAGTAAGAGATGATAGGAATTCAAATCAGATTTAAGACTAGATTCATGCATATTAATGTCATTGTTATACAAGATTTACGATTGCGGAAAAAAATATCTCCCCTAGATCTAATGGACTGGTCTAGAAAAACAAAAAACAGAGAATATAGAGTTTTCCTTAGAGAAATTGAAAGATGGAAAGATGCCTAATTGGAATCCATCACAAGATTTACTTTCCTCCTGGCTTGTAAGCTCCAATCCTAGCTCTGATTTCTATAATTAGAACCTGCAAATACAATCAAAATAAGCCAAGGATATACAACATCTACATAACATAATTCAATCACTCTATTCAATGAATCAGCGAGGCATTGAAATATATGAATGTAAACACAACATAACATATAGGAAAGCAATATACTTTTTGTATTAATATAAATAGGAGATATTTTACAACAAAATATAGTGTTGATCTTGTAGATATCTCCCCAAGTCGACTTTTCCTTCCTTATCACAAAGAACACCTCAATGTCACCCTAATGCATGAATATGATGACTCTCTTAGACTCAAGGAAACAACATGAGGGCATGATAAATCTCCAAAAGCCCACCCTGATGTTGTGGATGGAAATAAATATATAAGAGAGTGTGGTAGTTTAGGAATTCTTATCCATTTACCAATCTAGGCTTAAGATCGACTTAATATGTGAGGATGAGCTCAACGGGTAAGAGGTGAAATATCTAAGGTAGGATCAGATAGGATTCGAGCTTCTTATCCAAGGTAAATGGTTATAACAACTCCTGGAATCTTCTGGAAGAGGAATATTTTGGATCATTTTTAATTTTCCCGAAATTCTAGAATCAGGGCACCCCTAGCAAGGAACACACTATTGTTGATCAAAATTGGTGCATAAGGAGAAACCTATTGTTGAACATAGGTATCTAAAGGGATAGGGTGCATTAGGGCTTAAAGCACTAATTTGAAGTAGTTAGACCCAAAAACTTAGGCATTTGGAAATTCATGCTTAGGGATTTGTGTAGGGATGATGAAAACATGTTCACGGATGATGATCAATCCTCTTTGCAAGCCTATTGACCAGATGCGACAAAATGGTCTATAATTTCCCCCTAAAGCACAAAGTCAGAAATGGTAGCTGATGATTGAAGTGCTTTACCTTGTGATGAATCCATATCAAGAAAAAATGGTCGAGATCGTCATCTATTACAATACATTTTCATCATGATATCTCTACTGAGGGAGGCTTACCCATGCTCAGCACATAAGCTAACATTACATGTACAATGATAAATAAATCAATCCACTGATGAAAGAGAGTGGAATCATGATTCGATGATTATCTTTATGACCATAGCCATCATTCTTTGTAATATTGCATTAATCCTGAAAGCGCAGCCCAGATCGATGGAGCTAGATCTTAGGTCTTATATCTCATTCACTCAATTTCCCAATGTACGAGTATAATCACATGAATAAAGCATCTGGAGTCAAACATGGTAGACATTATATGATTAAAGACCAATGATGTAATTCGTTAACAGATGTGAGAGAAACCACTGATGATTATAATGGCTTTCAAGGTACAATAATACAATATGTATCGAGTGAATTAATGAGTTGAATTTGAACACCAAACAGAATCTTTTGGTCGAAGGTAATTGATGAAAACTTATCACCGAGAGCGATGAAACTTTTCATTGATGTATGCAAGCCCCAAGGTACCAAAGGGAGTCCCTAAGTCAACTTCCTGGATAATGAGTTGATGTTGACAAAAAGTGACCCATTGCAGGATAGCCTTGATGTCTCCCCCATCAATGACATTAAAGGAGTATCATGATTTGAGATAAAATGATACTGATGTTGACAACTAGATGACTTCTCTTAAACATATAAACGACACTGAATGGAGTTGGAAGCATTGACCCAAAATCTAAAGAGGAGGCTTTGACATGGTGTGATGAACCAAAAATAAAAGCATATTTTGCAACCCAACATCCACAGAGATGAAGTGGATGAGTGTCATGTTCAAGAGTGACTCACTGCCATCAATAGGGGGAGTATCCCATTCTCCCAATTTCCCCAACCATTTTTTATCAGTACCTCTTTATTTTTTAACAAGCTTGAGGAGGATAACATATGCTTAATCTGTAATTTCATCATTCGGATGAATCCCTCTAAGTATATTTAATGAACCCTGAGAAGTATTGGTTCGGTCCCGTCATGTTAGACGAGTCCATCGTTGTTTGATTCTTTTACAAGTCCAATGAAGGCACAACTCGACTCCTTTTTCATGTTTAGAGAGTTTGAAAAAGAGGCAAAAAAGAAAAATCCAAAGGTTCATTTTTGTAAATTTGTCTCTTAAGTCAAAAAAAGGCAGAAAACAATACTTAGGGGAACCTCTTAGCGATGTTAGACTAAGGTATTCCTTTTTCATAAATATTCAGATGTATTTTCATTTGCATTAACGAGTTCAAAAAGACAAGTGCTAGGAAATATTTTCATGTTTAGGGAGTCTGAAAAGAGTTGAAAGAGGATTCTAGGGGGTTCCTTTTTTGTAAGTTTATAGAGCCCGAAAAGTAATAAAATTATGCTCTCTGATCAAACTTATCCATTTTGATCCAGACATGAAAAAATATGTTAAACAGTTATTCCCCTACTCAAAACATCATCAAAAGGTTAAAAATACCTGGTTCAAGATGAAATTAGGTCATGTCTATGTCAAAACATTAAAATATTAATAAAATAATCATAAAAATGACCATAAAATAGGCAAAAAGTAATTCATTTTTACCATTTTACATTTTACCTCTTGGTGAGTGATTTCTAAGTACCTTTTTTCCCTCGATCTTTTGCAGTTGATTGCAACCAATCTGGTGGATTATTTCGAGTGTCATCATCTCCAGGTAGGAGATATCATCATTATTTTTCTTTCTACGATTTCCTTTTTTCCTTTAATGCAAGTTTTTTTTTTGTTCCTAGTTTTTGGGTGGTCTAGGGCTTCAATTTTTCACCCTAGCTCTAGCACACCCCTGTAAAGTCGAAAGGAGAAATGGACAGGGAAAATTTACACTACCCAGGGCATTACAACACATTTTCCGCCCTTAGTAGGGTGCGTTGGGCACATTTCAAAAAGTAGTTTTTCCTTTTTCATTCGAAATTCTCCCAAATTTTTGCATGAATTTCATCATAATGATCCTTCTTATCATGTTTCAGGTCTTCATCAGAACATAATGGAACTAGTATGGCGAGAAAGAGATCATTAAGTACAAGATATGGATGCATCTAATGATCTAACCATTATCCAGGCATTAATGAATTATGGGCTTATGAGATTCTTCTGGCTTCTTGGTATGAGGCAACAGATAGAGTTTCTAGAGTATCTTGTTCGATCATGGTATGTATAGGCATAGGCCTTCAAGCATGGAGAACACATGCTTACCATATAGGTGGAATACATAAATTTCTTGTGTGGTTTATCTAGTATTGGTTCCCCCATCTCATTATCCTGTTCGAGGAGGCGTGGAGAAACATTCAAGTATTATATCAATGCGCGTTGTAGACCTCAATCTCAACCAGCCAAGGATGGGAAGATCGAGATAAAGGATGTGGTCCATTTACCTTTGAGGACGATCCTATTTATTATTTCTAGATTGGTCGGCAATGATAATTTTCATATAGCCAATAGGTATCATATGCAGTGTTCTCTAGAGTGTATAGATCCAACTATATTCAACTGGAGTGTTAGCCAGCTATAAAATTTGTTATACCAAATTCTGGCTAAAACTCTTTGCAGCCTTCAAGGAACAAATTTTATGACTAAAAAGTGTTGGCTCTTGAAGACTCTTGGAGGCCTCGTGCCTCTGTCCCAATCTTCACTACTGTGCCTTTTTTCCCCTTCAGAAATCCTGCTAATTCCCAAAGAAAAATACTACTGCAAACACCTTTTTCCTTTTCCCCTTTTGCCAAAACTAACCTCAGTTTTTATCCCTCCATTTCCCATGAAAATCCCTCATTTTCATATTTTTCCCTTTTCCCCTTCTTCAAAATCCCCTTGACAAGGTTGAAAACTCCTTCTTTGCCTTATCGGAACCCCTCTAACCCTTTGAAAATCATTCAAAAACCATAAAAATCACATTTTTTATGGTGTGGACTTAAGCCCCGTCGAGCTAAGTCTTAAGCCCCTTCCTCCATAAACCCTGGCCGTATTATCCTCCATACACCCAAAGGTCCCACAGTCGGGTGCCAAGCCGCTTCGTAAATAATATTTTAAACCTTGGTTTATATTAAAAAATTGTCGATTTTATTATTTTATAAAATTTCCGCCGGTTCCAAATTTAATTCATTTCGCACTGTCGATCTGATCTGCATATCGACGGTGCAGATTCCGTCTCCCTGGTGGTCCCCGCATTCCACTCACCTGTCCAAAAATCGCGCGGTATTGATCGCACTGCCTTTGGGCAGTGGTAGTTTTTTCCCAATCGGCAGCGATTCCATACGCTGGCCGACACGCGTTCCATGCACTATTTTAAAATTCCCCCCCATCACGCATTAACTTTCGACAGCAAACCTAGCACGATATCATTGTACACTGTCCGATCTGAGGCCGCCCATCCGATGGCTATCGCTCTCCGAAGATGCCCGACAGTTAACCGGGCTACGTCGCGGCATTCAATTGATCTCCGCCATTGATCTGATCTGCAGATTGACGACCCACATTCCATCGCCCTAATTCGATCACCCAGTCAACATTTCCCGTTTTGACTTTCCATTTTCCGCTCCCGACCGTCGATCTCTGCACGATCGACGACCTTGATTCAAAATTTTCTTCCGCCTTCACTACGCCATTCTCCTGATCAATCCTGACCATTGGATGATGCCATCCAGTGGCCACGCTTCCTCCACATGCCTTCTGCAGCAATAAATCTATAAATGCATGGATTTTATAATACTTGTTTGTTTTTGCAGGGTTTAAATGGTTTTTTCGCCATTTCTGAAGAAAATTCAGAAACGAGGGCCGACGATCCTCCCACCTTCGAGTCACCAAGGGAAATCATTCAAAAGTGTTAAATCCACGTTTTCATCAATCATTCATAAAGCATTGATGCCACATAACCCTGCGCAGCCCTGCATACCAGCAAAAACCATGAATCAGGCACAGTCAGAGAATATTAGTGACAAAGGCCAAAATTTGTCAGAACAGAGGATTAAAGACAAATTTTGCGGGGATCACGGCTAAGAGTGTTTATCAAAAGCCTAATCCCCGATTTAAAACACAGTTTAAAGAAAATCTGAAGTGTTTTATCGACAGGGAAACCTCCACCGCCACAATTGAGGCAAATTGATCCCTCTAGCTACCATGATGCCACCTGTTCGTCAAAGTATTCAATCAGAGGTTGAATTTATTGATCAGGATCAGATATTTGTCTCAAAACGCAGCCAAAGAGGAAACTCTGCCAAGGAAATTAATGACAAACCTCTGTAGAGTTACTTCGACGCCACACAAAGCCTCAAAGGTCAACAAAAGCTCCCACCAAGCTTAAACTTTATGTAAAAACATTTAATACAGAGTACACCCATGTAAGTTTCTTCATTGAGCCCCTCAAAGGCCAAGAGGTCATTAAATCTGTATTAATTGTAATTGGAGATCTTTTTATCAGATCTCACCTCCTCATTCTTCTATATATACTTCTGCAGAAGATGAGTGAGGGGGTTGTTGTTTGATCACCAGTTGTAATACTGAAACTCTCTAAAATAAATACATAGTCCGTTGAATTTAAAGAAGAAACTGAAGTCTTGGAAACCTTGATGATGTTGTTGCATGCTTGTTCCTGAGAAAGCTCTATCATTGGATCCATGAGCTTAGTTGTTGGTGAAGTATTCTGAATTGTTTTATGTTTTCCTCTATTTTCATTATGTTCCATAATTTCTTACTACAGTAGGTTGAAATTTTTAGGCTAAGAAATTACTCTTGGAAGCACCTTAGACCTGTTCATCCTTCACTGTTTCATGTTTTCTTCTGCTGAAGTATTTTAGAGTCTTTAATCTCTCTCTTTAATCTTCATGCTTGTTTATTTCCTTAATAGTTTGAACAGTTGGTTTCAACATGATTTATGGTTCTCCCTGCTTGTCTGCTGCCACTTAAAAGCTGTTATTGAAGTCTCTCTTTGAATTTCTTTGCTTACAGTGAATCAAAGAGCTATGTTTGGATCTTTCCCTTTGTCCTCACTTAAACAGTTGGCTTAAAGGTCGTTATAATTATGATCATAGATGTTTTTAGGTGTTCCCTCTTCTATGACTGTAATTATCAGTGAATCTTTTATGTTTTCTAAGTCATTTAAAATAAAATCTTTGAGGAAATAGGGTGTTCCCCAAATCTTAGATTTCATTTTAAAAGTTGTTTTGAAATCATTATTTGCTTAAAGGTGTGATTTCTAGAATTCATGGTTAGCCCTGTCTACCAAATAGCTCTTTATTGTTCAAATTGTGCTTTCAAATTCCCTTTGTTTGAGAATTAAACTTCTCTTTTCAAATCATTGATGTCCATCTCATTCCAAAATCAAAGGATCCTGCGGCCAAGTTAGATTTGCCCTCTGATATCCCATATCCATTGATGAGTATGTTATGACCTCTTATTGACTCCATTGCCCAATGAACTAGATGTTTCTTCGTTCTATATATCTTTCCTAGATCTTTTATGTTCTGTGGTATCAATCCAACCAAACAAACAAACAAACACCTGCACTTAATAACTAGTCTAAAATCCATATTCTAAGCACACAAGATAAACCTTTGCAAACAAACATTCGAGAGATCCCTCTCTGAGAACAGGAGGACTAGATCCTGGGACTCTAAAGATTGGTTCTGATGTTGCCTTGTCTTTTGATTTGCCAAACTATCAAAACACGGGACACCAACATAATGGCGATCACGGTGGGACACTGAGTAAAATCTTCAAAACAAAACACTCACTGTCTAAGTATAACATAGGTAACCTCCCTCAAGCACTACCTAACAAATGGTAATCATGATAGGACTTAATTGAATCAGTGACAAACTAAGTAACCCTTAGGATTCTCGTAAAGCCTTATCAAACCTTGAAGGATTCAGTTACCAAGCCATAAGAGTGAACTCTGTATGTTTTGACACCCTAGCTAAGTGTTAAGTCAGATTTAGGACACTCTCATAACCTATAAAATCAAGAAACTCAGAAAAACCCAAAAACATTTCAGTTTGGCTTCATAATAAGCATGGTGGTGGAACCATCCAATATCTTACCTTCATAAAAAACTAAAATTTTCCACCTGGTGACTCCACTAGCCCCAGTAGGCCTATTACTCATCTAGGTTCCCAAATCTCTTTAAGACTGTGTTAACCAGCCTTGAAGAAAGTTTAGAAGCCTAGTCCCATTTTAGACAAAACATCCTAAGAGGTGAAGCTTCCAAAAACAGTCCCTAAAACCCCCACCTCTCTCATTTTTGAAAAGCAGTCTAGCTTCACATAGGATCAATACTAGATCCCATCCAGACCCAAATCCTCCTTTAATCATTGACAATCCTGAGAGAATTTTGTGGCAAACTTCTAACTCTCGAAATTCAGCTGCTAATAGGAGCCTCTTAAGAACAAATTTTGTCCCTAAAAACCTTGTGGTCTTAGAGGATTCACACTTTGATTTACATCATACAAAGAACATCTTTAGAACCAAATCTCAAGGTGACTTAAACCAAACTGACCTTGATATTGTAGATTTGAAACAAAGCTTCAGTAGAGAAGCTTCACCTTCCACTCCTCCTGATTCCCAGCTTCTTTATCACTTTAGCCTTTTTCATAATAAGTCTGCTCAAAGTCAGTTTGTTGGCCCAAGTTTTTCTTCCACTCCAATTCATACTACCACTGTGCAAAACACTTCTGTTCAGCCCACTTTCACTACTGTAAATCCACCCTTATTTCCATCCATGGCAACATGGTATGCCCCATTAGTGTTATCACAACCTCTACTTCCCTTACCAAATTATTACCAATCTAAAATCCCTCACTTCACTGGAAAAGAGTCTACAACAGCTCAACAACATGTAGATAGGATGGGAGATGCATTTGATTACATGGAGATAGAGGAAGAAACTGTGAAAATGAGGATCTTTGCTCAAATTTTAGGAGGATATGTAAAGAAATGGTTTAAAAAATTACCTCCTAACAGCATAAATGATCTCCCCGCCTTGCATCAAAAATTCGTCAACAAATGGGAACTCAAAAAAAATCCTCTCCAAATACTAGCAGAATATAGCAGCCTCAAGAGAAATCAAGGAGAGAGTGTTCTTGACTACTCCACTAGGTTCAATAGCGTTTATAATGCTCTTCCACCTCACATGAAGCCTCCTCAAGGCATGGCCTTAGTAAGATATCCCGAAGGCCTTGATGTGGACATGATGTATCAGTTAAGGGAGAGGGACTACTTAACCTTAGAAGACATGCAGAAAGGAGCTATGAGCATAGAAGCAAACATAATTGAGAAAAGAAATAGGTTGAGATCAGAGAAGAGGGTAACTTATAAATATGACACTACACCCTCCACATCTAGCTCAAAGACAGAACAGATGTTGGAAGAGATCATGAAAAGGATGATCATACTTGAGAGAACACAACCAAGATAAAATCAGAACAACTCCCAAAACATAAATAGAAATTAGAATTATAGAAGGGACAACAATCAAGATAAGCAAAAAGAAAGTGACCAACAGATTAGACCTCCCTTTCAACAGAACTATGTAGATCAATATGAAGAAGATAGGGAGTTGGAAAGGTTGGAAGAATCTCATGTAAACTTGATTGGATCAGATAGTGGGGATGATGTTTTCCTCACCGAGGAAGAACAATATTTCTTCTCTTATGATCAAAATACAAATACCTATGAAGATTCTGATGACTATAGATTGGGTTTTGAAAATGCAATCATGGAGGTACACAAACAGTATGATCTTAGGAGCAAGGGAAACATAGATAATTCAAAGGATAAGAACACTAGCACTGCTGTCAATAAAAATGCAGAAAACCATCCCAAAAAGAGAGCAGAGAAAACCAACATTTTGGCCAAGAAACCAGACCTAAACAAAGACAAAAGTGTCCAGCCAATTATTGAACAGAGCACCCCTATCACTTCAACTAGTGGTCCTAATAAAAATCTCCCAATTACCACTCTAAACAAGGTTCAGCAAATCAAAGTTGCTGAAAAGAATTCAATTGAAAAGGCCGATGTAAATATCAACAAGTCTATTATTCCTTTCAGCCTTGAGGGAGAGATTGCTAAGATAAAAATTACCATCCCCCTAGCTGAACTAGTAACCCAAGAGGTGTACAAAAACCAAGTTTTGAAAGATTTGAACTTAGGAGATGATACTGACACCTTAAACTTGACAGATGACAAACCAGAGTTGTTGTTTGGTCCAGAAGTTGGAGGAAAATACCAAGAAGGGGTTGTCCCTCCCTTCTATGTTAGCTTGAACATACATGAGAAAATTTTACACAATGCTATGTTAGACTCAAGAGCTTCACACAATCTAATGCCCAAAGTAGTGATGGAAAGCTTAGGCTTAGAAATTACTAAGCCATACAAAGACTTGTATTCCTTTGACTCAAGCAGAGTCAAGTGTTTGGGTTTAATCAAAGATCTGTGTGTTAACTTAGCCCAAATCCCTGCTAAGAGTTTAGTCATGGACATAGTTGTAGCTAACATTCCCCCTAAGTATGGCATGCTCTTATCCAGATCTTGGGGAGCCAAACTTCAGGGAAGCCTTCAAATGGACATGTCTTATGCCACCTTTCCCATTTTTAACCAAAACAGAAGACTATACAGGGAATCCCACATGAAATACATGGTGAGCAACATAGACAAACCAAACAACTCTCCAATCTATTCTATTCAATCAAGTTTAGATTCCTTTATCTTATGTAACGAGGATGAAATCACTCAGCCAGATAAGGAAAACATGGACCCAATCAGTTCACCTGAACAATCAAATCTTCCTTTCAATCAAATTCAAAACATTACCAATCAACAACAACAAGAAAATGAAAATAGGAATGACATACTTTGGACCCTAAAATTTGATGGATTTTGTAATAAAACAAGTGCAGGAGCAGGTATGTGGATTCAAAATACAAAACAGAGTTTTTCATACAAATTGGATTTCCCATGCACTAACAATATTGCTGAGTATGAAGCACTTCTCCTAGGCTTACAACTGCTTAAACAGTTAGAAGCCCAGAAGATATCAATCTTAGGAGATTCTGAACTTATCATAAGACAAATCAAAGGAGAATACTCAGCTAAAAATCCAAGACTTAGGGAATATCGAAACGCTGCCCTTGATCTATTAAAAACCTTTAAAAAGTATGAACTTATTTTCATTCCAAGAGAACTGAATCATCTAGCAAATGAACTCGCTTTCAATGCCAGCAATTGCCAGATACCTGAAATAAATGAACAACTCAGTGTGCAGGTAAAACATAGGCCTGCTGTGCCTGACAACGAAGATCACTGGCAAGTGTTTGATTCAGACAAACACATAGATGATTTCTTGAAATCAGAAAATGATTTCAGCATACCAACATCAGAATCTAGCCATAATGAAAACTGTCCATATATCGAAGAAATCCCAGAAGCTGAAATAACACACTCTGCTGATATAAATCATTATGAGAATCCGTTTGAAGCAGAGTTAATTGACAACGTGGACCAAAAAGACCTGGAAGTTTTAGAATGTAAAAACGGTTCAATTCCAAGAGGTCTTTCACCTTTGGAACACCTTTTCGACTTCAATGATGTAGCCAAAGAACCAAAAATGGAGCTTGTCGAAACAAACGTAGAAAAACACAACATAGGCTCCCTAACAGAACCTAAGATGATTAAATTGTCCAACACTCTTCCAACTCACATAAAATCTCGATACATTGATCTGTATAAGGAGTTTAAAGATGTTTTTGCCTGGGCATACACAGATCTGAAGTCTTACGATACCAACATCATTCAACACAAGATTCCCTTGAAGGAAAATCAAAAGCCCTTCAAACAAAAACTAAGGAGAATAAACCCACTTTTATTACCTTTAGTTAGAGCCAAAATTGAAAAGATGCATGATGCTGGCATTATAGTACCAATTAGATTTTCAGAATGGGTATCAAACTTAGTTTCTGTTAGGAAAAAGACAGGGGAGATCAGACTCTGTATCGACTTCAGAAACTTAAATAGAGCATCCCTAAAGGACAACTACCCATTGCCCAAGATGGATCATATACTTCAGAGGGTAGTTGGGTCAAAAAGGATATCACTCTTAGATGGGTTCTCGGGTTACAACCAGGTGTTAGTGCTCCCAAGTGATCAAATCAAAAATGCTTTTACCACACCTTGGGGCACCTTTATGTATGTCAAAATGCCTTTCGGGTTAATGAATGCAGGGGCCACCTTCCAAAGAGCCATGGACATAGCCTTTTCTGAAGATATTGGCTATTTCATAATTATTTACTTTGATGACATAACTGTCTTTTCAATAACTGATGAAGAACATTTGACTCACTTAAGAAAAGTTTTTGAGAAGTGTAGGAAATTTGGCTTGTCATTGAATCCCAAGAAGACACTCTTTGGTCTCCAAAAAGGTAAACTTCTTGGACATATAATTTCAGAAGAGGGAATCAAAATAGACCCTACAAGGATAGATGGAATATTGCAGATCAGCCATCCAAGGAGCCTCAAAGAATTGCAATATTTCATCGGAAAGATTAATTTTCTAAGGAGGTTCATTCCTAATCTTGCTGAGCTATTAGAAAACATTACAAACATGCTTAAGAAAAATGTCGGTATAAAATGGACTTTACCAGCTAAACAATCATTCGAACTGGTCAAACAAGCTCTTACTCAAACACCAATCCTGATTAGTCCAGATTTCACCAAAGACTTTTATATCTTTTCTTTTGCATCCGAGCATACCATAGCTGCAGTATTACTTCAAAAGAATGACTTGGGGCAAGAACAACCAATCTCTTTCTTTAGTAGGGCCTTAAGAGATGCTCCTCTCAAATATAACATCATGGAGAAGCAAGCCTTAGCATTAGTGAAAGCATTAAAAGACTTTAGGGTCTATATTTTACACTCTCACATAATTGCTTTTGTTCCACATACTGTTGTCAAGGACATTCTAAGTCAAGACCCTGATGGTAAAAGGGGAAAATGGATTGCAACTATTCTTGAATATGACTTAGAAATTAGGCCCACCAAACTAGTTAAAGGGCAGGGGTTAGCAAAACTTATGGCTGAGTCTAACTTCCAAGCACTAGACATCAACATGGTAGATGTGTTGGAGGAAATAGAAGAATCCACTGCTCCTTTTATTGAAGAAACGTTTCTGAATTCTCCTTGGTATGCTGACATTATTTATGTGCTTTTATATTTAAATACCCCTCCTTCTTTGTCCAAAACTAAAGCTAGATTTTTGAAACAAAAGGCTTTGAATTTTTGCATCTTGGATGGGGTATTATATTGGAAAAATGTTGTTTGAATTTTGCTTAAATGTTTACTTGAAGATGATGCAGGAAAGATCATGCATGAGTTGCATGAAGGAGAATGTGGAGGACACCTCTACTGGAAGGCCACAGCAAACAAAATTCTTAGATCTGGTTACTATTGGCCTACCCTTTTCCCAGACACTCAGAAATTAGTCATGTCTTGCCATAAGTGTCAAATTTTTGATGGCAAAAGAAAACTTCTTCCCTTACCCTTACATCCTATCAGAGTTGAGGCACCTTTTCAACAATGGGGTTTAGACTTCATTGGGGAAATTCACCCATCCTCCTCAGCTCAACATAAGTGGATCCTCACAGCCACTGACTTCTTTACCAAGTGGATAGAAGCTATACCTTCCAGAAATGCTAATGACTCTGTCATTATCAAGTTTCTTGAAACCAATATCCTATCCAGATTTGGTTGTCCCAGAAAAATCATAACAGACAATGCCGCTGCTTTTAAATCTAAGAAGATGGTTGATTTCTGTTACAAATACCACATTACCTTGGGCCATTCCACTGCTTACTATCCCCAGGGAAATGGATTAGCTGAATCTTCCAACAAGAGTCTCATCAATATAATCAAAAAACTGTTGGAACATAATAAAAAATCATGGCACAGTAAGCTGGTTCATGCCTTATGGGCTGATAGATTAACTACAAAGAAGTCAATAAATATGTCCCCCTATCAGCTAGTCTATGGTATGGACGCGGTTTTTCCCACCTCATTAGGAGTTCCAGTCATGAAACTCCTTCAAGAAGTGCAGATTGAAGAGAATGATATGCAGAGAAGGATCAACCAAACAATCCATTTACAACAGACCAGAGAAGAAGTTTATGAGAGAACACAGTTAGTCCAAGAAAATATGAAGAAACTATTTGATAAGAGGACTAGGGCAAACAATTTCCAAATTGGAAATGTTGTTCTTAAATGGGATTCAAGAAGAGAAGAGAAGGGAAAACACGGCAAGTTTGAGAACTTGTGGAAAGGGCCATATATTATCCATGCTGAGAGGGGTCACAATGCATTTTTCTTGAAAAAATTGAATGGAGAAGATCTATATGGACGTCCTGTCAATGGCAGGATGCTCAAGCATTACTTCTGCCAAGAATCTTAAGTTCCAAAGCATTTTATTTTTCATTGTAAATATCATAGTCTAACCATTGCATTCAAAGTTAGAAAAATAAAAAATACAAAAACAAAGAAAGAAAGAAAAGAGGGCAGATTGTAAAAACAATAAAGGTATGGCCCCATACCAAAAAAGAGAGAAATAAGTTCTGAAAGTGTGCAAGCTTAAATGCCACTACTGAAAAACACACTTCTAGTTAGTCAAACTGCCTAATCTTGACTAATTAGCCTTTAAATTTTCTGCTGATAGGATAGTGAATTCGATTTGCCAAACTGTTTAATCTTGGCTTATTAGTAGATAGATTAGGATAGAAATCAAAGGTTCAAACATACTCAAAATCTGAACCTAACATTTCAAAGAGAGAATGACTCAAATCTGTTTTGTTTTTTGAGTCAAAAAGGATAAAAATCTGGTTCTAATTAGCTCAAAATCTGAACCAGAGAGCAAGGAAGAAGCAGTTCAAATAAGAGTCAAATCAGAGCTGTAAAAGGATAAAGGAAGTGCTTTGAATTTTCAGATCTTAAGCCTTCATCATTTTGATTTAATTTTTTGCAAATAATAATCTATGTGCAGCTTGTTTTTATGCCATAGATCAGCGTCAAGTTAGACTGTTCAATCCTGACTTGTATGCTTTTTCATTTCTGCTTCAGCAATTAGAGAATAAAAATCTGTTAGACTGTTTAATCCTAACAGATTAGTAGATTAGGTAGAGAAGCATATGGGCTCAACTACTTAATCTGAATCCATGGAGAAATAAGAAGTAGAACTAGATTAGATTTTTGCTTTCAAAAAGAATAAAATGTTGTAAAGAGAGTTTGCCAATCCAAGTGCACTCTTAGAAGAAAAAATGTTACATCAGTAGGATTGGGTAGGTAGAAAGCTTGTTGATGAAAGAGCCATTATTTTTATGGCTACCAATATGTTTTCAGAGCAAGATCATCCCAGCAAAGGAAGGGTAGCTCAATGGATCAGGCACAGGTCAGCCTCCCAGAGAATGCAAGTATGAAGTTCTTGATGCCTTCAAGAAGGCATCATCCCCAAGTGGAGCCACTGTTAGCCACCTATAATATTTGTTATAGAAAAAGGTGGCTAAGACTTTTTGAGCCTTCAAAGAACAAATTTTATTACTAAAAAGTGTTGGCTCTTGAAGACTCTTGAAGGCCTCATGCCTCTGTCCAAAATCTTCATTGCTGTTCCCATTTTATACTCAGAAATTCTGCTGAAATCATGAGAAGAAACTGCTGAAAAACCATTATTTTCCCCTTCTCCCACTCAAAGCTAACCTTCATTTGCTTCCCTTTTTCTCCATAAAAACTCCTTTGTTTTCATGATTTCTTTTCTTCCCTTCATGAAAATCACTTTTACAAAGTTAAAGACTCACTCTTTAACCTCATCGAAACCCCCAAATCCATTGGAAAAACTTGAAAATTTTCATAAAAAATACATGTTTTTTACATAAGGGCTCAAGCCCCCTTGGGCTGAGTTTCAAAACCACTTCCCCCATATGCCCACACGTTGGAACCAAGCACTAATCCTGTTCAGCGCTTGTCGCATTGGGAAGATTCAAATGCGCAAGTCTTTGCCATGATTTCGAAGTTCCGATGCGATTGGCTTTGTATTGAAAAACCCCGATGCGATCAAGCCTTTGTATTTTATGAACCCCGATCATATTATTTTGTTATATATATGTATCTCGTGGGCCCGCCTTCGGCGCCTAAAAACCATTGAATAAACCTTCCCGATCCGTTTTTTCCTTTGTAAAAAACAAAAAACCCATTTATCCAAAGTTTGATCTAAAAAACCAAAGTCATGTGTTTATATTTCAATGGGTTGATTGAAAGACCTGCATCCAAAGTTCCGATGCGATTGGGTCTTATATATGTTAAACTCCCCCCCGCCTTTTTGTTTCATATGACTTTCCCCTGGGACCAAGTGTCGAAGTCTCGAGGCGTTGAATCGCATCGCAATTTTTCAAATGGGTTGATTGAAAAGCCCAGGCCCGACCCCGATTAGCCCCTATATACATAAGCCCGGGGCCTATCGGAGGTCTATATAAAACCAAGCCCTGCAACCGGGCGCCCAATCGCATCGGAACTTTTCCTTTGGTGCGGTTTAAGTGTTTACCACCGTCGATTGCGATGGCCTGATCGCGCAATCGCATCGGCCTTTTCTCCAATCGCGCAATCGCATCGCTTCACTTCTGACTTCCGATTGCGATCCCCCGATGTTTCACCCGCCGTCGATCTGATCTGCAGATCGACGGTCTGCAATTAATCGCATCGCAACTTTCGATCGGTGCAGTTGCTCACCACCCCCAATTGCGATCCCCCGATTGGATCTGGACCGTCCACGTGTCCAGATCGGACGATCCAAAATCACTACGTCTCATTCTTCTCCCCGCTCTCCTTTTTGCCTCTTCTACGCAGATCTCCACCGTTGGATGAAGCCATCCAACGGCCACGCTCTCTCCCGACGCCCTCTGAAGCAGTTTACCAAATAAATGCAGGATTTTGTAATTTTTGTGTGTTTTTTGCAGGATCTACTGGATTTCGAATGTTTTAAAGGGATCCATTTAAAAGGTTTCGATACCACGATCCGTCGGCGCATCATGAAGTGCTGATACCATAAGAAACCTTCGCGGATCTGCACATCAACAAGACACCGTGAAGAGAAAGATAACTAAAGAGTATCAGACCGACAACACAGAACCAAAGTAGAAAATTGTTTAAAAGACTGTTAACACAGTTTGGAGGTTTAAGACATTAATTTGATTGAATCAAAGATCTGATTCACGATTAAAGGAAGTTTGAAGACCAAAAGACAGAGATTAGGCTTAATTAAAGACTAAAACACAAAATTCAAATATACTATAGGTGTTTTAGGTTAAAATAAAATATCTATCAGTTCAAACAGCCTACGCTGCCACATCAGGGGCAAATTGAATCCCCCAGCTACCACAAAGCCACCTACAGCCTCAAAGCAATAAAAAGGAGGCCGAGTTATTGCCGGACCAAGAGAATTTGCATCAATGCGGCCGAACAGTTATTTCCACCAAAGGAATTTATTATAAACTGTCAACAAAAGTTATGTTAAGGATAACGCAGAGCCTTAAAGTCAACAATTTCTTTCCAAGCAAGCTCAAATAGTTAATATAACCAATTAATACAGGAGAAATATCAGAATGTTCTCCAGCGAGCCCCTCAAAGGCCGAGAGACAACGAACTGTATTAATTCAACTTAGAAGATATTTATCCCATTCCACCTCCCCATTCTTCTATAAATACTTCTGTAGAAGATAAGAAGTGGTTGGTTGTTGTTTGATCACCAGTTGTAATACTGAAACTCTCTGAAATAAATACATAGTCCGTTGAAGTTGAAGAAGAAACTGAAGTCTTGGAAACCTTGATGATGTTGTTACATGCTTGTTCCTGAGAAGGCTCTATCATTGGATCCATGAGCTTGGCTGTTGGTGAAGTATTCTGAACTGTTTTATGTTTTCCCCTGTTTTCATTATGTTCCATAATTTCTTACTACAATAGGTTGAAAGTTTTAGGCTAAGAAATGACTCTTGGAAGCACCTTAGACCTGTTCATCCTTCACTGTTTTATGTTTTCTTCTGTTGAAGTATTTTAGAGGCTTTAATCTTTCTCTTTAGTCTTCATGCTTGTTTATTTCCTTAATAGTTTGAACAGTTGGTTTCAGCATGATTTATGGTTCTCCCTGCTTGTCTGCTACCACTTAAAAACTGTTATTGAAGTCTCCCTTTGAAGTTCTTTGCTTACAATGAATCAAAGAGGTCTGTTTTGATCTTGCCCTTTGTCCTCACTTAAACAATTGGCTTAAAGGTCGTTATAATTATGATCATAGATGTTTTTAGGTGTTCCCTCTTCTATGACTGTAATTATCAGTAAATATTTTATGTTTCTAAGTCCTTTAAAATAAATCTTTGAGGAAATAGGGTGTTCCTCGAATCTTAGATTTCATTTTAAAAGTTGTTTTGAAATCATTATTTGCTTAAAGGTGTGATTTGTAGAATTTATGGTTAGCCCTGTCTATCAAAGAGCTATTTATTGTTCAAATTATGCTTTCGAATTCCCTTTGTTGAGAATTAAACCTCTCTTTCCAAATCATTAATGTTCATCTCTTTCCAAAAACAAAAGGATCCTGTGGCCAAGTTAGATTTTCCCTTTGATATCCCATATCCATTGATGAGTTTGTTATGACCTTTTCTTGACTCCATTGCCCAATGAACCAGATATTTCTCTGTCCTATATATCTTTCCTAGGCCTTTCATGTTCTGCTGTATCATTCCAACCAAACAAACAAACAAATAAACACTTGCACTTAATAACTAGTCTAAAACCAATATTCAAAGCACACAAGATAAACCTTTGCAAACAAACTTTTGAGAGATCCCTCTCTGAGAACAGGAGGACTAGATCCTGTAACTCTAAAGATTGGTTCTGATGTTGCCTTGTCTTTTGATTTGCCAAACTATCAAAACACGGGACACCAACATTGCCAACCTGCCACAGGCCCTCTCGACCTTCCACGGGTCTGAGGCTTACTCAACCTTCTCCTCCGTAAGATGTTGTCTTGCCAACCACCTTCCACAGGCCCTCTCGGCCCCAAAAGATTTGAGGCCTACTCAACATCCTCCTCCACAAGATGATCTCTTGCCAACCACCTTCCATAGGCCCTCTTTGCCCTCAAGGGGGTCTAAGTCGTACTGCGCCTTCTCCTCCATAGGCCCTCTTAGCACTCTAAAGCTATGAGGCCTACTCGACCTTCTTTTCCACAAGATGCTCTCTTATCAGCCACCTTCCACAAGCCCTCTTGGTCTTTAAGGGGTTTGAGGCCTACTCAGCCTTCTCCTCCACAAGATGCTCTCTTGTCGACGACTGGCCCCTTCCATATGTTTGAGCCCTACATGGCCTTCTCCTCTACAAGAGGCTCTCTTGCTGACAGCAAGAATGAATCACTCACCCTTGTACTTATACTTTTCCAAAGGGTGCAATGCCATGGGTCATCGGAATACCATGGGACTATGGGTGCAAATCCCATCACTTAGCCCACTTTCCCCACATGTGAGAATACCTCCCGATGCTACCCAAAACATCAACATTGGTCTTGTTTGGCATGCGACCCACCCTCCCCTTTCCAACCTTCATTGCCATATTTAGATCACCCCGTATGATGATATTTTTTGACCACTGCCTACAATCTGAAATTGTCCTAAAACACTTTTCTATTTTCATATGGGTCGTAAATTTCGATGAAGGAAAGGCTTTCTACAATTCCTTGGACCATTGTTGAGTTTGGATACTTGTAGATATAAATGATTATGCTCTATAGAATTATTCCATTCGGTTAGTGTGGAAATTTCCAACCGTTGTTGAGTTTGGATACTTGTAGGTATAAATGATTATGCTCTATAGAATTATTTCATTCGGTTAGTGTGGAAATTTCCAATGCAAACTAACTTAATGTAAAACATAATTTTGTTTTGTTTTTGAATTAAAATACTTTATATTACTTCAAAAAATTGGATCCTTCCATAGGTTTGAGGCCTACCCTGCTTTCTCCTCCACAAGATGCTCTTGCCAACCACCTTCCACAAGCCTTCTCGGCCTTGAAAGGTCTGAGGCCTACTCGACATCCTCCGCCACAAGATGCTCTCTTGTTGACCACTTTCCATAGGCCCTCTTGGCCCTTAAAGGGGTCCGAGTCCTACTGGACCTTCTCCTCCATAGGCCCTCTTAGCCCTCCAAAGGTATGAGGCCTACTCGGCCTTCTCCTCCACAAGATGCTCTCTTGTCAGCCACCTTCCACAAGCCCTCTTGGCCCTAACGGGTTTGAGGCTTACTCGACCTTCTCCTCCACAAGATGCTCTCTTGTCGATCGCAGGCCCCCTCCATAGGAGGCTCTCTTGTTGACATCCAGAATGAATCACTCACCCTTGTACTTATACTTTGCCAAAGGGTGCAATACCATGGGTCATCAGAATACCACGGGTCATCAAAATACCATGGGTCTATGGGTGCAAAGCCCCATCACTTTGCCTACTTTCCCCACATGTGAGAATACTCTCGGTGCTACCCAAAATATCAACATCGGTCTTGTTTGGAATTTGCCGCACCCTCCCCTAAAGAAAAAAAAAACCTTTCCAACCTTCATTGCCATATTTAGATCATCATCACCCCCTATGATGACATTTTTTGACCGCTATGTACAATATGAAATTGTCCTAGAACACCTTTCTATCTCCATATGGATCCTAAATATTGATGAAGGAAAAGACTTTCTACAATTCCTTGGCCCTTGTTGAGTTTGGATACCTATAGTATAAATGATTATGCTCTATAGAGTTATTCCATTCAGTTAGTGTGAAAATTTCCAATGCAAATTAACTTAATGCAAAACATTTTTTTTGGTGAATTAAATACTTTATATTACTTCAAAATACTTAGATTATATTGAAGACAACTAACGCCCAAAGGGAGAAATAGAAGACAAAGCTTGACCTCTAATGCCATAAATATCTACAAATACTATTGAGACCTAAAAACATATACCCTACTTCCATAGTAGGTCTGGAAGCCACCACATACAAGTTAAAACCAAATAGAAGAAACCAAGTTACAAGAGAGCATCTGAAACTAATGCATGCCCTTGTAGTCACCTAGGAACACATAAAGAAATGGTCAAAACACCATGATAGGAGAGACTACTGTCGTTGGCCCAACAACCGACCATTCTACCAAAAATTCATAGCATATGCATTGCACCATACGCTTAAAGCCAAAGATAACAAAGAAAACATCAAAGCCCAAAACTGGAAACCATAAGTAAACCTCAAGAACATATGACTGCTCATCATCCGTGGAGAAGTAGACCACCAAAGGAGACAAAACCAGAAGCTTCAGGAGAGACTGGGAACTCGTCACCCACTAGCCTTGCTCACTGATCATTGTATGAGGTGGAAATATTGGATAGAACCTTTGCGCTAGAGCTAGGAGGATCCAACTGTTCCCCACTATCTGAGTCACATGCTATGTGACTCTCCACATGCATTAGTCGAGCCTCAATTTTATCCACTCCAAACCTCAGGTTCCTTAGCATTATTTTCACGTCCTCTAAGGAGGTGGAAATATTATATTTTTCCACCTCCTTATCTCTCAAGACCAAACCCAGTAACGCCTTCATTTGCTAATGGATTGCTATTGGATTTAGATATTGTTTACACCTTCCCCTAGTGTGCTTAGGGTCTAACACCTAGCCAAACATGTCTTCCAGTATTTTTGAGTTCGATAGGGATTGTCTCTCTTCCCCATCTTTTATCTCAAGCTCACGAATCTCCTGACGAGTCTCAGGCGGAATAACATTAAAATAAGTCGCCATAGAGTAATGGGCAAAGAGCTTCGCCCCATGCTACCCAGGTTGGGATCTGCTGCCTCCTCCCCTCTGCCTTAGTGACATTGTAGAGTCACATGATGGTTCCTCAATTTCTCTACAGTGGCTGCGTTCTTGCAAAAGGACACAAAGACTGACTCGTCGCTTCCATAACAAAACCAAAATACCAACAAATAACCTCGTCGCAAAAGCACCAAGCAAATGACCTGACTTTTGACAAAGAACCACCAGAGATGGTCAAGGACAACACTTCCTTTGCTAGAGACTCTATCCCCTTAACCATTGAGCACACATGACGCCACCTTAGACCCCAGAAGCTTCTGCATCCTAGAGCTCACAGGAAATTAACCAAACCCAACACACTTCACTTGACCAACGCCACAATTAAAACTACCCAGGCCATAGTTCGCAAAGAAATCCAGCTACCACTCCCAAGAGAAGAGATTGATCCAATGCTCAATGCCAAACCACTTTCGCAGACCCAACAATTTCCCTAGCCCCAAGGACACAACCCACACCGAGAGTCCGAGACACTGAACGCATAAAACAAACACTCTAAAAAAAACTAGGCAAGAAATTCAAATATAACCAAGACGAGACCAACAAGAATTCCTGGAGCTTACCAACTTCAGACGCAACAAATACCTCTGATTGAAAGCCACCGCCTTCCAGCCAGACCATGCCAAGCATAAAACTTTCACTAATGGTTCCCAAATTGGAGCAGCTCGATGAATTCCCTTCCCCTCAAGCCATATTGATGCCTCCCATTGCACCAAAACCTCACCACAAGTAGACCTTGAATTCAGACAATTTCATGGTGTCGCAGGACTTGCATCTCTCCAAACCCAACCTTTGCAAAAGAATTTTCCACCCATCCCTTCCATTACATAGCATCTCCGCCAACTGTAGGACTGCATGCTTGTGCATGCGAGACGCCAAATGTGTCCTTTCCTCATCAATGCACAATTACTAACTCAAGGGTAGTGGGCACATTGCCCCAAACTCTGCTCCCTCCATCAGAAAACCAACATCGGGGGAATGCAAAGCATAAATTTCACCCAGATCTTAATCCTGTGAATTTTTAGCTTCAGGGTCATTATGGTATATAGAACAAAACAAAAATGGGAAGTGAGCAATATTTCAATACTTAACAAGCTAATGTTCTAGGTAGTCTTCAAATTCATTCAATTATTATTGTTCTAGGCACCTTGTTACAGCCATTTCACACCCTCTATATTTTTTTATGTTATGTAACGAGTGCCTAAGGGTGTTGTTCTATGGTTTGGATCAACGATTACTTCTATATAGCAAGCCTTGACTTCAAATGTGTTGGTGATGCGTCATTGGATTAGTCCTTTTGACAGTGTACAATATGCTGGCTGCGTATCAGGTTTGATAACTGTGTATGCATCCCCTTTCATTTGCTATTTGAAGGTAGAAAGATTTGTAAATAACATATAGGATAGGTGCCCATTTCCTATGGGTCTTCTGTCTTCTTTCTTGAGCTGTTACATTCTTTTCTGTGGCATCTGTTTGCAAAATTTCAACATGATGTGCAGTTACTTTCTTTCTATTATGCTCCTGCTCCTGCTCTATAAGTCTCGATTAGCTTAAGCTTAGTGTAAGGGGCTCATTGAACTTCGTCCCATCGATCCTCCACCAATGATAATTAAGTCATCTCCAACTATATTAACAATAGTTCGTACCAAAGAAAATCATTGATTGATGAAATAGAAACATGCCTCCAAACCAGCTGCTTAAGGTCCAACATCAATGCCTCGTTTTGTTATAATGGAAAACTCTAAAAAATGCTCAGCCCTCTTTCTATATGATTCCATATGACTCCATTTTGCCATTTGCAAGATTAACAAGAAATCTGACACAGTCCCTATGCATGAACATCAGTCCCTTATCTACTATAGGCACTTCCATCCTTATATATAGTTGCATCTATAGTTTGAGGCCGTGTATAACGTATATGTTCAACTCTGCCTACCCATGGCTCTGTTACACATAGCCACAATAAATGTTTCATTTTTGTTGGGTATGGTCCAGGACCCTTTATGCTTACCCAATTTTGTTGTGAAACATCTGGTTCCAACTTGAGGACTAGTGGTTCTTTCGAGAACACTTGGGAACCCCAAAATCTCATTCTTGCTTCAACATGTGGTTGCTAAAATGAATTGTGTAATCCAGTGAAGCCACCTCAAGATCTCCAGGGTGTAATGACCATTTTCCCCGTGTTTGATTGCTAAAGAAAACAAAGCCATGTCAAAATATGATTGCTTGTATGCTGGCTTCTCTCTCAAAGAGGCATTTGTTCTTGTTTTTTTAGGGACAACTAAAGATTTGTCTAAAAGAATGATGACATCATCAAAGAATACAAATTGCTTCCTTGACATGTTTGGCTTATACCAGTAGCTTGCTTTAATCAGCGAAAGGTCAAAATTTGGTAGGGATCAGTCTCCTTGAGTAGTTTGAATGGACTGTTTAGCCTTCAAGATACTACTATCTAGTGCATTGACCTCTTCTAAACTTGATGAGAACAACTTGAAGTGCAATGCTTAAAGGCAATTAGAGAACATAGAATCATTTTTCAGATGACTTTTGCAGCCTGGAGTAGGGCAAATGGTATCATCTGACTAAGATGATCTAATATGTGCTGATTGCAAAATACATGGCTGAAAACAGTGATACCAACTTTTTCAAAAATGCCATTAGAGATGACAAAAAGAGCCAATGAACCTTGCGAACAATTTATGAGTTCCATTTGTTTTTATTTTTTGGGTAGTTTCCTTGTTGCTTTTGCAGAAGATCTCCAAGTATAAATGAATATGCATCTTTAAAAAAAGAAAAGGATGAACTTCATGCTTAACGAAAACATAAGAGCATCCATAATATATTCACATTCATCCATGTTTAACAAAAACAGAAGATCATACATACTAATATAATATATTCACATTGTTCTTTTTCAAAGTTCCTGCAGTGGCACAGACCTTGAACTGAGCTCGTGAATTAGCGTCATCACAACCATCATTAGCCTTGTATGTGTTAAGATTTGACAAAAAGGTTCCCATGTTGGTGATTGAGCTGCAAATCTGATGTTTTGAATAAATTCTCATGAAAGCCCATAACTTCATCATAATGAGGATTAATTTGATCCTCTCTACCCCTAATGGCTCCCTGGTAGTAGAAGCACAGTTTGTCACAACAGTGGCATTGCCAATTGTTACAAGCAAAGTGCTGGAATATAATGGATGCGGAAACTCTGCCCCATGTGGCAGTGCCAATTATTACAAGCAAAGTGCTGGAATATAATGGATGCCCAAACTCTGTCCCATGCATTCGCTCTATCGAGTGAATCTCATTATCTTCTTCTCCATCCAATTGGGAAAAGGAATCCTTTTCAACATTTAGCCTTTTTAATTTCATCGAGAATGAAGTTATAATCCTCATTACTACTACCATATTCCTGCAACAAAACTTTTTCAATGATGCCAGCAGGGCTGGCCTCAGTGGATCCTTTGCAAAGCTTCAGGTTCATAGCACATTTCTCAGTGGTTTCCAGCTCATCTGTTACCCTAGGTTTGTCCTCATCACAATTTTCAGGGATTTGCTTTCTTTGTGGCCCACCATTATGGTTGGAATTTTCCCTTTCAACCTCAGATATCGATTTTAGTTTTAGCACATTTCTCAGTGTTTTCCAGCTCATCTCTTATGCTAGTTCTGTCCTCATCACAATTTTCAGGGATCTGCTTAATTTGTGGCGGCTCACCATTATGGCCGGAATTTGCCCTTTCAACCTCAGAGATCTGTTCTTGTTTTACTTCACCAATGTTCTTATTAGCATGCTTTTCCCATGTTATATGTTGCCTTTTCTCAACCTACCTATTTTGTAACCTTGAGGTATTGGCTTTAAAAGTGTGCAGAATTGACAACCTACAAATTGCTTGATACCACTTGAAAAGGATGGGCATCCTCTTCATTATGATCTGGGATACCATAATTTGGCCAAAAATTTCTGTCATACTGGTTATATTGCTAGTTACATTTCAGACTGTTATGGTTGTCACATGGACTGTCATTAGGGGCAGCAAATAAAGTTTCCCCATAAAAGAAATCTTTTTCCAGATTTGTGCTACTCCCACTGGAGAACCATTATTAACATTATGCTCTTACACATCAAAATTACTAATACCCTCATTATCACCAAAAGTTTGTGCAGCACCATCTCTACAGCACCCAGGGTTGTCCACGTTTAGGCCATGATTAATCTATTTTCCTTCACATTTAGGACACTTATTAGCTTGTTGCTTCTTATTTTCTGCCTAGGGAAATTGGCAAATGGATAGTCTTCACAAGGATGCTTAGTCCACAGAGATCTGGAATTTTCCCTTTCAACCTCAGAAATCTGTTCTAGTTTTAGCACATTTCTCGGTGGCTTCCAGCTCATCTCTTACCCTAGTCCTATCCTCATCACAATTTACAGGGATTTGCTTGATTTGTGGTGGCTCACCATTATGGTTGGAATTTTTTCTTTCAAACTCAGATATTTGTTCTAGTTTTACTTCACCAATGTTGTTATTAGCATGCTTTTCCCATGTTATAGGTTGCCTTTTCTCAACCTACCTTTTCTGTAACCTCAAGGTATTGGCTTTAAAAGTGTGCAGAATCAACAACCTACAAATTGCTTGACACTACTTATAAAGGATGGGCATCATCTTCTTTATAATCTGGGCTACCATAGTTTGGCCAAAAATTTCTGTCATACTGGTTATGTTGCTAGTTACATTTCAGACTATTATGGTTGTCACATGGACTGTCCTTAAGTGCCACAAATAAAATTTCCCTATAAAAGAAATATTCTTCTAGATTTGTGGTACTCCCACTGGAGAAATATTATTAACATCACCCTCTTACACATCAAAATTAGTAATAGCCTCAGTATCACCAAAAGTTTGTGCAACGCTATCACTACATCACCCAGGGTTGTCCACGTTTAGACCATGATTAATCTATTTTCCTTCACATTTAGCACTCTTATTAGCTTGTTGCTTCTTATTTTCTGCCTAGGGAAATTGACAAATGGATAGTCTTCACAAGGATGCTGTGATGCTTGGTCCACAGACTAGTATATTCACCATGAACTTCACTATCTTTATCATAATCAGGGTCCTCATTAGAGAATACAAAGAAACACTTTTCTCTTGTGTGAGATGAGATGAGCTCATGCAAATTACATGGGTCAAAATTTGGCTTTTTTTCCATCAACTACCTGCCTGTCATGAACTAGAGCAGTAAACAAGTTTTCTTTGTGAAAAACATTCTCTTCAATAATAATGGTAGTGTTGTCTTCTTCAGACTCTTCAAAAATGTCTTCATCTCTATTACTGCTGCCACAAAATTGTTCCATTGGGACAACAGACACATTATCATGTGATTCAATTTCTTCAAAGGGCACAAAAAGATCTCTCTCCCTGTTGGTGCTTCATCTTCATCTTCATACTCAGCAATGCCTTTATGACCTTCAAAAGAAACCAAGCAGATCTTCCTCCTTGAGGGATGCCAATAGCTCTTTGTAACTGTCTTCAGAACTTTGGCAATCTTGTGCCCAATGTTTGAGAAAACTTTCAATGAGGGTTGCCAACGAGGGTATGATCTTTGGATTGCAAGAGTGTCTAAGCCAATCATTATTTCCTTGTCCCAAAGAATGAACAAATTATCTCATCATGATATTTTCATGTTTTTCCTTGAATGTTGAAATATTTCCCATGAATGCCAATGCATGTGTGACAACAACTAAATAGGCACCATCAAAATTTGGAAGTCTCATTGATTTTTAGGGAGGCCTATTTGCAAGCCTCATTGATTTTTAGGGAGGCCTATCTGAGTATCCTTGAGAATAAAACATGCAAAACCTAAGGAGCCATCTTGCATCCATGCAAATTCAAAATTGATGCTAAATGCAATTTTATACCTTTTTTATAGTGAAGTAGCCTCTCATTGATTTTTAGGGAGGCCTATCTGCGTATCCTTGAGAACAAAACATGCGAAACCTAAGAAGCCATCTTGCATCCATGCAAATTCAAAATTGATGATAAATGCAATTTTATACCTTTTTTACAGTTGTTAGCCATCAATATTTTTTACATGTTAGTGATGACTATATCTACAGCTGAGTTTTCTAGAAGCTGATTTCCTTATGTCAATATGTCATCTAGAAAACCCTCCTAAAACTTTTTTTTGCCCTTCTACTTTTCAGTCCACCCCTGTCGAAATCAAAACCTCATTACCACTATCCTATCTAGCTTCAGCCCTACTGGTCTGCCCATCAGCTTTAAAAGGCAAATCCAAATCTGTTTCAAAAGTCTCCCCTATGTTAGGAAGTGGCGCTTTAAGGCATTTTACCCTTGGCAATCATCAAAAAGCCAAAAAGCCTCCATCTGCTACAGACTTACCATGACTGACCTCCCACTTTGCAAATGAAATTGACAAACAACTCTAAGTCGCGCCACTCACACCCCCTAGGTTTCAGCACTGCATAAACCCCAATCTCAAGCTGATTATTAGGTGTTTTCAGTGTTTTATGGATTCTACAAAGACATGAAATATAACTTCATCTCAGGAGGAAATGCTTGAATCTACAGTTAGAAGAACAGCTGCTTCTAAATGTAACATGAGCCTGAGATATATCTGCAAACAGAGAGTCACTCATCAAGACCTTGCATTTTCCTTCCAGCATGAAAAATCACAGGAAGAGAAGAACACCACTGTCACAGCAAACTGGTAATTTTTCATGGCCAAGAACCTCCTTCATTTACAAGCAGAGGGTTAGGGCGCCTCCTTCATCTACAAGCAGAGGGCGCTGGCCAATATTGACTTAAAGGATTGCAAACGTCCAGGTTTGTTCTTGACTGAACAGTGAAAGGATAACTCTAGGTTTTCTGAATATGAGTAATGATCATAACAGGGATAGAGTCTGAAGTATGCAAATTCAAAGGAAAACAGAGTTTGGTCTTGTAAAGGAAGTCATGAGAAGTTTTCAAATCATGTGAAATGATGAAACTTTAGAGAGGTACATCATGAGTGAAAACAATTCTGATCATAAGCAACCTGCTTTTCCACAAGACTAAATTGAAGAGATGCTGACAATCATGTCATCACACAGGCAGAGGAAAAGGTGTTTGTTTTTCAAAGGGCGTTGACCTCCATAATCACAGAGACTATCTTTCAAATAATTTGTCATAAGATGACCAAAGCAAATAATGACATCTCAGTTCCCCTCAAAGCAGTACAGTGAGACAACTACACTTTGACTAGGGTTTTTCTGAAGCACAGTGGTGATTGCCAGCAGAGGTGCCAGTATTGATGTTTTTCAAGTTGGTTGCTTACTATCATAATCCAAGCAAAACCCTTGTCATGCAGCCTTATCAAATAATCTTCAGATACTTTGTCAAGTGAAGGGCCTCCTCCATTTATGAGCAGATGGCCAAGGTATTGAATGTTGTTGAAGACTGGTTGGTCAAAAGGTGCAGTGGAAAGAGACAAAGAAAGAAAACAAAAGTCTTTACACAGGTGAACAGATGGTGTTTATGATTCAAAAGTATTGGTTTTCCTGTTCATATGGAAATGTCTGTCAAACTATACCTTTAGTGGACAGGAGACAAGATTGAATATATATAGGCCATTGATACAAAAAGGGTAGTTTCCCTAAGAGAAGGGGTCAAACAACACCTCACTGTCATACCCCAAGAAGTCTAAAGGAGCGCCTTTCAAGTAAACAGAGAAATATGGTATGACTGGATGCAACCAAAATAGAGCACTTACAATCAAAGAAGGAACTCATAAATCGCCTGGAAGCAGAAATTATCAAACAAGTTGGAAGAGCACAGGCCATCTCCTGTTAAGTAACAAAATAGCTTTCGAATACTTTTTGACAGATTTTGGATGGTTTTTCCTTGTTAAAATATCACCTAAAGTGTCAAAGCGGGGGACAGAGTTGAGCTTTGGAATGTTTCTCTTACAAAAAGACCAATGCACTAGTCAAAGCAAATGGTAACTGTGTTTCAACATTATAAATAAGTATACCAGTTATGAATAGACAAAGAAGTGGTTTTGATAGATTGTCAGTGTTTTGGGAGTTTTAAAATAAATACAGCTTTCTCATTATTCAAAAAGACAGAGATATCATAAATGGTACAGGCAAGAAAGTATGTTGAAAGGATAAGCTTTTCTTAGATCAAGTCCAAGAAGACCAGCAAGTTTGACACTTGCATTGGAGAAAAAGGTTGAAGAAGCTATCAAAGACCAAGCGCTGTCAAAACAAGTTGACAAAACAAGCCCTGTCCTTCAGAAACAAACCAGTATTCAAGCATTCTCTTGACAATGTTAAAGAGGGGTTGTTTTACATCATATATATCACCAGTATTATTAAAACACAGTGGCAGAGATGATATGAAGGTTGTGGAGCTATTTTTCAAAGTTTGAAAATTCGGTGTTGAAATGTCACCCAAGGGACAAAGCTGGAAGTCACCTTTCTAACACCTGTGCATAAGTGAGACAAAGTTCTGGTTTTTTTTAAGCCTTTTCTGTTTGTTATAAAGAGGTTGATCCATGATTAAATCGATCTAAAAAAGCATAGAAATCTCCAATGCACGCATTGCTCGTGATTCCAATTTGAAATTGCGCCGAGAGGTATTGGTGAAAAAGGTCAAAACACTGTGTTTACCCTGCAAAACGACCAAAAGTTCACGTTGCATTTAAGAATATGACCGTTGGAGAGTTTTGTTCTATGTCAATAGAGTGAGGTGAAGAGTGCATTCTTCATTGTCAAAACGAAGCGAAGTCTTTTGGTTACCCTCGGCATCAAACAAAGCAAAGTTCGGGTCAGATTGCAGAAGTTTGCAGCGATTTTGGCCGCGCGACGCGCCCGGAAACCCGCGCGACGCGCCTGGGAGCAGTTTTACACAGGCGGTCAATGTTGGCGCGACGCGCCTGTACACGGCGCCCGACCGCCCGACAGCCCGACCCGACAGGCCACCCGGGTGGTAATTTTTGCGCGTCGTGCTGTCCTTAAAGAGTGCCGCGCATAATTGAAGGCTTTCCGGTGCTACTCCAGCCCTCCCCAAGGGTTTTTCATCTAAATTGAAGGTATTCCTATATATTTTCCCCTCGATTTCAAAAATTTGCAAAAGTGACAGGAAGGTTTAAAAGGACTGTTTCAAGCTGTGTTTGAATGACAAATTCACTGTTAGAAGTGCCTGTGGGAAAGAAGCTATGATTAAGATTAAAAACCTGGTGTTTTCACCCTGTGATTAGTCAAGAGCAAGGGTGTGTCATTTCTTTAAAGCACTGTAGGGCAAAGTTACCCTACTCAACCACCAAAGGACAATTGTTCACTGTATCACTGTGATTGTTTTTCTGTTATTCAAAGGATCTTTTTCAAGTGGATTTTCAAAGAGCATGAAGACATTCTCCCAAAGATAACTGGTATCCTATACTGAAAGAAGTCTCAATTATTTGAAAAAGAGCAAACTCTTACAGCCTTTGCTCAAAGCTTTTGGAGCTTTTAAAGCCCTGTTATCTCTGCTTTAAATATGAATCTGACTGTATACTCACACCAAGGTTAAATTTATGAGCATGTTTTTGTTTAATAAAGTGACATGCATAGAGAACAGTGAAGTTTAGTGGGAGAAAGGGTCCTTGGTCGAGCAGAAATTTATAGGTTGAAGCTCCAGAGGAAGGTTGCTCACACTTATCAAAGGGACAGTATTCACTGTGTTTTTTGGTTGACTGCCTTGTGTTTTTTTCAAGCTTATTGACAAGTTGCTATCCATCCAAAGCAGAGGTTTTTCTAACATAACCAGAGTTGTTATATTGGTAGGAGATCTTGCCTATTTTGGCAAGGTAGAGACTCTTGCAGATCTTGTTGAAACCTTTTGAGGCATTTTCCAAATTCTGTCGCCTTGTTCAAAGCAGTAAATTTGACTGTATACCTACACTGAAGTTTGACTGCATATCCATAAGTCTGTTGTTTTATTTACACTCCGAGAAGAGCAGGTTGTTAATCATTGAAATTCTACCTTGAGGCAGAGATACAGGTGTAGTGATTGACATCCAAAAATTCACAAGAACAGGGTGATTTTGACACTGTATACATCCTGCCTCATACAGTCTGTCCTTTATTCCACTATACTATATCATATTGAAAAGTTGTTGACTGAGGTATTTTTCAAGGTGGAAGGCCACTTTCTGAAGAGCAGGGTTTTAATGATTGAATTTTACCTTGAGGACACAAATATAGGTGTGTTGATTGGCCTCTAACAAAATTCACAAGAAGAGTGATTTTTTTTTTTTTTCACAGTGAAAAAGTTCGTAACTATTCATATTAATGATCAGCTACCTGTTACATATGACTGTGGTATAAAACTACTGTTTCTGTCCGAAAATATACAATTACAAAATCAGTCAGATTTTCATAAAAGACTGTAAGCAGTCACAGTCCCAAAACATGACATATACAGTGTAAGACATAAAAGTCCACCTAGTAAGTTCGGTGCATAACTTACTAAATCCTACAGACCCAGAATATAAGTATGAAGTAATATACATGCCGAATAAATAAAAAGGGGAGGTAGAACAAAATCTCCCTGCAAGTAGCTGAAAAACTAAACATCAAAATCAGAAGAGTGATTTTTTAACACTGTGTACAGGAAATTTACACAGCAGTCTGCCTCCTTTTTTACTATATGGTGTCCTATTGAGAAATCTGCCTGGCTAAGGTACATTCAAAGTAGAAGGTCATTTTCTAAAGACAGCAGAGGTTGTGTATTCAAAGAAACATTGTTGCAAACCATCCAAATCACATTGTTTATCTGTCCAAGCAGTATAGTGACACAGTTTGACTCCAACAGGACATTTTACACACAGTGAAGGCAGTTCACCTCTTCCAAAGCATTTTCAGGTCAAAATGCCTCCAAGGCAAGACAGCAGGAGCGGTCCACATAAAAGATATGAGCCCATCTCTACAGAAGAGATTAATGCTCATCCATCTGTACTTTTCAACTTCCATGAAGTAGGCTGCCTCGATTTTTGCCAGAAGATAGAAGAAGTCAAGAGTTTTTCGCCATTAACACACTTGTGCACCCTGAGATTCAAAGAAAAACACTTCCAAGTGGCGGATCTTGATTTCAAAATTTCTCCAAGGTATGTGTCCAAGGCCACCAAGATTCCGTATCATGGCGAAAAGTGGTTCAAACAAGCTCATCTCGACTTAGAAGATTACAAGCCTTTCATCAAGCCTGAACATAGAGAGGCTTTCACTGCTATTTTTCCTTTTTCATATCTCCTTGACAGCTATGCTCCTCTTATGAAAGTCATAATGAAATATTTCACTTGTGAAGGGAGGTTTGATCGAATTTATGCCTATCATGTCCGTTTATTGATGCACTTTACTAGAAGCAGGCAACTAAACCTCCCTTACTTTTTGTTCAAGAGCATAGAGAAAATGGCATCTACTGTCCAAAAGAAGGCCCCACCTCAACAAATCCCTTCTCTTTTTCATCATTCTTTGATCAAGATTATCTTCCTATACCAGCTAGAGAAGAAAGAGGTTCCATGGGATTTATTCATCAGCCATCCAGACTTCTCTACTGTTCCTCCTATTCATGTGTCTCCCACTCAGCCTATCCATCGCCCGGTACCTTTGTCCAGTAGGCCTACTCCTAGAAGGCTCAGAATGACTACTGGACAGCCAAGTCAACAGGAGGAAGGAGAGGGTAGTAAACAGCAGCAAGAGGAAAGGGATGAGGGACAGCAACAGATAGATGATGAAGGATAGCAGGTCCATGATGAGGAACAACAACAAACAGAAAGTGAAGGGCAGCAGGTACAAATTGAAGAACAACAACAGTTAGATGATGAAGAACAGCAGCAAGTGCAAGATGAAGAACAGCAGGTTGGGCAGGAAATTGAAAAACCTTTTGAGCCACAAATTGGACAAGACATTGATGAAGAGCAGCAAGTTAATGTTGGCGAACAGGGGCAGCCAAGTGAACAGCAAGAAGAAGACATCCAGCAGCCTCAAGGGGAGCAACAAGTTCAGGAAGATGTCAAAGGTAAATCAGTTGTTTCTCCTTCTCCCAAAAGAACAAAACTCAGCACAGCAAGGAAGGGAGGGTCTAAGGCTGCCACTCAAACAGTGACAAAGGTTGTTCCTAGCAAGAGGAAATCGCCCAAAAGGACATCTTCTATCATGCCAAGGAGGAAAAGCGCCAGATTGGCTTTCAAAGGTAAAAGCAAAGTTGGAGAAAGTACAAAGCATGGAGGTGAATTAGCTGTCATCCCTATCCAAAGCGATGACAGTGATAATGAGGCCCGCCTCCTTGAGAATCTCCTAATCCATAAGGAGGGGAAAATTGAGGCTTTAGAGGAGGATCTTCAAAAGGCAAGGAATTTCAACCACTTCTTGGAGGTTGAAAACAAACAGATGAATGTTCATGCAGCTATCCATGAAGCACGGGCAATCAAATATAAAAAAGAGGCAGCTAAGGCGCAAGCAAGGATAGAAGAACTCATTGGTGAGTTTGATGAGAAGGAAGAGGAAGATCAGCCTAGGCGGAAGAGGCCTAGGACCATCGGGCTTAAAAGAGCCTTGGAAAAGCCGAGAGCAGAAGAACAAGCCCATATCCAAGCCTTTCCTCTCACTGCACTCCTTGAGCAGGAAATTGAAGAAAACAAAGAAGCATGGCTTGAAAGAGCTAACAAGCATTTGGAAATGAAGCTTGAGAGGGCGAACAAAGATCTTGAGCTGCAAAGAAAGAGGACTCATCACTTTCAGAAGCTAAATCAGTTTGCCAGGCGAAAATTAAAGGCAGCCCAAGAGAAATTGAAGAAGGCAAAGGGGAAGCGCCCGGCACAGAAAAAGGAGAAAAGCATATCAACTCTTGATATTTTGGCCTCAGCTTCGGAGCATGTTGCTATGGACCCCTGAGGGTCATACATGCCAAATTTGAGCCCTTTTCGACAACTTTTTGTTTTTTGGCATTTTTTGGGTTTTTTGTCGAAAACTCATAATTGCGACATTTCAGTTTGAGGATTTGTCAAGGGAGAAGGATGATGCCAGTGGATGCCATAATTCTATGAGCAGGTCCCCAGCGATTTTCAGGGCATTCGGAGATCATTCGCCCCCTCAAATTGGCGAAAAATGCCCTCTTTTTGCACATTCTGCCCGCCATATCAGCAGTCTGCTATTTCCTGGTTTTTTGCACACAGGTACAGTTTTGGGGAACTTCTAGACATCAGATTGAGGTGATTTCAGTTGCGCCGGAAAGTAGACACAGAGAGCTTTTCAACGGGCCATCATGAGCCTCATTTCGACACCGGGAAGGCTGCCAATTGCCTCCAGCAAGTCAGGGGACCTTTTTTAGGCATAAATATGAAGTATTTTTGTAATTTTTGAACCTCAAAAATCTGCTTTTCCCAAATGTGCGTTTAGCTATTTTTATACTTGGGAAATGATGTAAAGTCAATATAATTTCCGTTTTTAGTAGTTTTTAGATATTTTATGGGATATTTTGTGCCTTGGGCTTTGCAAAGCCTCAAGGACAAATTTAGATATTTTGACTTGGCCAATGGGATAGCTAGTTGCTCCATGAGGTTTTCCTTCCTCAAGCCTATTTATTCCATGTGTTTCATTGTAAAACAAGAGGCTGAACTTGAGAGAAGAATCAATATATTGGTCATACGAGCTTTGAAGAACATACTTGTGTTATGATTTTGGACTGCCTCTTGGATGCTTTTGATGAATGATGAAGGATTGGTGATGGATTCCATGACATGGTAGAATGGTATAGTGTTTCTTGCTTTGTTTTTGTCTTCTAGTTTTCATTCATGATACATGTTTCTTGCTGCTATAGATCAGTAGAGATTAATTTTGAGATATGCCCATGGAGGCACCTCAAAATTCCTGAATCTTCATAGCTTTATGTTTTCTTCTTCCTTAGTTATACTAAAGAATTCTTAACTGCTCTTTAGTAACTTAAGGATACTGTTTGCTAGTTTTATTTACAAGTTCTATGCATGTTGAGTAGGATGTATGGTGTGCCTTGCCTACCTATAAGCTGTCCATAGTTCTGTCCATAAAACTTTCTCTTTGACTGATTAGTTGATCATCTTGTTGAACCAAGGAGGCCTAGTCCCGATCTAGCCCTTTGCCTAAAACTATGAAAACTTGTCTGTCAAAGTGCCCAATGACTTAGAAACTATGTTTAGGCGTTCCGGCATAGTATTTTGAGTTGTTAGTCCTTCTTATGTGTTTTCCCCAAAGTCTGATAGCCATTTCCCAAAGTTAGAGGGTCTTATACTTCTATGCATGGCTGGAATGTTTGATTTCTATGTATTAATTAGCTCATAGTTACACTTAGCATGATTAATGGCTTGCTATAACATGTTTATGTCTGCTATCAACTAATTACACTTGAAATCCCTCGTCTTTCACAAGCTTGATGTCCATTTACTCCATTTTGCCCAAAGATCCCTTCTACCGTGAATCAAATCGGCCCTACAGCAACCTTTCATCATCATCTCATAGCTTCCTTGACCTGTTTGACCCCATAGCCCAATTGATCTGACTTCTTGTTATCCATTTTTTATATCTTTGATCAGTTTTATCCCTCACAAACTTAAAAAACCAAAAATAAAAAAACTCACTTCATAACTAGCCTAATATCAGAATACCATAAGCAAACACACCGACATCTTTTACACATATAGAGAGAGCCCTCTCTGAGTCCAGGAAGGCTAGGTCCTTGGGCTCCAAAGCTTGGTTTGATGTTACATCGTCATTTGGCTCGCTAATCGGCCAAATCACGGGAACCTAACAA